>JAHLJT010009355.1:67568984-67860762 GCA_031308135.1 Acheta domesticus
AATCAAAATAGTCATCTTCAATCTCCCGTTAGCTGCAAATACACTTAAATATCGGTAAATCTATACGCTTACACAAATATGTTGCCGAGAAGCAGCAATGACGTATTCACGTGTCACGCATTGTTAGGTCGTCTGGTTTCAAAATGACACTCTGTTGGCGCTGTTCACCAGAACCGTTAACATCGTTAACTGTCGTTGGTCAGCAGCCCAACTGAGCCCACACAAAAGACGTTTCTGCAATGTACTGCGCCCTGACCTCGCATCACTGTCACCGACTCAGGCAGCAAGGTTTGACTTCTGCGTGACCTCATTACTTAACACGAGTCTTATCACAGTTTCGCACGAGTCATGCCACAGTTTTGTATTTCGACTTAGGTGGCTCAGGGCATCAGCTGATGCCACGCAGTGCCTCTGGTCGGAGGGTTCTAGCGTTCGAGTCCCGACGGTGGATTTTCGACTAGATCGAATTCAGCCGCTGTCTGAAGGGGAGTTCTAGTGGCCGGCTGCTCTGATCGGTAGTTTTCTGTGGGTTCTCCGATCAACACCAAGTGAATGCTGGAGCAGTACCCCAACAACCGGCTACGGACTGCGCGCGATCTTTCCGTCCTCTTCTTGTTCTACCCTCACCCCTTACTTACGCACACACATACATTCCTACATTCATACTACACAACCACAATTGTCGGGAGACCAGTTGGGAGCACAGAGCTACTCCGGCTGGGTCAGTGGCCCGTTGTTGGGAGATACCTGGTTTGGAAAACTCCACGAGCGTGTAGGCCATCGGCGAATTACCATCTAGCGGGGGCGGATCACCCCACCTAAATAATGCACTACACTTGAGGGTATAATGACCGCAACTGTTGATGCGCCTTGAAACACGAAACAATCAAGGAATCATTATATCAAACGACAGCCTCAGCGTGAACGCTGCCGCAGGTGACCATGAAGCGCCTTGAGAGCGCTGCAGAGGGTGTGTGGGCATCACGATATAGAAATGATGTAAACGAAAACAAAACGAGCTTACAATGTAATACACGATACAATGCACACTTCATGCATTCCAAATCCTAAAACCTAACATATGTATGTTACAGCTGGTGGGAGTGTTGCGTTTTCATAGAGAAATCGTGCTATATTCCATACCTGTATGTGGTGTGCCTATGACTAGTGAGCCCGTTTGATTTACAATGACGCTCAGTTATTATAGAAATATTGCGTAGTGGTCCGAAGAACATGACGCACCCTGAACGGGCACTATATCCAGCCTGAAGAAGGTTAAGTGGAGAATTTTTAAAATATGCAGTGTGAGACAATAAGAAATGTATTTGGAATCCAATTTAAATATTTTCAAACTTTTAATTGGGACATAATAATTTATTATTTTATTTACAATATCAGTAAATTGACACTTAATCAGAAGTTACTTCAGACTGGACAATTTGCGCCTACAGATGCCTGAATGCAGAATGCGATATTTCTTCCTAACGGTATGCCGACACCGGGGTTAATGTATCTTCGATTGAGTCACGCGACGGCGCCGTCTCCGTAAGTGACTCGAGCGTAGGTCGAGTGACGACTTCTTTTGACATCACAACACTAAAATCAGGTTCACGGACAATACGGTTACAAAAACATAAACAACATAATAAAAACCGTTTTGGTAAAATGTGGTTGCATGTTTTAAAAGTGATACCCTACGGATTCAAATGAAATAAATTTCACATCTATGGAAGCGATAGGATAGACGTTTCTCCTCTGTCTTGCTGTCCAAATCGCTAACACCATTCCTGGATCCTAGATATCGAATTCTGGAGATCCGTGCTAAGAATCGTTAACTGCTGCAAAACGTCTTAAACTTTTAAGGTACTATAACTGCTGTTGAGCATTTGTTTCAGTTTACTCGCTTAAATCTACTACTTCCAAGTGAATTTTCTCAAGCGAGGTCACTGCCAATGGGATCTACAAACGCACAGATACGCCTCCTTGAAAGCCGCGTGCGAGACTAAATTTAGTTCCTACGAATTGACATGCGTTGAGCGTCAATAGCACCATCTACGCAAGCGTCACCGGCGTAATTGAGAAAATCTTCATCCAAAAAAATCGACACCAAAATACGCCACGTTGTATGTAGTAAGGTTGTAATAAGCGATAATAGTGACGAACAAAATACTTTTGTTACAAGCGGAGTACCAAACGACCCTCCCCCTGGGTCGATTTTCAAGAAATCAAAGAAACGTCACGTCAAAAACAATGATCAAGTCAATTCATTCTGTTAATGAGAGTTTATCCTATTAATGAGCAAATATTCTTCAGATTTTGGACCAAATTAAGGAATTCATAAATAGAGGCATGAAACTAAATAGAGTTCATAAGCATTAAAATCGTGTGGTTTAATATTAAACGAGCAAATCTTTGAACGTGTGGGGATATCCATAACGCTATGTCATAGCACAAATTGCAGGGTATCGTAATGCTCTGACGTATGACATGGAAAGACGGCTATTCCTTCAGGTTGGATCAACCTAACAATTAACAACTCATCAACGGCGATGTATCTTGCTCAAGGGATTAGCAATGCACCCCACGACAAGGCCACTTCCAGGTCCAGTTAGTCCTCTATTAAACGTATACTGCAGGCACGTCGAACGCCCGCACGCGCCACTTCGCTGCCTGGGAAGCCCGGCGCCTCGGCGAGCGCAGGCAACTTCCCTCCGCTCCGCTCTTTCTTCTCCTCCAAATTCAGAAACAGGTGCACACGCGCAAGCTGCGGCGGGGATAAAATACAAAGCGCGCCCGAAACATCACGAAACGTAAGTTTGCATGATATTTTTTATCAATCGAACAATTCGAAATTCAATTCAATCAACTCAATCATATCAATTCAACAATCGAAATTTAATTGTTGTTGTTGTTACTTTATACTTATTAGATACTTTCTTTTAACTTCTGCCCTTGTATAAACATTTTGCCACAGCGAAGAATATGTTGAATGGTAAATTTCTTGTTTTAGTTTTTATTGTATCAAATCATTTTGTTATTTCTTGTATGTGTTAATAATGTTGGTTGTATGTGTTAATAAAGTTATTGTCTTATTAATAATGTGAAATGAATTAACAAGACCCCCTTACAACTCTTTTAACAAATCAAATTTCATTTTTTCAAATCTCCTAACCTGAGCGCAGGAAGGTAATGCAACTATTGCACACTTAAATACGATTACGAACTCAAGATACTTTCTATTCAAGTTGTTCAAGTTTCTATTCAAAGGTTTCATTTTACTCTCATTTAACAAGTGAATATGACTAGTGTTTATTGTTTTAATGGATAATTTCTTTGCTTTAGTAGAGGAAATAGGAATTGATATCGCTAAGTTTGGAGCAATAATTGTCAACTGACTTCTCAAAAGAATATCATGGGCCACGTCGATATTCGGAGATGTACGGCCTCCTTTCACTCCAGAGCAATTTTTACTTTTTTTAAAATTTCGTTTCAGCTGCTCTGGACGCAGTACCCGCCAACTCTAGTAAGCTAAGCTAGTTACCTTGCTCGCAATTTTGACATGCCTGGTATATTTGCAAACTCCCTGAAATGAGACTTGTTGATACAAATGAATAGGTATCCCCACGAACTTCTTGGAAGTTGTAGGATTGACAACAGAAATATAGAGTTTCGAAAATTGAATTATAAAATATCTCTAATCCATTTGCCACATATTCAGTTTCATTTGAATGCTACAACCTATCTAGTTCGTAGTTGATGAAATACCAGTAGTCAGAAGGGCACGCCAAGGACGAGCGCAAGGACGAACGAGTTCCCTTCTTCAGTTCCTCCAGATGTGCGACATCTTAATGGAACACGTGTCTGCGAGCACTGCATGTCTGTCGTGAGGCGGCGCTGGCAAGGCCGGGCTTTACTGTACCCGTAACTGTTGGAGCGAACGCGCGCCCGCAGGGCAGGCGGACAGGACCAGGCGCGCGCTGCGCCACCGCACAGTGGTGCGACCCAACTGGACAACGGACACTAAATTATAACCTAACGTGTTCTTCGTCGATCCGAGTAACCGAGATAGCTTAGGCATCGTGCCATGGCTACCTCGGACCGAAGGTTCGTGGATTCGAGTCCCACATCGAGTATGATTGTGTTTGAGCCTATGCATCTTTGTGATTGTCCATTTCATCCTTCATCATCATTACCATTTCACCTCACCCACAGGGCTAAGAGCCCTGGGTGTAAAAACGGATTCAGCATGAAAATGCTAATTCCCCCATAAAAGTCACGTGCACCTACCCTGGATGAATATGACTTAGTCCCGGTGGGTTGCGTGATCGCCTGGTCCCGAGATGGCCAATTCGCGACCAAAAAAGAGAAGAAGTGTAACGACAAAGTGTTAAATTCAAAATTACAAAAACAATACGACACATTCTGATAGATCACTATATTTGTGTTAAAAATGCCTCATATTTTTTGATTGACATAGAACATTAAATCTAAAATATGGCTTGTAATACAATAATAATAATAATAATAATTTAAAAATTTGAGTAAGAACTTGTCTAACCTCCCTGGTAATTCAAAAGACTGGGGAGTGCAAGAAATAGCTTTATTTGGAACAGCCCACATTTTGCGTAAAGTATTGTAGAGGCACTGATAGTCACCGGATCTGCTCCTTAGGTAGCTGGTTGCAACCTGGAGTAGATTTTATATTCAACCGACTCATAAGATCTTTAGTCGTGATGTAATGGAAAAATAATAATAATAATAACAATAACAATACTATTAATAATTTTACAAAAAGTTGCAAATAATAGTGCGCGAAACATCATTTCTTCTGGTGATTTTCCACAGATTAGTTACTTCCCCCTAATCAAAAATCTCATGAAATTTAGATAGGGAGATATCTAAATTCCATGGGATATTCGATGGTGCATTTCTAGGATTGGTTAAGACACCCGCGATAAAGTTCTAAATCTATCACTGCAGTTATTTTAAAGAACTCATGATTGAATACAGTCACGATTACACAATACATAAATATATTAAAAATGAAATTATTGGTTACTAATGGGGTGAGAATTCTGCAATTTATTATAATACTCACTAATAGCATACATTAATTCCCTAAGTACTAAACCAAAACTCTTTCAGAATTAACTTTATTTTATATGTAATGAGAATTAATTGTTCGCGAAACATAACATATTCGATTAGCTGAAATTCAATGATTTCTATAATTCTTTGTCCTTCGATTTCGAATCGGCATTTCGACTTCTGCAAATTACGTGACTCTCAAACGTCCACATGACAATGTTTAAGTGAAATCATAACCGAACAGCCTTGTTTAAAAGTGACTCGTTTTCCCGTTTCGTTTCGCTTTCGAAGCACTGTGCGCAGCAGCCGCCACGTGTTTGACCGCTGCACTTCAGCCAGCCGCGCCGCGCCGCGCCGCGCGGCGCCTGTTCACAATGACAACCCCGTGCTTCGTGCAATGAGGTGTCCATCGCGGAGATCTTCATCTCTGAGGCCTCCGTGTAAACATCGCACTCTTCGGACGAGACGATAATTCATGATGAGATGCCCGCCGCGTCCAATCACGCAGAATGTCTCTTCTGGCCACTGGCAACACTCATCACTTGGTCAGAGCTTGTGCCATGTAACGCCCATGTCTTTTGGTTTAAAGCCACAGGAAATTATGTAGAAGGAACGTTCAGTCATGATGGGGATGTATATCTGATTTTATGACGTGTATCGCAGTATTTTTCATTGAATGAAGAATTACACTATACTAGCTCAAAGAAGTATTGTATCTATCTTCATTCCATTCACCACAATTTTTACCGCGGACAGACGGGCTTCTTTACTAAACAAGCGTTCCGTTGAGGTATCTTGTCATGTTTCTTACATTTATGCATTGAGTAACGTTTCTTCAAAACATGTCTTCCACGCAGGTACGTTTAATTATCTTATTTTTTATTTGAAAATTTTATTATCTTTATAATTGTCGATAACGTCTGGATGAAATAGTCGATGCTATCGTTAAGGTACAGTATTTTGTAAAAAATTCGCCTAAGGACGGTTGCAATACGGCATCTGAAATGTTGACAACCATACCCAGAACATGACATTTCCTGGACAGCCAAAAATTCATTGACTCAGACCGCGGAAAGCAATGAATCATCGCTAAAGAGTTTTCCTACTAATATTCGAATCACTTTCGTAAGTGACTGGGAAAGTAATATTGTTTCATCATACAAAATGAAGGTATTTTAAAACCCCTTGACGTAAAAGCAACCTTCTTAGTTCTTCCTCTTTCTTGCAGGACAAAATAGGATCAACATTCCACTCACCTACACTTGCGGATAGTCATGTAAGGCGCTCCGTGTAAGATTAGCTGAGGGTAGTGGGAGATAATTCTAATATCCCTATTGTACTCGTAATTTCAACGCTAACAGTTTAATCATCGATTACAAAAAGTGACGAAATAAAATTAAAAAATTGAACAAATGATGGGTACATTTTTAATACCTATGGAAACTAAATTATTACCAAAAACTCAGCAAGAAAATTGCATATACGTCTTGCTCTGGCCAAATTGATTTTTGGTCCCTCACACAAGTCATACTAACACGAGCTGAAACTGCTCTCTTCCCCCAAAACGCCGAAAAAAAGTCAAGCACGGTTTGGCAACGCTCTCCCCGCACGTGTCGTCACGTGTGCGCTCTAGTTTACGCGAGCGAGTAAAACTCCCCTCGGGGGCGGGCGGCGGGCGTTACCGCAACCCCTGCGATTTAAGTCTTTGGCAGCTGCTGCGGCGCCGGCGCCGGCGTCGGCGGCTGACGAATGCGATCACCTCGCTCTGCCACGCCCCTCCCCCTCACGGCTTCGTCTTCCAACGTCTCCGGGTGAACACCAATGTCCTTGCAATTTTCCCGTTCCACTGGTTTCGTCATTCATCGAAGTTCCTGTAGAACGAATTATGAATGAAGCAGAATTAGGAAAAATATTTCTTTCGTGGAGCCTAAGAGAAGGAAAAAATATTATGTTGACTATTTCACTCATGTCTGTCCGCGTCGTAAGTAGCCAATGGTAAGCCTGGATATATTCAAATTAAACCAATCCCAGATGATTATCGCCATCAGTTTGTTTACCTTTTTTTATCGCTGTAAAACCTTTGTTTACCTTTTTAAGATAACGATAGCAATTGTTTCACCTCCAAAATAGCTCTTGTGCATCAATATAATATTAAAATGTGTGGTTTTGCTAATGTTTAAAACTCTGAAATAGAATCTATTATTAAAGATTCAGTGCCGAAAAACAGCGAAAGGAACAGAAAAAGTGTGTGGAAGAAATTTCAAGAATTTTGTCAAGATAGAAAATACAAATGGACAGCACAAACTACAAATGAAGAAATTACACATGTTTTAGGCAATTAATATTCGAAGATAAGATTGTGAAGAGTACAAAGAATATGCCATCAAAACTACGTGGAACGTTACAACCAAAATTATTCAGGAAAATATTTTAATGAGTACACACGTGTGTTCAATCCATTCGAAAATGACAAATTCCGCTGCTAATTCATTTTGTACATCTTCCATTTCAAATACTTCTATGGAAGACCAAGGCTTGGAAACCAACTTCCTACAACTTTAATGATTGTGCTTTTAATAAATGTTCTTGTCAGTAGCCTTGTTATAATTGTTTTCCGAAACTTTTATTACCATAAAATTGAAACATATTTGAAATCATTTTCTGCATTAAACTGTTATTCAAATGTTACTTGATTATAAGTTATTCCAGGAGGCAGTGATAAGTCGGAACTGAATGAAAGTTTTTCATTTTCGATTGTAATTTTGAGTAATATTTCCCTTTTTCGTAATTCCTGTGATTTAAATTATCCTTTCAAATCATGTAATGTGTTTATTCGTGAAATAGTCACACTAAATATCACTCGAAGTGCGGTGCTAGCCGGGAAATTCACTCCTCGCTACGCGAGTCGTGAATTTACCGGCTAGCACAGCACTTCTCGTGATATTACTTATGATAAATGCAGCCACATCCCGAGATTGTAGATTGTTTTATCGATAGAGCAGCGTTCAATACATTTCTTTGCACATTGTAATGATATTTCGTGCTTCAGGTTTTTCAGAAAGGGAATATTTCTTCGCATTCGTGCTTCCATGAGAAACAAAAGAAATGATCGAGTCTGACGGACGAGTGCCGCCTCGCTTTGCCATCCCCCTCACCACTTCGTCTTCCAACGCCTCCGGCTGAACACAAATGGCCTTGCGATTTTCGTGTCACTTGTTTCGTGGAACCCAAGGAGAGGAAAGAATAGTATGTTGGTAAAGGGAGTCATATCGTTAGATTGTAAATAGTTTTATTGATAATCGCAGTGCTTCATTCATTTGTTTACATATTGTAGGATATTCTGTGCTTCATGACCTTCAGGCAGACTTGTCTTCGTATTCATGCTTCCATGAGAGACAAAAGAAATGAGGGACTGATGGACTGTGACACCTCTCTTTATCCTCCTGCTCCCCCCACCCACTTCGTCATCCAACGATTCCGGCTGAACTCTACACAAATGTCCTCGCAATTTTGCTGTGCCACATGTGTCGTGGAGCCTAAGAGAAGGAAATAATATTATTTTGGCAAATGAAGGTATAACGCGAGATTGTAGATCGTTTAACGATAATCACTGCGCTTAATACATTTCTTTGCATATTGTATGATATTAATGATATTATGTTTCACGTTCTTCAGGAACGGAATATTTCTTCTAATTCGCGCTTCCATGAAAGACAAACGAAATGACAGAGTGTGACGGACACATGGTCCCTCCCCGTTTCCAGTTTCAACATTTCCGACTCAACGCAACACAAATTATCTCAGAATTTTCTTGTGACTCAGGGATTTCGTGGAGCCTTAAGGTAGAAAAGTACATTATACTGGCAAATCGAGTAACATGCGCGATTTTAGATCACAACGTTTAATATATTTGTTTACATATTAAATAATATTCTTTGTTTCACGTACTTTTTGAAGGAAAACTTTTCGGGCAGTTAGAGTTCTCGTTACGGATCAGAGAAATATCACTTTGTGACGTACAGAAGCACATTGTAATGGCAAAAGTAATTCTCCTTTTTTCTAGATTTCACACGATATTCCCTATCAATAGAGATGTATTTAATGTCAGTTCTTCTTGCTTTTTTCGTTTATTCTTGTTCTTATATCAATGCAGCTTCACCTATGTTACAGCAAGATCAACTTCACCTCGGTTAGAGCAAGATACCTTCACATTTCTTGGTGTAGGTATCTTGTTATAACCGAACTTTACTTCTGCACGGTAGAGAACTCGATTGTAAAGTTAGAATAAAATTAACTTGTGAATCAATTGAAAGTTCCGTAGGAAATATGTACACAAAAACACATTGTGCGGCTTTCTCAACTTTCATAGTCCACATGTATAACACAGTGCCTACAATGCGTAGCAAACACCTCACGAATGGACCTTTCCTAAGAGTATCAAATAATAAGAAAAAGAAGAATACAAATGAATGCAAAATTCTGTCGGTCACCAAGTATTCACAGATGACAGCCAGCTATGTGGCGCTGATCATGTGAAGTCAAGAAAACAAGAAACACTTTCAACAGTAAAAAAGAAACAATACCATAAAGCGTTTCTCTTATAGCCTTATAAATTACAGGATGCAAAAATAGACGTCCTTCAACCCCACAATTATAAACACTACAATTGCAAGAAGCGAAAATGGTATCGTGCGAGAGTTCAGGAGCGGAGTCATACACTGTTTGGGGGGAGAGAGAATAACGGGAAGCAATTTCAGTTCAATGTTTCCATCAATAAAATAATATTAATAAAAAAATAGTTAGTATGAAATAAAATAAACGTGTACTCTTAATAAGTATTATCTCTTTGGACAGTGATACAATTATTAATTAAGAGGTTATTGATATAAATAAATTGGTTCCCGGACCTCCCCGCCCACGCGAGAGATCTGCAACAGAGAGAGAGATAGTTTGCCCAAAGAGAGATTAATGAAAATGAAATTTAAAAAAATTGTTTTAAGCACAGGATATGCAAGAATGACTACGTAATATTTAATTTAATTTAGATCTTAATGTGTTGTGTAACATTACCTATAAATACTACAGTGTTAATAACTGATCCGTTATTATTCAATGTTCTAGAGCATATATGTCAAATTTTTAAAAAAATCTATTTATGATCACGAATCCCAACTACTTTTGAAAAATCAAATGAAATTGTTTCCTATACAAACTTATTTCATCCTTCCCGCCAAAATTGCAATGCATGACTAACAAATATCACCACCATATGAAACATGCTGGTAATAGACAACCGCTTTATAAGCAGGTGGTTCCTAACTCCATTTCACCATACCACTGTTTCTTCCCTGGTTATTGGCTCTGCCCTGCCCAGCCCCTCCTTCCCCCGCCGCACGCTGGCCCCAGGTCGCCCTCCACGCCGCCGCGCCGCCCTGAGGCCGGACGCATGGGAGGCTGGAACGCCATTGCATAAATTCCCCTTTTCATTTGCTCTCCACGGCCGCACATTATTAGGTCGTAAATTGCTCCTTTACTTTTTTCCCCTGCGTGGCTCTGAAAAACACTGCGTGCAAATGCAAATTGTTTGGTAGAAAATTTATTTTTCTACTTTCCGTTGGGGAGGGGAATACAGAGAAAGACGAACGTGTACGATTTGAAATAAACTCGGAATCATGATTTACATACCCTTGAACCAAGTACACTACGAAAAGCGCGAACAGCGAAATGGAATTGAGACATTTGATCACAATAATTTTAATGTCAGCTGGTTTCTAAACCAATGGTATTTATCCTAGTAACATTACGAAAGATATTAAGACAATGGAAGATGACAGAGTGAATTACACTGTTGACGAGTTTTCGAGAAAGGTAGTAAAATAAAGAAATAAGTAACACTAAAAGTTATGGAAATTAGGCACAAATAACATTTTAGCGATGCAAATATACACCGCACTAATAGAACCTCTACAAAAATTCAGGTAATTCAGAGATACCATTTTTTATGAAATTCACAAAATATTTTGTAACTCATAATCCTTGTTGCATCTTACTTCAGATTTCAAGAAGTCGGAAGTAATGTAAGTGGAAGACGGTCAGCGGAAAATTCCTCAGTAAGAACACAAGCGTCATATCTGTTTGACCACAGCAAAACATTTCTCACACAAACCGGTTTCTTACTCATCTGATGTGTTTCTGAGGGAAACCAGGAAATTCCACTCCTTTTCAAAGTGTTAAAGCAAAAACATTGCCGACTGCCGTCATTTTACAGCCAGTAACGTACATTAAATGTATGTGAAAGGTTAATAAAACCATGCATTTCAATCCACAGACAAGTAAAGTTTATTGTTACATTTCAAATAGTTTGCCTGGAAAACTAATAAAATTGACAGAACTCCCCAATTTTCAAAATATTGGGGATGGCGGGGCCACGCCTTCACAAAGAGTGTAAGTCGTCATCGCATCATACTTCCATAACTACGCACGTGTGAACTCGTAATTGACATTGTGACATTTTCATGGTCACATTGTCACAGTCTTGAACAGGAGCCAAAACTATGTTACTCTTTCGATTATTTTTTTTTTTTTTTTTTTTTTAAGTTTCTATAACGATCCGTAAACATGTTAAGTGTAATCTTCCTGATTTTGGGTGATGCGCTCCCCTTGTTCGCTGTAAAACTGCACGAATAAGAGTGACAAAAGTATTAGAGAATAAAATTTATATAATGCTTATCTAAGTAGAGGGGATAATTTACTTTAATTTTGTATATAAATGTATATTTTAAATATACAATTATTGATACTACTGTTGGTAAATTTTAATTATGTGTTGAAAGGTCACATCTTATTATCGAGTCTTTTGGCACTGGTTAAGCTTGCATAGGATATTACATTCATATAAGTATATATTCAAATACGTACTTGATTTTTCTATATCAACATTTATGATACCGTGGTTTGATCTTAAATTATTGCTATTGCTAACCTCAATAATTTCATAGAGATATAAATTTAATTAAAAATTTTAATAATGAAAATTAATGATCAGAACTCTATGACTGAAATGTTCAAATTTTCTTAAATGAAGTTTTACTATGAAGAAAGTTCAGAAATGTAAACAAAATTGTACTACGAACAAGCAAAATCAAAATTGATTCTTTAAATTAATCCAGCTCAAAACAACATGTTTTAAATATTACGTCTCTTCTAATTGCATTTCGATCGATTTTTAATCCACATAAATATACATTTAGATTATGCTTATAATTACAATCCGGCGTATATATTCAGAAATTCATGAAAAAGCGTCATGATTTACACGTAGATATATTTTAATTTACTGTTAACGCTAATAACATGCGGTAATAGAGGGGTCTGCAGTGATTTTCAAATACCAAGTTTTGTTCAACTAGTTTTTGTCTAAAGAAGAGGATAAAGAATTCAGTAAGACGTTTTTGAAAAATTCCAACAGATAATTAAATTAATTGTATAGGTTTCTGTGCCTTTGATGTCCAGACCGTCTTAATTTACGTTCGGAAGAAATTAATACGAAATTTCCAGAAAATATAACTCTACATTCTCAGTGAAAAATGCCACATTCATTATCAAATTTGTTACATTTTCTCTTTCAGAAAGTTCATATTTGATTGTACAATGAAAAATTCATTTCTGCACGAAGAAACTATGGTTCCACAATCATTAGTATTATACCCCACCACAGTTGTCCAATGACAGATACTATCAGAATTGTTGTTTATAACAAAATAGAATGTATTTCTGGATCCTGTCTAATAGAATTTACCGGGAGAGATGGCTCAGTGCATCAACTGATGTCCTTCTGACCGGAAGGTCCTAGAGTCCCGACGGCGGCAGGATTTTCGACACTAGCTTGTCAGCATGGTCTAATTCAGTCGCTGTCTGGAGGAGAATTCTAGCGGCCGGCTGCTCTGATCGGTAGTTTTCCGTGGTTTCACCGATCAACAGCAGGCGAAACCGCGCGCGGTCTTTCCTTCCTCTTCCTTGTCCTATCTTTACCCCCTAAACACACACTTACACTAACATGCACTACACTACCACTCCTGGGAGACCGGTCGGGAGCTAAGAGCTTGTTCTGGCTGAGGCGGTACCCCGCTGGTGGGAGATACCTGGTTGAGGAAAACCCCGCTCTTCGACGGTGGGTCGGCGCCGGATCTGGCCATCCAGAGAGAAAAGATCAGCGCCACCTCCCGATGAAAACGAGACTAATGACCTCTGTAGTTGAATCATGAACAATCAATCTAATAGAATTCGATAAGATTGACATTCTTGGTTCCTTAAAAATTCGAAATGCACGATATACGTATGTCATTTCTTCATGCGCAGTAAAATTGTTGTGACAACGATAAAATATTAAGAAACGTTTGGTTTACATGTCTCACATTGAAAATGAAACCATTCACACAGAGTTTATCACAAAGCCGTGTACTTCGTGTCCCAAATACCCTTACGTGAGTAAAGAGTAATATATTGGACAAGTGCGAGGGTGAGAGAATTTTCCATCATTCAATGATGATGATAACGTGTATACGTGTAAACGTGTATACGATACATTGTAAAATGTTTATTGAATTCCCTAAGTGAGTTAGAAGTAACATCACACTTTCCAACTCAAGAGGTACTCCATGTAGTATGCGCAGCCCTTGCGCTCATCATCCGCCGATCCATCCCACTTCCTCGCTCATGAATCAGCAAGGGCCCGCGGGCTGGCTTGCTCGCCGGTCGGGCGTCGTGGAGCGGAGGGCTCGGGCGGGGAGCGCCACGTCCGGGCGCGGCGGATGGGCCCTCGCCCGCGGCGCGGCGGCGGACGCAGCGGTTCTCGGCGCGGAGCATCCAGCCGGAAGGGGACCGTTAACCGAGAGCGAAAACGAGATACTACTTGGTATGAGGTGATACATGAACATCGGGGAAAGATTTTCTCTACAACTACTCCAGAATGTGTACCTTTCTGCACGTTATCGGATGGAATAATAATGCCGATTTCATAAGCTGTGCGAGAATATTACTCTCGCACGGCTGTCGACCAATCACATTCGTCTTAGTTCATTACACACAACAGAGGGTTCTATCATTATACGCTCGTTGAAGAATAAACGATTCTTTCTATCTGAAATTAGTTTTCTAACTAGTAGAGTTACAGAATGGAACAGACTGTCTCGTACTCAGAGTTCGGCAGTATCGAAAACACATGTACTTAAAATACGTATTTTCGATAGTTTTGTAATTTCTATTTTGTTTTGGAAAATACATATTTGATCATGTATTTTGTATTTGTATCGAAAACACTTTCTAAAAGTATTTGTATTTTCAAAATACAAAATACTATTTTATATACTTTTTATTGATCCGCCTTTGAAAATTTGAATTTCAATATACATTCAAATCTGAATAACAGAAAGGTGGATAACACGAATTTCTTGTATTTAGAAGCAAGTAAGCTGCTGGAGACATTTTTTTGGAGGCATCGGTTGACGGATTTTGGAGACAACCACACGGACGATACATGATGCATCACTATCTGGAAGGGAATTGGGCGCACTGGTTAAAAGCTTGTGCTTGCGCCATTTAAACAACCGATCTTATGATTAGACAGCGGATTTTTACTTTCCCGTATACGTATGTATACACGAAGTGATATACGTAGTGTAGGAAAAGTTAAACAATGCTGCGCGAAAAAATGGCGAATTTTTGGCGGAAAAAATTCATTGCCGGGTCGTGATAACGAAAAAGTGGATAAATCCAGTTGCTAAATTAGGGGGGGAAAATCCCCTAACACGTGGTGTAGCCAGAATCCCCCTTTTGTGGGTCCTTGAGACCGAAAAACTAATTGAAAGGAAAACGTTCGTCTGTCCGTCCGTCTGTGAACACTGCTATAAACCATACGTACGATTTCTTCAAAGATGGATATTCCCCGGTCGATTTGGTTCGAGCCAAAGCTTTGAAATTTTGAAAAAGATTCTATAAAATTTGGGGGTACTTTACATGAAGCTCCCCGGACATTTTCAAAATTTTATCAAAAACGGCTCCAAATTTTTTCTTTAAACTTGTGGTTGGAATGGTGCTAAATGTATCCTATGAGATGACATAAACTCTATGTCGCTCTATTCTTTTGTTTTTTCAAAAATTGCAAATGTGTATTTTTTTACTTGTCTCTCACGTCGTTAATATTTACATTAGTGGCGATTTGTTTACTTTATTATATTTACGAGTTCAATTGCTTTAAATAATGCCAAGTAAAGTTTCTCGAAAACACAACCATTTCCTGTGAAAACTAGCTCAAAATTCTGCATTTTCAGAAACGCTCAAACTGCATTTTCTCATAAATGGCTCCAAATTTTTTCTTTAAAGCTTTGGAACGGATAGTGCTAATTGCACGCTTTAATATGACGTAAAGTTCATATGGGGGTATTTTTTGTTTTTCCAAAAATTACACAAATATAATTTTTTTGAATGATCTCTCACATCTTTAATAGGCACATTACCAGCAATTTGTAAACACTATTGTATTTATGAGTTAATATGCTTTAAATTACGTTTTTTGAAACCTCAAAAATCTTCAGTGAAAGTGAGCTTCAAATTTCGCATTTTACTAGCGCTTAAACGCCATTTTCTTACAAACGGCTCCAATTTTTTCAAAACAAATTGCCATTTAGGACGAGGTGTTAGTGTTCTTTAATATTCTAAAATTATTTTTTCCGTTCTACCATTAGGAAACCGAAAAATTAATAAAATGTCAAAAAAATGTAGTTTGGCGGCGATAGATGGTAGCTGGCACGAGTATGTTGCAATTCTGAATAGCTGGTCCAGACCCAAGGAAATAGAAAACTAATACGGGAAAGTTTGTGCCATTCTGTAACACCACTTGTTTAACATCTTTTTCAATTTCATTTTCATGTTCTCAATTTGAAATAATAACTTAAGAATATTACAATATGGGTAAAACACGGCTCTGTGCGCAAATTTTCATTGAAAGATCTTGGGCCGTTCTTATGAAAATGTCCTTCGAGTGTTTCTGAAAATGAGAAATCAAGCTCAATTTCACAGAGGACAAAAGAGATTCCCAGAGACTACAAAGAAATTCATTTGAATCACTTGAATTCATAAATTCTATAGTAGTATCGTAGTAAAGTTTTCTTATTTCCTAGGTATGGACTGGCTTTACGGTCTTGTCCATTCTCTTGTCAGCTGTCATCTACCGTCACCCAAAGTACTTTTTTAAAAATTTTTTTTTAATATTCTCAATTTTTCCTAATAGTAGAATCGAAATATTACAATATTACTTTAAGAATATTAAAGGAGAGTAAAACATCCTCCTAAATAGAAATGTTCATTGAACAATTCGGAGCCTTTTTAAGAAAATGGCGTTTAAGCGATACTGTGTGCCCGTCTGTCTGTCCATCTCTCCGTCTGTGAACACTACTAGCGCCTGAACTATGCGTAGGATTTTTTCCAAATTGAAGAAACCCCTGTCCATCTGGATCGATTCGAAGCTTTGAGATTTCGGTATTTTATCATCCATGTTTAATTTTTGAATAAAAAAGTACCATAGTAAGAAAAACTAATTTTCAAATTTCAATTCAACGTTATTTGAGACCATTATGACCATAAGTTAGACGAGATTTCGTCGATCAATTATCCTATTTTTTAATTATCCTATCAGATATTTTTTGTTAATTGTTCTGACATTTTTCGACTGTCGTCAGTGAACTGTATCCTAACCTAATTAACTCTGTCACGATCGCATTACCTCTTCCCCAACGATAATTAATATTGGAGGTTTTTCACCCGTTTTAAAAACACTGACGGTTTTTTATCTGTTTTATTAGCAGTGATGTCGCATCCACACGAGATACCAGAGCAGAAATTTGAATGTTGACGTCCGTTCAGGCAACACTTTCGGCTCATACGTACGACAAATTGCCTACCTCATCAGGGGGCATCCTTACGTACATCATGTACAGATAATTTTTCTAGGGTGGCCGCAGGTATTCGCGAGTAGAGGGGGAAGCTGAAAATGGTGGAGAGGGAGTCAGGAGTCGCGCGTCTGCCCACACCGAAAACATTAGCTTACCGCACCGTACATGCTAGCGAACTTGGTTGGAAATTAATTTGCTTTAGTGTCTTCTTTCGGGAAGCATCAAATTCACGTGATGGCCCGGCTCTGCTCTCATCATCTACATATTTTTCGCTGTTTCCTCACTATCATAACTAGCATCACTATCACTGTCATTACAGTATCCCTCAACATTCGCGAGAGTTAGGTTCCCAAAAAACCTCGCGAATGTTGAGTCCAAATTTTATGAAGAAAGGTGGGTTAGGTTTCTGCTTATCGAATGGCTGAAATCGAATGAAAGAAAGAAAAAATCTAACAAACAATTGCAGAAGAACTGAGTAAGTGCTACTAAAACAATTCACAATTAACAACCCAAAGAGAAGAAATAAAACAATAATTGAAACTAATTTCGAAGTTGAAAGTGATTGAATATAGGATTTGTTTATTTTTTGGTTCATCACGCTCTTCATTGATCTAACATCCAAACATGGAAAAGTCGCTGCTTCTATTTCTCTCTTAAATTTCGAAGTTATTTCCATGTTCGGATCACATTCGAATGCCCTTTCCACCAGAGCTTGTTGAAGTTTTAGAACGCCAATAACAGCTTTAACATTGAAATCGGTCCAGGACGCAGTTCGCTTCTGTTACTTCGTTACGTTCGAGGTTTTCTTTGCTGATGATTTCCCGAAGCTGCTCTACAGTGGGGGTCATTATATTGAGAGTTGTACAGATCCTGAATGGTTTTGTGTTCATGTGGCCAAAACCGTTACCTCCAATTTCTCGCAACTGAATTGAATTATTTTACAATTGTATTATTGAACGTGATACTTTGAGTTCCGGGTGTCTGCAGAGTTCATTTCCAAGATAACGCTGATAAAGGGAATAAAATGCTAGCTTTCAAAAAAGTACGACCAAAGACACACTCGCGAATGTTAAAACCGGTAGCATTTCTCTAATCGCGAATGCTCGAAACTCGCGAATAGCGAATTCGCGGATGTCGAGGCATTACTGTACTATCGTTTGCGCCGTTTCCAGTCAAAATAATCATTTCTTGATATGGTGCATTAAATCATTGTGCGGTGAATCGCTCTCTCATTGAAACCGTCAAGAGCACATTCCACGTTCATCGTTTTCCTCTCAATTAATTCAAAATGAACATAATTCTTCCGGTTCAATAAAAATTTTTTTTAAATTAATTCTGCGAATACGTCTTTCCGAAACACCCTTACCATCAGCAACTCCCTTAAGAACTGCATTGACATTTTCAACACCATTTGCATATCTCTTCATAAATTGATATACTCGTACATTGCTAACGACTTCACGCGCCTGACTATGAAAGACTTCCTTAAGCAACTTGCTCTGTACCGGACGCATTGCAATAATCACAAAGAGAATAATAATCACTTAAACAGAACTTCACGAATCACGTACAAATGCTTGACTCTAATAGGAAACGCAACTGAAAGCTTGCACTCACAGATATGAAGTCAGGGTCAATGTTTACACAACTGGAGTAGGGCTGTTAGCACGTGCTGGGAAGGGACACGCTCCTCCCTATATCGATAAGTTTGAGAAATGGGCTTCCGCCATCTCTATACATTCAAATCATACATTCACATCGTACATTCAAATTCCTACTTCTTTGATATTTCTATTGGTTGAAGTCGAACGGAAAGTCAAAGGATATCCAATTCCTTTGCACTTTCTATGGCGCATCCTAGAGTGAGAGCACCAATACTTTGCGTGGAATACAAACCTGCAAGGTTGCGATCTGCATATTCGGCGTTGTTCCAGGCCTCCACGTCACTGGACCCGGCATTCGCTAGTACACAGCAATAAAAGTTAATGGCAACAAAAAAAAAAGGCATCTTCGACACGCACTTTTCTTGTTTTTCAGGTTGTGCAGGAAAGTGTCGTGTTCATACCAAATCTCCAAGTGACATCATCACATCGCTCGTTTTATCTTTTAACGCACAAACTCGTCGGTTAGTAACAACATACTATAATTTTCTGGAATAATATGAAAGACGCCCAAAATAAATAAAATACATTAAGTGCATAGTTTGAAGAGAAGTTAAACATGGTAATAAGTGGAGTTAGAACCAAGTGAAGGGCTATCTTCGCAGACTTAGTTGAGCACACACAGATAAAGTCAAAGTATCCGATCCGGTTATTCTTGTTAAAACTGGTTATTTGCAAACACGGTAAAACATTAAATGACTGAAAAATCTTGTGAAAAATATGGTAATATTGCCAGACTTAAGAAACCCCAATACTTAATAATTCTTGGAAACTTGAACGGCTGTGACTTCTTAAAAGTGAATTAATTTAGCTCCGCAAGAGCAAGCCAAAGATATGGGTTGCAAAATGATGTCTTCTTAGATAAAAGAGTGGATATTCGTACTTTACGCGCTTCCGGTAACCGTAAGGGAGAATTCTCGCCAATAAACATGCATGAAACCTAATGTAAAAATGGTTCACTGGCATGAAAAACATCACCCAAATTTTCATAAACATCTTCTTCTTGACAATAATGATGATTCGATTACTTACCTTATATTATATCTTGATTTTCATTCATGGCTCGTAAAATTTGCTTACGTCTGAGAAGTGTAAGAATTCCAATAGGACTCGGGACTAACGGGCGCTAAAAATAGAAATACCATTATGTCGTATTCTCAATAACCCTTTTCTACGTTAAACCAGCCATGTGTGATGTGGCCACGAAGTTCCATTTATTGATTCAAATAAGAGCAATGTCTCTTTTTGTCTCTGCCAGAGAAATCAACCAACCTTCGAAAATACATTGAAAGAAGGCAATTATAATTTCATTGTATGTGACACCAAATAAATGTTACAAATTTCTAGAGAATTTAACAGGATCGAAGATTATATCTTTTTATCAAAAATAGTGTAAAAATGTCATAAAACTAAGTTAAATATGTGACATTTGTCCCAGGTTGGAAGGCAGCCCACAGTGTACTGGTTTCGGCAGGTCATGCTCTTCCACGGAGATTTCCTGTACTTGCTAATCACCAGTGATTGATGAGATTAGAAACAAATGCCACATGTAACTTCCTTTTATGAACTTGAACGTTTTTAAAAAAATATACAAATAAGCAAATGTTGGTTACATTGAAAACGGATTGATAGATGCTAATACCGAACAACGCAAAGAAGCCAAAAATACGCATAAGTAAAAGCACACGCAGGGTGCCTCTGGTTCAAGAACTCGTAGATCTTTCAGGTCTGCCAATTCTACGGTCGTGTAGAGATCCTTCCTGTGTCGAGGCCGCGGCGAGAAGACCTGCTTCGCAGCACCGCGACCGCCTCCAACTCCCAAGGCCTCGGGCCGGACCGGCGGGTGGCGCCGGCGGCGGCAGACGGCTCGGCCGCCGCGCCGACCTCCGCCCCCGCCCTGACGTCAGCGGCCTCGACCCGTGACGCCACCCGCGGTTTGGGAGGACCACCTGACGCCGCGGGCAGAGGCACCCCTCCCCTCCCCTCGTCACGCGTGCAAACTCCCCCGCGAGCTGCATGGGGCCCACCTCTGCTTTCCAAGTGCACTCCCACCACTGCTACGGCTGACACATGTTCCGAGCTTGGCAGCCCGCCGTGGGTGGCACGTTCATAGGGGCGGGAAAATCTACACCCATAATGTCCTTTACTTTAGCATTAGCGTACACGCTTTCTCTGTGTATGTTTTTCTTGCATACTCCGTTTTAGTCCGAACCCAAAGGGGAATGCAAAAGATTGACAATGCATCCACAATGAGGAAGACGTTTCATTCTAGTAAACCTATATTTATTTTTATTCACGTTGAAAATACTCTCAAATCAATCATTTCAAGAGATATTAATATTTATTTCCCCCAGTTCATTCAGTGTATTATGGTTGTTTTTCGTTCCTATAACATGATACTGTTCAAAGAAATGTTTCCAGAAAGAACTTGTAATATTTTATTAAAGATTTTCTCAGTTTCATTATATTCCAGTGAAATACTAACAAATAAGTTCGATGTTTACGAAATGATGTTACTGTAAGCCGGCCTTCCTAATCAATAGCCCTTGAAATTGGAGGGGCGGGCAAAGATTTAAAAAAAGAAAATTGCAAACGGGCAATTAAATTATGAAAGTTTTCATTATATTTCAGGATCTCATACAAAATATATTAAATTAATAATCGTTCCCATAATCCATGCTTGTCCCTAGTACAGGACGGCCGCACAACTTCCTTTAACGAAACATGCTCTAGCAGAGCACAGGGCAATGCACATTCCATGCAAATTACCGATAAGACAAATGGCTGCGCGGACACACTACGTAAAAGGAAGGCGTTAAAAAGTAAGCGGTTCTCCACTACTACGACTACTACTCGGAGGGGAGTGCGTGAATTATCCCGCAGGATCGTTATAAAGTAATACGACATTAATCTGCAATGCAAATGACGGCGACCGGACAGCATAAAACAGAGATGTCTTTTATGGCGATTCCTTCCTGCGCGCGGTCGTGTTGCTGCGGCCTCCTGCACCGTCGCGCGCGCCGCGCCGTGTTCGGAATAAAGCAGCTGCGGCCGCGGCGGGCGTTTTTGCGCGGGGCGGAATCGCCCGCGACCTCCTCTGGCCCCGACGCGCTGTGGAGGCAGGAGCTCGCCCAATCGCTTACTCTGCGACTAAGCAGGGACCCAAGTGGTCGCCAAACGTATGAAGCTTGTGAGCAACCATACCATTTTCAATCCTACTGTGAGCGACCAAGAAAAAAATCAAATCTTAACATTTGTTTATTGCCTACAAACATATATTTCTATTTAGTTTTA
This sequence comes from Acheta domesticus, assembly GCA_031308135.1. Taxonomy (NCBI): domain Eukaryota; kingdom Metazoa; phylum Arthropoda; class Insecta; order Orthoptera; family Gryllidae; genus Acheta; species Acheta domesticus. The sequence continues at coordinate 67,590,976 of JAHLJT010009355.1, forward strand.
ATAACACTATACACAAGAAAATAAGAGTCGTCTGAGCTCTGAAGAACAAATCCAGGTTATCCAACCTTGAGCATGACCGCGTTCTACCGAACATTGCCCCGCCACCTACTAGTAGCACGCGATCGACGGTTTGGCGATCCCTGAGATAGCCTCTACAGGTGGCCATGCGACAAATTTCCCAGACTTTTCTTGGCTTTCTAGTGCGGGTTCTTTTAATTTTTTTTATGACATTTGTAATTTTACACTACTTAAAGAAAACTTCAATAAAAGCTATCTTTATATCAATTGGCCAGCTGTCTTTCGCAGTGACTCAAGCACAAATTAACAACATTCCCTCAACAAATAAAAAATTAGCAAAACATAATACTGAACTAATGTTTTTAAGGAACAATATCTAGTTTTATAATCTTCTCAAAATTTTCCCCCGACTTTTAACAATTCTTCTACAAATCCCCTGTTGTTGTTTTTTTCGGTTTTTGCTGGTGCACAAAGATCTTCCAGGAGTCGACGTGTCCGGAGAGATGTAAAACTTTCTGAGTTGCATCGTGCTCAAAACAATACCTGTGAGGATATAGTTTACGGAACCGCATTTTTAATAACAACTCCCATTGTAAGAATGTCTAACCCATGACGCATTCCGATAGCCTGCAGTTTGAGAGGTGTGTGTTTTAGAAACTTATTGGTGTATCACTATTACCTCCGTGATAATACCCACACACTACGCCCTTCTATCCTTGGTGGAAAGATGTGGGCGAGTTTTGCTCGTTCCGCGCAGCACCAGTTTGCGTCACGAACACGTGACCACAGCATGGGCACTTCATTTGAAAAGTCAGTTCAGATGCTGGCCGCCACGTTGCATGGTGAGCGAGAAGTATTGAGAAACATTTTGAAAGTAGTACAAAGAAACAATTTTGAACGGTGACTAATAAAAAATAACACAATGAAGGTTTAAAGACGCAATATTTAAAAGAAATGCTTCATAAATGTTTCAATGTCTTGTAAAAAGGTAATAATATTGGTATCTGGCTGTATTTAAAATTCCAGCTAATATGGTGACGCTAGCTGGTGTTTGTATCTCATTGGGTGAAGTGGGATACGATGCGCAAGATCACCCTTTCCCCCGATTGTATCTCATAGGTCATGTGCTCAGTACCGCAATATTTACGTGAATCTGAAACTTATAATCCTGTTAAGTTTAACAATGTCTCAGCCAATTTTCTCGGCACAACTCAACTCTAAAATCTATTTTATTCACAATAATTTTGTTGAAAGAAAATTTAATGAACCATTTGCTATCTCAAATTTCACATTATCATATTGACAGTTACGTACATATTTCGTTTGTGAATGATTATAGAATTCACTGGGGCACCAACATTGTTTGAAAGAAAGTAATGTTTCAAACCTTCCACAAGACAGGCTGCCTAAAGCATGCAAGGCGTGCTTTAAGGGTTTTCCTAATGAAATTTAATGAGCAAGGATGCAAAGAAAGAAGAAGCTAATTTTTTTTTTCTGAATCCAAGTGTTCTTTCAGAACTTTTATGCGTATGTGTAGTCAGTGTAGGTTTTTTCAACTATTATGCCATGGGATGTTCTGCAGCAATGGTGTTTTTGTTCTTGCACTTCTTAATCCCATGAATACCTGCTAGCATTTTAGAGAAAATGAATAATTCAGGTGGATAATCATACCCAAATGAATCCATCTTGCAGGTTGAGTCCACAGTAGGTTGTGTATGTGATATGTGGGTGGAGTACAAATTCCTTCTTTATTTGTAATTAACTTTGGAAAAAAGGGGACTGTATTTAATATACATCAATATTCACTTTTCTTACAGATATACAGTTAACTGAGGAGGAATGAATGGAAAGAGGAAATTCATAACTGGGGGAAAAGGAAAAATAACCAAATCATTTGGTCATATTAAGACTCCATTTTTATTGAACATAATGTCAATGATATTCAGTTTTCAAGGAACTTTGCATATATAATAACAACATCCACTAAAATTGTTGCTAGATATTCTTGGTTCATGATAGTGAAACTCATTCATTAAATACAGCTTGGTCTCCTAATAAACTTACAATAGCAATAACTCGTGATCCTGTCACCATGTTGGCCAGGAATGCACAAATCAGCAACAGGCCAGCAAGATGCTCCCTACACTCTGTGGACACACACCTACAGACTAAATATAAACAGTGCCAGATATGCAATAAAAAGATGATTTTAAAAATATATGTCAATGAATTTTAAGGAAAACAATGCTAGGTGCAGTAAGAGACCATGTAAAAAACTACCAGGAATTTCCTAATTGGAACATTCCTAGGAGTTTAAACAACGGCAAAATGGATAGCGCAACAACTAACACTATAAAGTATACAAAGAAACTCAAATATTCAGTAGACACTAAGATTACTTTACACTGCCTGCTAAGTGAACATGGCATAAATTAGATATAAAAATTAATAATAAACAACTGCCTTACTATACGCTTATCCATACATTGAGCATCACCTATTTACAACGTGCTTATGACACTGTGAAGGTCAATCATTTTCTCAATTAAAAAAAATCCATTAGCACTTCCTGAGTTAAATTTGCATTAACAACAAGAATCACTTATAACACAATTGGTCTCATACATAGACACACTTTGTACAAATAATGAAACAATTAATTTTGGGAGCTTTGTTAATAAGTACTTACATGGCCACTAGACCAGCTGAATTAGAAAATTTCATAACAACTCAGAAATCTTAAATCAATAATACTCTTAAAGTAATGGAGCAACTCCAAAATTATATTAACTGCCTTTCATGATTAAATCAAGTGGCAAGGTAGCTGAATTCCATCAATATAGAAAGACAATTATCAACAAACTTACATTAAATAAGTACATATACGAACTAGGGCATGCAATATGATACTAGTTACAAAACGATAGAGAAGTTGACTGCATTCAAATTGTAAAGAAACATATCAGGTTTTGATTTTTATCATAAAAGTGCAGCTTAGAGTGGCATAAGTTCGTTGTTATTAAAAAAATTCAAACGTGAAGACACACACACTTGTGGCTATGTACATTTTTATTTTTCTGACCTGGTGGGAATGTAATACATCTAGTTTTCTCTCACAACCAAACAGAAAACAGAAGGCAAGTTACTCTGGGTCACACAATCACACAGGCAAGAAAGAACAAACCCTACTCATGGAGAGGTAATATTATATAATTCATAATATTAATATATAATAAACAATGATTAATAATTATAAGCATGAAAAATAGTTACAATTTTTAGCTAGTTAATTATCTGTGGTTATTAAATGTACAAATTTTCCTTACAAAAGTTGCAGTCAGTAAATCTGTTAAAACCTGATTCCCTTCTTCCCCTTCAAGACACTACAGAACCGCTAAAATGAGAGTGATAGGTCTATTTTGGTGAACATATCGAGACACACCGTTAGATGCTGCTGGGCGTCTGAGCTGGGCAGACACAGTCAGTCAGACAGTCAGTACCTGGCAGGTGGTTCCAACCACCACACGAAGTCATCTCCTTTTGGTGGATAGGATCAGAATTGGGCTTCAAGTTTTGTCATGTGTGGATTATTTTTCAGAAGTAGAGAGTGGATTGCTGCAAGTGCTGTGGTCTGGAAGGTGCCTGGAGATGAGAAAGATTCCTCTCTAATCCCTGCCGAAACAAAATGGTCTTCCCAAAACTGTTTGTATTATTATTAATGATCATGATTATTTACCATTTATCAGGTTAAACTTAACCAGGTTTGAGGAACTTCTTAGGACAGTTTTTACCTCTCACACACAAAAACTACACAAAATTTACGGACATCACAATACAAAGCACAAACAAACACAAAAGTCACTGTACAAAGACAAAAAGTTAACACCAGCAAGGACAGGATCCATAATACCACTTAATTGTAAGGTGGTGTAAAAGTCAAAATCAACACTTTATATCATCACAAAAATCTCTTCCTCTGCATGTGATATATTATAATGAATTTGGCTTCAACAATAAAATATATCTGTTCCAGAGCAACGATTTCTTTGCCTTCCACATAGGAGAGCATGAGGCACAGATACTTCACATCATTACCATATGTGAAATGCCATGAAGGGTTGGGGGCTAGCTGCCTACCTCTGAGGTGATGGCCCACCCAGCCACAGCATTGTCTGTCTTGTCTTGCTGTTGCGCAACAGCTGTCAAGCAGGGTGGGGGTTCAGCCCAGGCCCGCCCACTGCAACAAGTCGGGCACTTCGCGGACAGGAATGTCCCTGGCCAGGGCCTTCACCTTCAGGTTCCGGTCCTCAGTCAACAATACCACGTCACGATACAGTCTGCGTGGCTCTCCTGGAAGGAGGAACATTCATTCTTACAATTCTTAGCTCAGTTTTTCAAACCATGTTAACATTTTCAATGTAAAGATATCAGTGTGCAACTACAAGGGAATATTTACTGAGTCATTAAACTGTGGCTGCTGCTTATCCTCTAAATTTATGAATATGTTAAGATATTCTAGTTCAGAAGTGATATAGAATGCTTGTAAATTATGTTTCGGGAATAACTGAGAAAAATATCTGAAATGTCAGAACTTACCAGGCTTATTTTGGTCCTTGTCTGCAGTTTGGCAGAGGCTAACACTAGTGGCTAATATCCTGTCATCATTACGTTCATCCTGAAAACAAAGTGATGTATCAATATTTTACACTTATCATAAAAGGAGATAGCAGGGGCTACAAAAGAAATACATTACCTCACAGAAGCTTTCAATTACATCTTCAAAGCATGGAGAGGAATGAGGAACAGGGAGATGGAGTCAAACACTGATGAGCTAAGGAATGAAGGCAGGGTTGCATTTAATATCAACATGATTGATAACATATCAACTTGAGAAAACTCCACAGCAACATACACTATTCTTCTGAATGTGATGAAAGCTTACAAAACATTTCAATTAATACATAAATTAATGTGTACTCAATAGGAACTATATGTTTAAGTGTATTTGTATCCAGTGCAAAATACAAATACATTTCACTGAAACACGAAATGAAATTCATGAAATGCAATGTGAATAGATAAGCAAAAAACATTACAGACAATGTAAAGAAGAAAAGAAATAGCAAAGGCAAGAGCAATGCATTTTCAAAACACAAAGAAAGGAAATAGAGTACTTAGGAAATAAGAAAAAGAATGTCAAGAGTCAGTACAAATGTGATTACAGACCATTCAAGCACCTGGGAGGAGCTCTGGGAGATGAAGATAAAACTCAAAATGGTTAGGAACGTTTAATTTATCTCCATCCAAATTAATGTCTTTTGAAGTTAAGGATTCTCAAATTGAGCTAAAAATTATTTTAATTGGCTCTAAATCACCATCCCCAGTTTTGAATTTGAGGAGATTTCTCTTAATAATAAAATGTTCTCATAATTTTTTTAAATTTTGTATTACCAGACAACCTTTTTTTACCAGACTAACTTTTCCCAAATACGTTTTGGACATCTTGGATGTCACAAATCTCCTGACAATTCGGTCACTCCAGGGTTCTGATTCATGATATGCCTGACTATACATTGTACCATTCTTTTTTGTGCTCGACCATAAGCCTTAGTAAAGACAGCATTGCAGTGGTTTACTGCCCTTGTCACGTGTGCAAAGCATTATCTTCATGGTCACTTTAAAGGGAATATCAAACTTAAATTCTATTCTTTTGATATTTTTCAGTCCTACATCTCTACTGCCTGAATACTTTTAACTATGTGATATTTTGATATTGAGTGGCATAAGTGCTCAGTAGATATGTCAGTCAACCCCTTCATTTATTCATTCCGAGTTAGGTAGCAACAAGAAGAGATTACTTCACTGGAAAAATTGCTGCTTTTGCATGTCACTAGAAAACAACAATCGGTGTCATCATGTGGACCTCGAACTAAGTACAAAGATTGGTACAATGTATAGTTGCACTGAATACGAAAACAACTGAAAAGTCAACCTCTTCACAATATTTGGGCCGTCAGCAACTTTCATATGATTGGAAAGTGAAGAGAACGGAAAAACAAGTCAAAATTAATGGTGTGGCAAAGACAGGGGAGAGTGGGGGATGAAAACAGGGAATGGATTAAAATGCTCATTTAAACGTAAAATATGCTGGTCAAATGGAAACAATTAAAATTTGATTTTGGAGTATGAACGAAAATTCTTTGGCAAATAACAATGTTTTTCTATTAAATCTATTTGAAGAATAGTAGGCTGTGATGATCAGTAACTGCATCAAGAGAACTACCTAGAAACCATGAGTCCCTGTAATATAAAAAAAGGTGTTGTAGTAATTGATGAGCTGATTTCCAAAGTGAGTATCTCCCATTTCTCTGTTTTCCAGTTTTACGAATCTTAAGGTGATTCTCCATCCTTCGGTCAAATATGTTGAAAAATGATTCTTTTTTTTTTTTTTTTTTTTTTTTTAATACGTACAATGGTATCGTTGTACGAAAATCGTTGAATCTGCTCTTGAACTAATACACGGCTGAATTTGAAAACTTTCCCTTTCCGAAAATTTGCCTATCTTGGAGATACGTCACTTTTGAATAAAGCCCAATTGAAGGGCTTCAGCGCAATAGTGGTCTACCCCCCCTCCCCCAGACACACCACCCAAAAAAATTAAAAACGAGTTATTGACACTCTTTTGTTTTCTAAGAAGGTGAACTATATACATTGCTGGTTTGACCAGCTTTCCTCTATTAAGTATAGAATGAAGTCCCTGTTTTTTTCTTTTCACAACTCTTTCTAACTACTAATTAACACGATTTTTCTCCATTTTGTTGCAAAATGTCTTGGACCACTATTGCGCTGACTCCTTCCATAGTGCAAAAGGACACGGTGCCAAAGGGCTCTCTCCGGCGCGGGCGCGGTGCTCACCTGGTCCGTCTCCTCCTCCATGAAGGTGCAGGTGGGCATGACGGCGCCGCGCCGCGTGACGCAGCGCACGCCCGGGTGCTTGGCGCGCAGGAAGGCCAGCGCCACCCGCGCCGCCTCCGCCACGCGCGCCACGTGCTCGGGGTTGTTGGCGATGGCGGCGGCGGCGGCGGGGCTGAGGCCCGTGAGCGGGGGCAGGCCGCCCGTGGACGACGCCGCCGCCGCCGCGGCCGCCACCAGCGCCGCCGCCGTCGTGGTGGCGCCGGGCGCCGAGCTCGACGCCGCCGCGCTGCCGCCGCCCACGCACGACGCGCCCGACGGCGGCGGGCACGCCCCCTCGCCGCGCCCGCCGCGCGCCAGCCCCTCCAGCTCCTTGAACACTGCGCCACACACACCCCGCCTCACTACCTGCCTTCACACTACCTCTTCGCACGACTTTCCATAATCACGAAAACGCTCCGTCCCAAACTTATATCTTCAAGTTTGGTTTATAAGCAACAATAAAACTGTTCCAAAATTGGATAATTTTACTAGTAATTTGAAATCCAACACTAATTTGTTTTCATAATTGTGGCCGCTAGCATCCTAATCAGACATGAAGTAAATGAATAGAAATCTGAGTTATAATTTGGGCATGAGGCATACTATATTCGTCTCGCCTTCTATTCCCTCTCTTATTGTCATCTAGTTTCCTCTTTTAAATTCAGTCACAATAATTACCTACGGCGTCGAACACCGAAACGATTACAATGAACAAAGCGCAAAAGAGTCCCTGAAGAAGAAGGAAGGAGGCAGGAAGAGAAACAATTCAAGCTCCGTTTCGTTTGCGGTCACACGAGAGTGAGCGCGCGGCATCGTGGCAGGGAACAGCTCTTAACGTCCAGGGTTCGAGCGCAGAGGCCGACGGCGGCGGCGGTCGCGGGAAACGCTCGCGAGTCCCCGGCGCCAGCAGCCGCAAGTCAACGTCCTCTCGGGCGGCGGCGGTGGCGGCGGGAGCGGGAAGTCGACTCACCTGCCCGCACGGGTGCGCGCCGCCAGTGGCACACAGTGAGTGGACGTGGTGGAGAAAAGGAAACAAATCGAGACTTTACGAAGAGCTTTTCGAGTACCTACTATTCAACTACATGTCGAGGTATCTGCAGAGTTATTCGCTCTTTACTCGATGAAAAATTTTCCACGGAATAAGATTCAGATGAAATCAATATCAATTAAATAAAAATTACATTCCATTGTGTTGACTCATTTCGATTGTACTTCTTTGATCTCGTCTTACCTAATACAATCTTGAATATGATACTTGAAAACATTCAACATTACCTAACTGAAAACATTCCACTTTTCTTAAAATTTACAGCATTTTGGATTTTTAAGACCGTCGCACTGGGTTTCAATTTTCACGCCTCATTCGAATTCGCCGATCTCCAAAACCTTCTACATTTCAACGTGAAACCAGATCAAAACAACGCGATTTTGTGCCCGTTTTTCTTCCGTTCTGACTCACTGTCCGGTGGTGGCCGCCGCCCCCGGCCTGTTAGCGCCGCAGATAGCATCTGCGAGGATGAATGGGCGGCCGCAGTGACAGCGGCGTCCTCGCTGCCCCCGGGCGCCGCGCAGGGGGCGAGACAAGGCCGAAGACTGGCCACGGCGCAAACGCACTCGTTCCCTCACGGCCCGATAATGTATTCGCGACTGGTTCGCGCACGCGAGAGAAATCGCTGTTTCCTGCTCTAAATGAATACGTGTAGAGGCGTGTATTTGAAACAACTATTACTTGAATTACAGATAGCTTTAAGTGCAAGGCGATGAAGGGATTGCAAGTGAAGAACAGATGTAGGTGTGTTCTATACATAATTGGTGCGTACGTATCCATATTTACTTGCTGCTTGTCGTAATATGCGAAAGACGTTTGTGTTGTCGAGTCACAAAAAACTGATCATACTGAACAAGAAGTTGCAGAGAGATTATGAAGTTCGCGAGCGCTAAAATTGCAAGTATTCGTACTTTATTAAACCCCTGAAACTTGATTTTCGAAGATAAGAATTACAATTTTGTTTTACTCATATACAACAATTAAGAAGAACATTAACAAGAGACTTAAACTTAGCAGATGGTGTTAAATTCAAAATGATAAAGTATATATTCCATATAGTATATATTCCGGAAATTCGCGTCTCTTAATGGAACTCAGGATGCGCCAAGCCATCCCACTCAATTTGAAAGGTTCTTACTACTCCTACGGCACATCACATTAACAGTAATACACCGGTCCAAAATTAATCTCACTCTCAGGGACTGAGGGGCGAAGTAATGCGTTAAAGATTGGCAACCTGGGGGAAATGAGTTCCAACAAGGACGATTACGGATCGGGCGCCGGGAGGTCGTGATGGCCCGTGGGGATCTCGAGCGGGCAGCAAGGGCCGTGAGCGTGGAGCGGCGAAGGCCGAACGCGCGCGCAAGAAAGGGGAAGCAAAAGGGCGGGCGGGGGAGTCGTGAGCCAACGACGGCGATCGAGGCGGGTGGGGTGGGATGGGGCGGGGTGGGGCAGGGCGGCACGGAGTAGGGCAGAGCGGAGCGCGGCGGGGCGGGTCAGGGTGGGGTGCAGCGGGGCAGAGCGGAGCGCGGCGGGGCGGGTCAGGGTGGGGTGCAGCGGGGCAGAGCGGAGCGAGGCGGGGTGGAGCGAGGCGGGTCGAGGCGGAACAGGACGAGTCGGGTAGGGACGGGGCGGGTCGGGGCGGGTCGGGGCGGGGCGGGGCGGGGCGGGGCGGGGCAAGGGCGGGCCAGCGCGTGGCATACATTCCGCATGGCCCTGAGGTCGACTGGCCCGGTGCTAATGGGGACGCGTTCGCCCGCCTCTACTGGCACCTTCGCCCGCTTGGCCGCCCGTTCCCGAGGTGGCGCATCAATCTTCGTCCGGGGACGCGCGGCTGCTGCTGCCTCCGAACCACTTACGGTAATTACAGGCGTAACAAGTTTAGCAGCTTGTTCATCAGAATTAAAGGGAGGTGCGACCGTGCGAGGCGGGTGGGGCGCGCGGCGCCAAGTTCCTCCTATTGAGGAGCTCCAGTCGACTGTGGTCCTTCCCCCGAACCCTAGATGCCTCGGGTACGCTCCCTGTGCCCGGGCAGACACATCGCCTGATGTGATTGGTGTTACGCGTGAAGCTTCGCTGCACGCACTGCCCCAGCTCCCTGTCCTTTCGTGCACGCACTGCCCCAGCTCCCAAAAGAACGACTGCTTGCGCTCGAACCTCCAGCTTCCCAAAGGACTTCACGCCTGCAATTTGCATTTCAAGATTGTTTCCAGTTAATTGTTATTAGCAAGTTTTAGTAACGGACTGCTGGCGCAAAGGGCTGCGTTAACGGAATTAACCACGTGAAATATGGTACAATGAAATTAAAAAGCTTCTCGTTTTTATCACGATACGTCTTCATACCTATATTTTGACCTGACAGTAAAAATAGCTGGAAACGAAGAAAATAAACGGCATTATTTCTGTACTCTTTCGCGACTTTCCTTTTTTAAGCTTAACAGAGCTATCCATTATATAAAAGTATTAAGCAGTGACTCACGATAAGACAATCAAAAAGTCTAAAATCGAGAAATTTGGCGGGTGGGACACATAGATCGTGAGGCAAACAACACACACTTTACCATCCGTTATATAATAGTGTATATTCACAAACGCACACAATTTGAACCAATAGGAAGCCCACATGCTCCTGAAATTACCTTCCTTTGCTAGAATTTAAAAAAAAATCCCAACAGTAGATACCACGTGCTAGAATCAAGGAGATACTCACCGACCAGGGGCACCATGAGAGTGAAATGATGCGATGAAGGGAGGCCGGCTTGGGCCAGCTTCTTGAGCGATGGCAGGTAGTCAATGAAGCAGTTGGTGTCGGGCACCAAATAGCGAGGCCGCACCTCCATCTCCACGCTGATCACAGACTCTCGCAAAATTGCCTAAGAAACACGTGGAAACACTCATCAATATCCCAGTTGCTTTCTTTCATTCACCTTCAACTGCAACCGACGACTAAATGAGACACCTTTGCCTCCACTGAATTTTTTAAAATTAATTTTATTTATTCCTTTAGCCTCATCACGAACACAGAGCACGCGCATCCACAAACACTACGTTCTTTCATTTTCAATGATCATTTCACCAAATTGGTTTAAAAACAATTAGATGAAGAGTTTAATGAATCACGAAATGGTTCCTCAGAAAATCGAAGGAAGAGTAAATGTAAAAATATTATTAAAACATTCACATAGCCAAACTGAATATTTACTGGCATCAAGCGATTCATTACGATTTGGATTAGCATATTCGCATCGCGATTTGTAATAGCATTCCATTCGTGGCGGAGTGGACAAAAGATGATACTTAATGATTTCTATTGTCAGATAAATGCACGAAGAAACCGCCCTTATAGCATTACTGAATAATTCGCCGAAATTCTTGATGTTTATAAACAATACTATATCGAGAAAAAAACAATTAATTATGAGTAATAAGATTAAAAATTATATTTATGGGACTTGAGATTTTGTCGTATAATAAATAACAGCAGACCAGCTGCAAGCGAAAAATTCGCAACTAGCGGGAGTCTTATCATACACAATTGTGATTTGATTATATAACAAAGACCGTAGCACTACGCGACGTAGGACACAGAAAAAGCTACCGCTCCCCTTTCGCTATCTAAAGGGTTTATAATGGTGTACAAATACATTTCTTCCCAAAAACGATCTCAAAAACATAGGACAGACTGATTTATTTAAAAACATTTCTTAATGTTCTTATGAACTCTCATCACATACTACTTTATAACTCAAACTCCAAAACTCATGCACTATTCGAATACACAATAACATGAATATCATTACTGTTCCAAATATTAATAGCTAATACATACTATAAGAATACAGCATGCAAAGTGAAAGAATTGCCACTCCTTGTCGTGCAGTGATCATTGCAAATGTAAAAAGTGCCTCTAAGAACTAATGAGGTGTGAAGAAGACTGAGGGGAAAGTACCTGTTTCACAACCAGCAGGGTAAGTGGAAATTATTACCAGGACAAACGTCGTTTTGACAATGTCACATCACTTCCTATGCTGGTGTTTCTAGATCTCCCCGTAAGATTATTGCAACATAAAAGCAATTACTGACTACTGAGGATATGTTAAATAAGATAAGCCAATAAAACACTACATCAAATTTGTGCTCAAAAGGAAGTTATCTTGTCTGGATGGAAAACAGTAGTTAATTTATAGTCATTATCAAGTTAAAACAAATATCAACATACAAGCTCTACAAATGTTATTCCCACAAACTACTTACCCAATGAAGTACCTATTAACCAGAAGCTATGCACACTTAAAGAGCAACAGCAAAGGAACAACGGAAAGTATAACTTTGCCATAATGTCAGGCCACTCACGTGCGCCTGACGTAAGAAACACTTAACAGGTCCCAATGTTACAATTACGTGAGAAGCGCGTAAATTAAGTTACAGACTCCGTTTCAGAAACTATACCAGATTCGGAACACCGCGAAAGTGAGCGTCAGATATTCAGGCAAAACAGAAGACACCCGAGAAGCTTTTTTCAATGCAAGTAAATCACAACGAAAAAGAAGAAAAAAAGAAAGAGGAGCAAATTGTTACTGCGATTTTATTTATCGTATACTGCACACAGAGAACTTTTGTAACGCTGCAGAAAAGTGCCGCTATATTGATAGGAAAATAAATTTTGTAAGCCCCTAATACCGAAAAGTGGTTTCTTTTTCTTTCTCTCACACGAAGCTGAAAGTATTCTCATACATGTACCAAAGTCAAAGTACGCGTTTTGGGGCCCTTGACACAGAAAAGGTTTTTTTTTTTACTCAAAATATCTGCCCTCAACCACAAACAAGATTTTTATCAGAATTGGTGCTCCCAGATCGATCTGGAGACACTTTGCGTTTGAAATGGTACTTAATTTTGGATACTTAGTTTATTTAAAAGGGTAATAGTTTATTATAAAAACGGTTAAAAAGTGTCACGGAGAGCACTTTTTTAACCGTAAGTGTACGTGTATAGGAGAATCTGTTATTAGAATACTCTTGAATTTCAGCAAACTTTTTCTCGGCGAGAATTTAAAATAGTTTTATGCGCGGAAATTCAAGGAAAGCATTTAGCGTCATTGAGCTGAACACGCGCAATAACACCATTATCAAATTCATTAATTGTAGAGTGGTCGAGCATATCGATGTACATACCAAATCTGTTTGGCATTTACATCAATTCGTTACAATCTACTACAAAATGCGACGCTTTCTGTATTTACCGTCTACGAAACTCAGATTTTCCCTGTTTGACACAAGTTTTGTTTTGGTTACTTAGCTCACTTTGCTCGACCACTCGACATTTTTTTTTTCTTTCTGAAACAACGCAAGAGTTACTATTCCTTACGAAATGCCAAAGGGAAGTTAATACACCCAGTGCCCCCCCCCCCGAAGAATCGCACAACGTTGCGCGGCGCGGGGCGGGGTGGGGTGGGGTGGGGTGGAGCAAGGGCGACCCGTGCGCCACGCACGCGCGTGCGCTCTCGGGCGCCAACAGCCGGAGGCAAGACATCCGCCCGAATTCCTGCGTGCCTGGTCGCACCGTTGCCCGCGGCGCGTCCGCCGTGAGAACGTGGGCGTGGGTGAGGGCGCGGGCGGGCGACGCGCTGGCCGGGCGCCACAGCCGCACTGCTCGCCCGCGCCCGCACCACAGCCCGGGCCGCCCGCTCGCTGTCTGGGTCAGCAGACAGCGAGCGGGAGCTGGCAGGCATCGGGCCGCCCGAATCCACGATCGCCCACGACACCGCGCATCTGGCGCTCTTCGTTCTCTGGCTCCACAAACGGTAGCCCTCGGACATGACTGTGGAACGCTACCGCACGATTGGAAATAATATTATTCAATTAGATGTATTAATTTATTTATTAAATAAATGAATTAGATGAATGTTTAGGTGTTAGTTATCTTTCAAAGTTTCCGGTAAATACACAGCTACTACTATAAAATCCAACACAACAGGTCAAAGAAAAAAGGAGGATTGGAGAGTTCCGTAAACATGTGGTTTATACGTCAAAGAGTAAGCTTTTCACTGGTCATTATCAAGATAGATGCAATGCAGCATTAGAATATTTAATGCAACATATATGAATACCGAAAGCAATGCTTTTTCAATCGATTCGTACCAGCAACCTACAAAGTACCAAAAATTTGTTAATAATTTTCTACCACAAAAATCACAAGTGGGTAAATGCAATTTCGAATTCGGCGGAAGTGCCGAGCAATACGAATTCAACGCAACTGTCTCAGCAGTTTATCTTAGATCAATTGTATTGGGTGTTCCACAGCCATACTTCAATGATGCTTTCCAAGTGATGAGATTTATATGGCGCTTCGAGAGGTACATAAATTTATAAAAAGGCGAAGCTGTTACCTTTCGCATTAAAAGATATCTTAGTGAATCGATAGGTCCATCTCTGATCGACTACTGGGAAAGCCCCAACAACCTAACGCCACATTAGTTACCCGCAAGCAACTATAGAACCGGCTCCCAAGCAAGCAATTAAACCAGAGTTGGCCACATCAAAGCGGACAGAAGCCAGGCGCGACCGCAGTCACAAGCAACGCCACTCACACAAAAGCACACAGCAGGTGGACATGACGAGAGCAACGCAGAAGTTTATCGCTGGAAGTCTGGCGTCCTACGCAACGCTCACGGGAAACGGCTACCTCGGCAGGCAACTGCGGCTCCAGCAGAGTGCAGGAGGACGGAGGCGGCGGCGGCGGCAGCGCCCGAATCAGTATTCGCGAGCGCGAGCGTCATATCGCGCTCCGCGAAGTGAGACCCCGGGGGCTGCTTAACATGCGAGGGTCGCGGGCCCCAACGCCGCCTCCTCGGCCCCCGCCCCCGCCGGCGCCGGCGGCTGCTGGCGCATGCGGGGGGGAACGTTGACTCGCTCGAGAGTTGAAGGCCCTTCCCTCCAGATCGCGCTCCCACCCCGCGACCCCGCTGGCGACCCATTCATCCCGGTGTGACGGCGCCAGCGGGGCCGGCCGCAGCGGCGCCGGAGGGGGCGCGCGGGCGGGAGGAGCGGGCGGCGAGGAAGCGCCGGAGATGCCCTGTGGGAATCTCCGGCCGCCGCCTTGCCGTTCCCAGCGTTCATGCGTAAGCCCACGCGCCCGTACGTTACAGACACCAGCGCTGCATTCTCTACACACTTATTAACATGCATGGAGTCGAACCAGATTAGTGGCGCTAGGAGACCTTTTGCCTCCGGAATGCAGGGAGAGCGAAATCTAGGTACGATTGTTCGTTGCACCGGTCGAAATGTACAAGTCAAAAATTGAAATGATAATAAATTTCAACTTTTCAAATATTTTCTAAGGAATGATTTTGCACAAAAATTGAACTTGATCTTACATCTTCAGAGTACCGTTTTACAGAGAAAATAGTTCGAAAAAGAAGCAAACCAAAATTAACTTTATACAATCTATTAATCAAACGATCGAATTTCCAGCAGGGGGACCATACAGTCTCCTTGCCTCGCGGGAAGTTTAACGCTATGGGAACGGCTCATCAGAGCACTTGCGCCGACCGCCCCAGGGGCTTCCTCGCTGGCCGCGGACAGAAGGCCTCCGGCGCGACCACCTCCCTGAGTCGGGGTTCGGCGCGCACTTTGCTCCGGCTCACTCACATCCACGTCGAGGCGCGCGGCGCCGTTGAACGCCTCCCTGTCGCGCCCGGCGGCGGCGGCGGCGGCGGCGAGCGCGGGGCCGTGGCCGTGGCCGGGGGCGGGGGCGGGGCCGGAGGCGAGCGCGTCATCCCTGGCGCGCGACTCTCCTCCCACGCCGCCGCGAGTGCCTATGGCGGCGCGCGCGCGGCGCGGGGCGGGACGCGGGCGCGGGCCCCGCGGGCACCTGCGCGGCAGCGGCAAGGCGAGGACAGACAAGCAATTAGGCCCCGGCGGAAGGACGGCGCTGGGGGCGCGCGGGGGCGGCGCGCTTACGTGCTGGCAAGGCGAAGAAGATACCGCTGGTTTACAGAAGCGACATTTCACAATCCCTCCCCCCCTCCAGCTGAACTGCATTCGACTACAAGAGTTCACCCTTTCCTTCATTTCTACTGAGCGACGCGAGGCGTTGAAGAATGTAAAATGAAGATAATGAAGTAACAGGTCTTCGTGGCTGATGGAAATGACAGCAATCGAATTGTACACTATAAGTTTTACGGGACATGGAAGGAAGACGTAGATCGGATTAATACCCATCCAGGAAATGACTATTCACTGTTATCGCCTTGTCACTGACAGGCATCTTTTTAGAACAACGCCAATGATCAGCGTAGGAAAAAAACGCCCTGATGGTTCAGAGTTACACGCACCTCACACCGAAAGTTTCGTGCCCTGTATCTTCTTTACCTTGCCACGTGTGAGCAATGGTGGTGATGACTAGAGGTGAGGGCTAGCATACTCAAGGGAGGCACGCGAACCACTTCGACCACGAGGAGCGGCCGGGGGGGGGGGAGGCGGGGGCGGACGCGGAGGCAGAGACAACGATGACGACGCCGACGCCGAGGCCGACGTCAACGGCGCCGCCGCGGCCGTCGGGCGCCGCAAAGGCGGGGGGAACTGGTTACGCGGCGGCAGCGGTGGCGGCGGGCGCTGTTCTTGCTCGAGCGCAATTAGCCAGAGAATGCTCCCGGGCGCGCGCCGCCGCCTCCGCCTCCGCCAGGTCGGGCGCCGCGGGTGCACGGCTGAGGCCTCTCGCCCCGGCGCCGGCGCCCGACTGCCCGCCCCGCAGGGGAAGCGAAAGACCACCTGTCTCCCCCTGTTGTTTTCAGAGCTAAAAGGGAAACTGAGCGGAATGCCTTGGCACCCCTGGGGTTGATGACACTGACTTTTGAAATCAGAACATAAACATCAAAGAAAGAAGTTAACAAAAAAAATTTAAAAAAAGAATGGATAGTAAGTGTAATTGTTGAACACAAGGAAATCTAGTACGTACTACATTTTCCAATAACGAACTCTTTTTCCGAAACGTAACTACTTTATCAATCAAACTATTTCAACTTTTACAAAAAGTTCAGTATGTACATACATTGTACTTCATACATTTTTTTAAATCTTAATTTTATTTGCGAATTCGAAATGATTGTATTAATAAATTCTGTAGCTTATTTCTTATAACTAGCACAGTAATATAAGTCAATCACTTTGAAATAAAATTTCGAAGTTAAATTCAAACTAACCTCTCAAAATCCAAGCCAATCACATGCATCTAATTGTCATTTTTTAATTTTTTTTAAAATTTGATTTCACAATTATAAGGACACTTCGTACGTACATTAAATCAGATAATAAGACCCAAGGTGTTCTCCCCCAAATTTACTTCATGCTATTTAACTCTTTTTCAAAATAAACACAACATCAAAACATCAAATTTCCATGCTTACATTTTGTGACTTTTATGCTCGCTACAGCGTCCAGGAGCGGATGGACTCAAGAGGGCGCGCTGCAGTAGTCTGAAGACTAAAGATTAAAAGCTCAAAAGACACCGAAAACAAATGAGCTGACATTTCAAAAATAAATTTCCTTGACATTTCAATCGCAGAAAATCCAATAGCACTAGTTATAATCGGCGGGTGTAAGCGAAATATAAATAAGGTAAAATGATACAGAAATCTTACAGGTCCCATTATGCATAGGCACGCACCACGGTGGGTGGTTAGCTTACTAGTCTCTCAATCCCGAGGACGTGGGTTCGATTGCCACTGAAGTGCGTGGATTTTCAAAGAGCAGAAAATTCACAATCGCCACTATCGTACTTGCGGCGTGCAAAAGAATCCTGTTTAATTGCCCGACAAAATTAAACCCTATGAAACTTAACATCCTAATGACGCCCCGCATTCGCTTACCCGTGGAGCGTCATGCAGGCAATTTCGGCGGTGTGCATTACAAAGCAAGTGTAGGGCGCAGTGGCGGCCGGTAGGTTGCGAATTACGAGGGGCGGTATGTATACTGTAAGTATCGCATACATTTTACCTCTTCAAAATATTGCTTGAACGAGGAAAATTATGGCATGCTGAGTACAACCGATTTGCACGTCCCGGAATTTTAATCCTTGTCGAAGACAACTTATACGTTGACGGAGGATACATGTGTGCTCACGCGAAAATCGATTTTTTAAAAAAATATTTCCAGCAAACCATATTTATGAAATCAGATGAAAGTGTTGGTATTCTTAGCGTAGTTAATAGCGGCGGACTCTGCCGGACAAAACCCTAATAGGAGCACGCTGCACACACCCAACTCCTAGTAACCCTACTTTTCCTAAAGCTTCCATTATCTTGCATGCACCAGCGACAGACGGACTTCCGATAGTCCACGATGCTACCCATTTCAAAAACATTTAACTTTCTCATAATCGGGCACTTAACATTGTCCTCAAAAACTGCGCTGGAGACATGCACCAATTAAACGAGTCGATTTATTGCAAGTTTAGTACTATCTGCAATTCTTCCCGAGGTTGGTTTTTCTGTGAAGGGCGAAGCCCTAGTGCCCTTAAGGAGCTCGGCCACTGGTAGGGCGGCGACGCAACGTCTGAACGCGTCGCGGGGAAGGGGGAGGGGGAGGGGAGGGGGAAGGGGAGAGGAAGTGCAGCGCAGTGCAGCGGCTGCTGCTGCCCGCGGGGGTCACTAGCCGGACGGCGCGCGCGGCGCCTGCGGAGAGCAACGACCAGCGCTCGCGCGGGCAGCGCAGGAGGCACTCGGTGACTGGCACATTCGCGGCGCGCTCGCCCCGACCTGTCCTAGACCACGGCTCGGGCTCTCTCCACACTTCCAATGCCCATATCATTTTTTACTTAAAAAAAAAAAAAACAACTAGTGATACGAAATAGCACGTACTTTCTCGCCCGTATTTTCACGCAAAACTACGCGAAAAGTCTCAAATTTTCAAATACAAGTACTCAAATTTTCTTAAAATTACTCAAATACAAGTCTAAAGTACTCAAATTTTCGAACAACCGTACACGATCTTATTTCAAAATCAATCTTTAAGGAACAGATTTCATTAAAGGAAAAAATCTCTTTCTTCATAGTTGTAGTTTAAAGAATGACCATTCTTTTAAACTTCCTTCACACAATCCAAGAACAAGATTTTATCAAAATCAATAAAGCCATATTTTTGAGAAGTGGGAAAATGTCTCATGGACTTCATGCAAAGTACCCCCCCAAAATTGAAATATGCGTTTCATATTCACGGGGAATATCAATTTTGGAGAAAATCGGCTGAACGGTTTAGCCGGTAGCGTTGTTCACAGACAGACGTTTTGCCGTCATTCGATTTGTCGGTATCAAGGACCCACCAAACATGGATTCTGGCTACACCATTTGTCAGAGGATTGTTTCCCAAAATTTAGCAACTGGATTTATCCACTTTTTTGTTACTAGGGCCCTTAAAAAAAGGAGTTTTTTCTGCCGAAAATTCGCCATTTTTCCGCGCAGCATTCCATAATTTCCTCTTCTTCGTAGCGAGGAAGTAGAAAGAAGTTTCGCCAACCAAATTTGGGTCTTTGTGTGATGTATATATTTGTAGGTGGTGGCATTGTAACAATCCCTGCATTATTCGTTGAAAAATACACGTTGTTCGCATGTGTACGAAAGCGGGCGTAGATTGTGACCGTACCTCTAGTTTAGCTTGTCTTGACTAATGCAATCTAACTACATTATCTGAATTTCCCAGATTGTTGATCTTCATCACAACCAATATTTCTGTTAAGGTTTCAAAATTCCGTACCAAATTACTGTTCCTTATTTGATGTATATTTTACAGCCGTTACATTTTCAGTTACATTTCTGTGCTTCTCACTACAATTCCTCAGTTTACTAAAATAAATTTTCCTTTAATTTCTATTACCTTATCGTACGGGGTGAATGTAACGATAGGAAGAGTCACATTTACCTTATGCTCTGAATTCTACATCAAACCGACTTCAAAAAAGTCAACGCTCTCTAAAGAAAACGGGCAGTTATTTGACACTGAAACCTTATAATAACGAAATGTGTCACCGGAAGGAAGCATACAGGTCCGGAGGGGATCGGAGGTCTAGCGGGAGGGGGGGGGGACGAGGAGTTCTGCAGTGAACATTAAACATGAAGGCGGTGAGTAAATACTGTCGTGCGACGCAGGTACGGCAACGACGGGCCGTCGGCACGGATGACATCGAAGGGAAGACAGCACTGTGCTGAGCGCGAATGCGATCGCACGCCGACAGGTGCAGCGAAGGCGGAGGAGGGGGGGGGGGCGATCTGGCGGGCGGCCGCCACCGTCAGCGTCATTTCCATACAATCCAGGCGCGCGCCGCGTCCACCGGCCACGGAATAAATCCCGGAGCGCGCCTGATCAACAGCTTTACCGCCAGCCGCCGCACTGTGTTCTATTTTCCCATTCTAGGGCGACAAAAATCAATTTTTTAATTTCACGTACGGGCTTCTATTCATTGCTCATCGCATTGCAAAAGCTTCAAATCATACGGAATCGATGGCTGTATCATTTCTGACCGGACTGTACTGATAAGACACTGCGCTAAATATAGACTTCCGCTGACGGTGTCCGAGCCCGGCCGCAGTGGCCTTTAAAAGTTCGATTCGTGCGTTAGATTCCTGCGTTCTTTAGCGTCTTATATGCATGTTGTGCTATGGATTCTCAAGATCATTGTATGTACTTTCAAATGGAATATGGGACTTTGCGATGTGTTGTACGGGCTTTCTTCTATTAGGCTTTAAAATGAGACTAGAAAAGGAATTAAAAAATTCTTAATTCACTTTTTATCGAGACATAAGTTAAAGAATGCACGTGAAGACACCGAGATATTTCGTTGTGTAGATCCGTAGACATCTGGTAACAAGTATTCGTTTTTATCTTGTGCGCATTCTTGCGCGTTTAAGAAATATTTATCATTTTCAAGTGGCTGAGCGTTCTGTCTGCCGGCGCGAGCTATTCGAGCAATGGTAGCGGGGCGACAGAAAGAGCGAGTGTATTGACCTTTACAATTAGACTGTGCAGATATTGAACATCCAACAGTATTCAAAGGGTTCCGAGCGTAATATTAAGAATGTTTTACATTCATTCGTAGCAAGAATGAAGACAAAATGGGGGAAATGTGGAAGACATCTAGAAAGATTTGTGCTACAAAACGAGGCGTGGCTCGCTGGAAGCATTTGTTTTCCAGAAAGCATATTCACTGAATGTCTTATTACACCACAGAAAACAAGAAGTGAAGAAACAACAAAAAAAGGCCGACCAATGAAACTTTTCCACGATTGTACTGAGAGAAGCAACAGAAGGAAAGTTGACGATTTATTAAAAAAATAGATCACCGAAAGAATTATCTTTTGTTACTCAAAGTTCTCTTATACAGTCAGGAAAGCGAGATGCTGCGGACATTGTTAGAGAATTGAGTGAGGCTTCTCCTCAACGAGAAACTAATTCAAAAAGATCTCGTGCTGTTGCTGAGAAGAATGAAGGTATACCGTACACCAAAGAAGAAGCTCTAGCATATTTTATAGATAGCAAATCAACGGTAGATCAATACAAATTTTCATACAAGGAATCAAAACAGAGACATTTTAACGTGTTTCCACCATATTCCGCAGTTCTCGAAGCCAAGCAGGATTGCTATCCCGCAAGTGAGCATGTCCGTGTAAGTGACATTTGCAGAAGTACGATTACAAGCACTTCTAAAGACAACTGAGCCCCTTTTCGAGGCACAAAAGGAAGTGGACGAGCAGGTGATGGATATGAGAGCATTCGAGTCGTATACACTACTTAGCAAATGGGGTTGTGATGGCAGTTCGGGTCACAGTACTTACAAACACAAGTTTTTAGATTCTGCATCTGATGATGGAAATAATTTTATCGTTTCTGTTGTCCCTCTGAGACTGGAAATCAACAAAAGTGAATGCCGATTATTGTGGCAAAACCCCAGAACATCATCAACACGGTTTTGTTGCTCTCTTAAAGTGCGATATGTGAAAGAGTCTGCACAGGTTGTAAAAGAAGAGTATTGTAATGTGAAGAAGCAAATCAAAAAGCTGGAACCTATAATTATCCATGTAGCAGGGAAAGAAATTTCAGTAACCTTCAGTTTGCAAATGACGATGGTTGATGGAAAAATATGCAACATTTTAACTGGAAATAAATCTACTCAGTGAGTATCAGAGGCGAGGGATGAGGACCCTTCGTGAACAGTCTGTTGCCTTTGATTTTAGGTAAGTGAATTTTTGCCATTTTTACTAGGAACGATATCGTTATAATTCATAGGAATTTATAATTTTACTTCTGTTATGTTTAGATAGCAAATCGTGACAAATAGAGAGGAGTAAATTAGCTGCGTTATTTTGAACTGAAGAAATTGAGAGGTATTTAATTGATATATTCATTAATTAAAAGCCATGTACAACAATACCCATTGAAATATTAAAGATAAAATTATGAAACACTGACAGTATAATAAGTGTTCTTAGTGTATGCTGTATGTTAAGTTTCATCGAGATTGGACGAGTAGTTTTCGAGAAATTGATTTTTGTCGTCCTAGATGCGTGAAAAAGAACACTGTGCGCCGCCTCCGTCCGCCCCTGCGCTGCAGCTCCGCTACAAGACGCTAGAGCTCAACCCGAAAGAATGAGCGATCGCTGGAAGGAATTTGTGCCCTACCAACCGCGTATTTATACGCATTCCATTTCGAACTTATTTAGATCAATGGTAGGATCAATCTTAAATTCGTTATAAATGAAGTTTTTTTTAAATATTGGGGATACTTTCCACTTACATAAAACGAACACCAATGTAGATTACGGAGACCATCCATAGGATTCGCTGGAGTGTGGATAACGTGGACAAAATTACGTCAGTGTTCCACAAACGGGAACACGTTTTTTCGCCAACGAGCGTTACAAACGACTATAATGGTCTCACTTTTCGTCCTTTGAGATTGGGTAACATCAAGTTAAGGCTGCTGCAGAGGCCGCGAATTTGACCCTAGGTTCCTTAACCCTCACTCAGTGCCAACACCGAGTGGTTACGTCCGTTTGTCATGCGGCGGCTATCAACGGGGACGCAGTGCTCCCAAATACCAGTGTGATGAATTCTGATGTTGATTGAGTGATTGATAGTGATTCCGAGCGCGTCAACTGCTAAGGTCATTCGCCTCGTAGGTGTAGCGCATATTTTATCGCTAGAGGTGGCGATCGTCTTCCCCAGATCATGGTGAGATCCGGCGCCGACCTGCCTTCGTCTAGCGGGGTGTTCCCCAATCAGATAGCTCCCACCAGCGGGGAACCGCCCCACTCGGGACAAACTCTAAGCTCCAGAACGATATCCCGGCATGTGTAGTGCATGTTAGTGCAAGTAAGGGATGAATATAGGACAAAGAGGAAGGTAACATTGCGCGAGGTGCGTGGCCATTTTGTTAGGGTACTGCTCCGGTATTCGCCTGTTGACAGGAGAAACCACGGAAAACTACCGATCAGAGCAGCCGGTCGCTAGAATTCTCCTCCACACAGCGACAGAATTCAACCTAGCTGACAAGCTAGAGACGAAAATCGTGCCACCGTCGGAAGTGGAAACGTAGGACCTCCCAGTCAGAGGCACTGTAGAGACTTCAGTTGATGGCTTGAGTCACCACTCCAGATGAATTCTGATGTTATTGTAGTGCAAAATGTAGTCGATCTACTTGTGTATTACAACACATCAAAGACTAGTGTTAACACCCTCGCCTGCAAACATGTTGTAGCGCGGTCCACGGCAGGCAGCAATGGGCAGCGGCGGGGCAGCAGCGGGGCAGCATCGCGTATTCCGCGGCCGCGCGGCGCCGCAGCCCCGCACCGTTGGCGTGCCTCATCAGTATGGGGCGCGCCCCGCGCCGCGGTGCGTACGCGCCCGCCCGCCAGCCCAGCGGCCGACTGGCGCGCCCGCACTCGTGCGTCTCGAGGCACTGCCCACGCCCACGCATAATCGCACTTATTATAGGCCGACGCCGCGCGCGCAAGTCGCCGCTTTCTCACACACAGCGCGCGGGCTGCTCCGGGCGGATGAGAACTCGTCAGCGATAGCGAGAGCGGGCGCGGCGCGGAGGGCGAAGGCGAGCGTGCACTGGCCAACTGCGAGCTTTTGCGTGGGTGGTCCGGATCGCGTCCATGAGAGACGCTGGAGACGGGAGGGCGAAAGGATGCGAGATGTGCGACGTAATTTGACGAGTCCGAAGTTCGTACTCTATAGCGACGCTCAGCTATGCGCCACGTAGGTGAATATCGTTAGGTTTATATATTGGTTTGAGAATAAAGAAATTGACATGGAATCATAATGGAGCTGGAACGCTGCACAAAGAAACACGACTGAAATGCATCGCTTATTTGCTTCAACAGTTTAAATATTAAAGAAGCCTAAGAGGCCATGGACATTTGAAGCGCACGAATGAAACATAGTGACCGATAGTACAACTGCCCTCTCACAGAATATGTGCGAAGTCATTCTGTCAGTAGACCAACTCGGAAGATCTTACTTCCTCTAATTAATAATTACTGCAAATATTTAATTATCCCATTCTTTCATCAAATGATGTTATCGAAATGATGGAAGGAAAATGGGAAATGTTTAGGACAGAAGGAAATGATATAAAGGAAAGTCATCCTAAAGGGTGTAGATTGGTAGGCAGAACAGAAAGGATTCAGATTTGATTTCATACTAAGGAATTGATAACAAAGCCAAATGCGGGAAATGGACAAGAAAAACAGAATTCAAGTGCAAAGGCAAAGAAAAGCCTACGAGCGTGTATTGCGACTATCGTTGAATATAAATTCTCGGAAGTTCAAGCATTGCATGCTGCAGGTTGAATGATGGAACGCGGTCGACGTATCCGGTACAAACTCCCAAGAATAACTGTTTTACGACTGAACTTACGTTGCGTCAGTACATTTCTTAAAATTGTCTACGCACGTTAAAAAACCAAATCGTTCTGCGTGTGTGGCAACGGATTGCTTACGACTGGAAGGTAACACAAAAAAAAAAGTTAGGTCAAAAGTAACGCCATCAGTAGGGCTAAAGGAAATTTTCCGTTTGGTTAGAAGCACAACAACTGGATTAAGCGTTAATAACGAGAAAAAAATCTTGACTTGTAAAGGTGAGCGTGGAATGCATGCAAAACGTCTTTATGCTGCTGAATGGCCCAGAAGTTGCACCAAAACAATTTAAAGTAAGACGAGGTTCGGGGAGAGGTAATCACTAGTCAGTATTCTCTTCCGGAGATAAATGTGATAACATGAGTTTTATCTGAAAAACATGCTGCTGACCTTATTTCCGAATAGTTTATTAAAAAACCGATTTCAACCCACGTGTTCATTACAACCTTATCGAAGTGTTTCGTGGAAAGTAATGTCCTGACAAAGAGAATGGTAGCGGGTGCAGACCCGTGTGTAAGCGCTCACGGGAATGTCTAATTTTTTTAATACTGAAAATAATGTTTTTAATTATAGAAGTCGAAACAACATTTCAAGGTCGGAGAATCTGATACTAGCACGAGTTTTGGGAGGAAATTCTTATGTAGTGAAACAGCTGAATTTAAGACTTGAAATAAAAATAATGTAAGTGCCATTTCTAGTCAATTTACGTTTTCAACAGAATAATGATGAATGAGCCAACCGTGGTCGTGCGATCTGAAATCGTTAAGGCTAGAGGGCCCAAGCTGCCTGGGCTCGAAGGGTCGCGAGTTCGAATCCCACCTTGGGCATGGATGTTTACATGTCGTGTTGTCCTTACGTGTCACTCCTACATGCCCCCGCCTACAGTTAAAACAACCACTGTGGGTGCTATATGACTAAGATGTTAAAAAGCGATCCCCTCCAAAAAAATAATGAAAGAAACCCTATAACATAAATAAGAACCAACGTCCAGACGCATTTCTTGATAGTGTCACGGGCTGATTACAATGGCAGGAGTTGTATGTGCTAATAGGTTTAACGTATCATACATATAAATTCATTTTTCTCGTCGAAAGTGTGAAAATGGCACTCACATGCTTTCAAGCCTTCAATTTAGGCTTAAGGGTCGTATAAAATTAGCAAACTCGGTGGAAAACGCGCATAGACAAAGCGGCATTAGATGCCTTGATCCTGGCCGTGGGGTGGGGTGTGGAGTTGGACACGGACGGAAGCCCGCGAACGCTCGAGTGGAACGGCCACGCTCGCGGGCGTGCGGGACAGCGGGACGTGCGGGCGAGGGGGCCGGACTCCGGGGCTGGCAAGAGCGAAGGGGGAAGCCCGAACGACAGACGCGACGCGACGCAGCGCGTGGGAGCGCCCGCGGCTCCTCCGGGCGCCACGCGCAGACGCCCTCTCTGCCCGCCCCGCGGCCCGGAACTCGTTTCTGTGCAAGTGGCATGAGAGGAGATGACACCAACGAAATAGCAATCAGCGATCTCATCTACGATACGATTGGCTTCAAAGGTGAAGCTGAACCAAAAGGAATAACACACACTTCGTACGCTAACCATTGGTTCAGACTTGGTTTGTCGTAAGAAACAATTGTTGACAAGATGGTGAAACAGTGATGAAGTACCAAAGTTTTAATGCTAAAAATGTTTACCTACAAAGTAGGTCTTTCCATTTCATCTTCACCCTTCACGCCAATTGTATCGTAGATAAGATAGCTGATCGCTCTACGATTGTTGAATTGTAACAGCGTAGTCAGATCTGGATAACAAAAGGCCCCGGGCTCGAATCATATATTTGCACTTCCTGACAATTCATTTTTAGGAGCTCATTTCCTCCACGCGATAAACCTCAAGGCAGATTCAATGCTGTCCACACAAGTAGAGATCCTAACTGCAGCACCATGCATATCAATCTACTTCAAACTGACGACAAAGTGCTAGTGCACGAGTATTTTCAAATATTTATCTCCCAATCATCGTGTATTATCTTATCGCATAGCAAATTTTCACCCTACCTCGAAACGTAATAATTCTATTGTAATTCCAGGAATCGTGAAGTCGTCTCGACCCATCAAGTACTAACAGTGAAAGGTCGAAAAGTTGCGGTCAGCAAGTCTTCTGGAATGCACCTTCGTCACACGGCTGGATTACAAGGCAACTAATCTGGTAAACCTAACGGGAGATACCTCTGAATGGAGGATCATTAGAATTACGCACTTTGAAACTTTTCGTTAAAGGAAGAACGGACATGTTCGGTCAATTAGAATTATTGTAGCACAATGTGTCAATAGCACAATGATCCCTCAACAAGTCAGGATGAACTGAACATTTACAACGTACGATGCATGGAAGTTCGTGATCGGGTTCTCGGGGATGACAAGAAACAATGTGAGGTGAGATACGAGATGCGCGCGGCCGGCCGAGCGCAAGCATGAACACACGCGCCGAAAGAGGGCGAGAAAAGGCGAGGGCGGCGCGAGCCGCGAGATGGAGTCGTAGGCCGGGGCGAGGTAGCGGCGGGCGGGAACGAGGCGTAGCGAGCAGTCGATGGGCCGCAACACTTTCGCAAAAACACAGGCCGCTAATCACCGACGCGGCGCCGGTGAGTCACGGAGCCACCGCCGCCACCTTCTTCTCCCCCTCCTGCTTCTGCTGCTGCTGCTGCTGCCGCCGCCGCCGCCGCCCCGCCCCCTTTTTCCTTCCTCCGGCCGCGAAGCCTCCTGTCGCCCCGAGCGGCGCCCAAATTACAGCGCTGTCACCCTCCGCGCGGGGCGGGGCGGCGCTCGCGTGCTCCGGGGGCTGCCAGGGCGGGCGGGGCGGACGCCGCCGCCGCGCCATTTTTGTGCGCTCGCGCGTATAAATAGGCGGCCCGCGGCGCTGGCCGTCCGCTAATTGCGCGCCGCGCGTTATTTCTGTTCGCGCGACGGCAGAGCGGAGGCGGAGGCGGACGCGGAGACGCCACCGAGCGGGCAGCAGGGGGGTGGGGGGCGCCACAAGAACGGGTGGCCGCGGAGAAGAGGCCCTGCTACGCAGAATGCTGCGCTTCGTGGATTCAAATCCCATTTGCGACCTCGTTTCGCTAACAGAAAACGTGGATGTATCACATCACAATATACACGCTAATATACACAAGCCAACATACCAATTCAATCAGCATTTTTCAACTGAAATCCTAATGAAATTATCTTCGGGTGTTAACACTAGGTTAACAGATAATCAGATTTCGAAGCGGGAATCAACGTAAAACATGTATTAACACACTTTTCAATGGCGTCTTGTGTAAGATCCCTTCTTTCGACCTTCCAATGCAGAAAGACTTAACTTATCGCATAAAAGATAAAAAAAAGAAAATATTTAAACACGTTAGTATTTTTTTTTAATTTATTTTCCTGTGAATAATTACTCATCGCCACGAGCAGCGCTCGCCTTCCAAGTTGCGAGGCAACTTAGTCACCGCTCTTGGCATTGCCTGAACACGCTCCTCGTTTCCGCGACTCCGCACACAAACCCAAGAGGCGTCAGGGTGCATCGGGAGGTCGGGGGGACGGGCGCCCGGGCCAGCTGGCGCGCTTTCGGCGGACGGACGGACGAAACAGCGTGCGGGTGAGCGAATGGCGGGAGCGCGGGGAGGGGCGGTTGGGTGGACGAGCGTGCGCGGTTGAAAATTTCATGAGCAGCTGCAGACAGCGGCAGCAGTACCAGCCACGGCGGCAGTGACGGGGCGGGGGCGGGGGCCGGGGCGGGGGCGAGGGCGTCTGGGGTGCAGCGGAAAATCCCCGCCGCCCGCGCGCGCTTGTTCACCCGTCAGGGCGCGGGAGCGGCCACGGCCTCGGCCTCCGCCCACGCCGCCCCGCGCCACCGCCCGCGGGGACAACGGTGCGGCGCTCTCGAGAGGGCCTCTCCCAGACGCGGCTCCCGATCCGACACACGGCCGCTAACGGTAGAAAGCATCTGCGACTTCCGGTTGGGCAAATCAATACTTGAAAAACGTAGAGATGTGACATCAATGTCGGTGTTTTCAAAACATCGATGTATTAACGCCCGATGTTTTTTAACATCGATGTATAGTGATCTATATTTTTCCTTTTCCGATATTTTGTTTCTGAATGAAAAATTCTCGTGATACAATACTGATGGTTCAAGTGTTGGAAGTAAAGGAACGCTGTTTGTACTACCTTCATCGACCAAGTTCTCTCGCCCGAGATGAGTCAATAACTACGCTGTGGGCATAGAGTCTGTCTCTTCTTCTTGTCCGCTTATTCGGCGAATTGATAAACACGTACACTCTCAAATTAAATTTTAATGCACAGGAATTTAATGTTAGAAGTTACTAAACCAGTCTAAAAATAGCAATGTTGAAAAACATCGATGGCTTTTAATCGATGCATTTTTAACAACGATGTTTTAATTTTGTACATCGATGTTTTGTTATCGATGTCACGTCACTAGAAAAAAATTCCGTTGATTGTTTTCTTACAATTATTTAGTTAATAAATAAAGCTAGTTTCTTAGTAGTAACTTTAAAATATATAAATTTAAAATAATTATGTAAAATAATTTTTAAAACTTTTTTAAAATTAAATATTTTTATATTTTAAGTAGACTTAATTTTATTATTATTATTATTAATTTTTTATTATTATTAAAATGAATGAAAAACCACTATTGATTTCGTAAAGACCTTTAGATAATATATTTTTCTTATTTAACCCCCACTCTGCACGCTTTACTTTTCGCATTTTTGTATCGTTTTTAGGGAATTCGTCCCAGAATAAGTAATCGCTACATCGAAACTATTAAGAATGATGTACGATTAGTAATTTCTGAAATGGTTATGTTAAGTGTTGAGATTCAGATCTGCTTCGCCACCATTAACATGATCTGAAATTCGATGGCGACAGAAATGACCGCCGAAATCTTGTCGATGTGATGATGCAGAGAGCTTTAACATGTCGTAAATGTTTATGGTTCCGCCTTTCGGAAAGAAGTCATTCTGTAGATTAACATAATCTGAAAGGTGTTTCTTCACTCAAAAGGGCGGATCAAAATACAGGTGTAGAGTGACGTCAGATAGTACGCTATGTAGGATGTAAAGATGACGAATAACAGAATATATACGGTACACAGGGAAGGTATCGCTTGTAGAAAAACTGATATTCTGCTTAAAAAATGGACAAGACTATAATTAATTCGATTGATTTATTGTTTCCGGGCGCGTGAGCTGTTGCTCATTACTCCCGTAAGTTCAGGACTTGTTGTAGTGCGGGAGGTGGCGGTGTTGTGCCCCGCTAGAACGTGAGATACGGCGCCGACCTGCAAATCAGTTTCTGGGAGGGATTTCTCCTCCGCTTATCTCCATCGGGGCACCGACCCAGCTACAGGCTCTAAGCTCCCGCCTGCTTTTCTTATGTGTAGGGACCGGATTTTATGTAATTACATATTTTTTGTCTTTCTACTTACCGTTCTCAAAATTGTAATCTTGGCGAATCACAGCCATCCTAACACAATATCGAATTTTTTCGTTACATATCTTTACATATTTAGTACTATATTAAATATTTTGCTGTTTTCACAATATACTTTCTTATTTTATCAATTTTCTTGTATTTAATTCCATATTTTGTTTTGAAAAGATGTATTTATTTTAAATATCAGCATTTTCCCTACATTATTGGGGAAATCTAGGTGTCCAAAGCATCAATGACATCGCGTGTTGAGATCTGTAACCATAATTTCAGAAAAAAAATTGCGATCACTGACGTGTAACTTCGATGAAGATGCTACAGTATATGTTTGCTGGTCGTAGATCTCGCCAGTTTGTGCGATGGCTTGTATTGCGATTAGTCTAATGCTAAACTACGGTCCTGGATTACAATAGATGAAGCTTTTACTAGTGACGAGAAAGCTGTATGATGTGAAGTGAGCAGTTTTTAGAAATCTAATTTCGTATTACGTAAATATATTTTATTATTTGTGTATTTTAATATTACATATATCCAATTTTACATATTTATTATTCTTACATATTCTTTCATTACATATTTATGTACATATTTTGACGTTTTATACTACATATTTTTCCGGTCTCTACTTATGTGTGATAGTGTATTTCATTCAAGTGTAAACGTGTAAGGGGATAGGAGATAGAGAAGAGCAAAGGAAGATTGCGAAAGGTCCGTGGCCCGTTTGTTGACGTATCGCCCCGGCTTCCCCCTGGTGCTGACCGGAGAAGCCACTGAAAACTACTGATCGGAGCAGCCAGTCTAGAATTCGCCCCCAAACAGTGGCTGAAGTCCACCTACGCAGCTCCTGTCGAAAATCGAGTACCGTCGAGACTAGAACCGTATGACTTCCCAGACAGACACATTGCGATGGCTACAGTTGATGAGCCATCTCAGAGCAACAAGCAAACACTGAATACGAGTGCTTTCTGAAATAGTTCCAGTACACTACGTATGCAAATGAAACAGCCATTTCGAAAAGAACAAAAACAAGGGACTCGGGTCCGAAAGCCTCGTCGCGAATTCGCGCCTCGTGCGGCGGGCAGACGATCGAGCGACTTCCTCGCGGCGGGTGATGAATAAAAAATGCCCGGCCGGGGCTAGCGGACCGCGTCCGCGCCTCACAATGGACGCGGCCCGACATCTGGGCAGGAGGCGCGTGCCCCCACACCATGCGTTTTTTAAAGTTTCCGACGTTCTGAAGCAAAACTCAGAATGCATTGCACTAGTTCAACACAGAATTTCAAACGACGCTTTACATAAGAATGGCAAAAATTTATGTTTTCTACACAAATTCTTTGATAAAATGTAGGGGTTTTCAAGATCAAACGCGAGAGACCACGACAAAAAAGATGTATCTTTATATGTATCAAAAAAGTAGCGGGAAGATTTTAAGAACTACAAGTGAATTGGAGAAATACCTAGCCAGCACTTCCTATGAATTTTCGAAACGGCTACTGACACTAAAACCGTGCGACATTAGTAATTAATTACCTGTCGTTTGAGCTTTCAACATTAGGTCCTTCATCATACGAGTTCGAAAATTGGAAATAATGACAAGATATTTGTACATTACAGGCTGCGAATAGTTCAACACGTCAGTAAGGTATATTTTTTTAAATTTATTTCTCAGAAGAGCCCTGATGATTGAGATGGTATAAGTACGCCGACTTCATGCTAAAGGCTCGCAGGTTCGAATCCCAACGATGGTTGATGTTGAGAATTATTGTGCCCCCGCCCCGAATTCCTCGTGATACCTTGACCTGATTGCAGAAATGGAAACCATAGACAGGATGATGAGACATGGACATAAGCGGTTTTTCTAAAAATTGCTGGGGAAAAATAAATTAAAAAATTACAAAGTAAAAATAAAAAACGAATAAAATACGCTCCAGTTCTCGAGAGTGGGAGAGACTCGCCAGTGTTTCGATGACTGAACGAACCGAATTTCTCTGAAGCTACACTATCAGGCCGGCATTCCCCCGGCCTGCGCGTGGCGGGAGGCGGCTTCCGCGTGCGTTTCCGCGAAGGGCCCACGCCGCCCCGCCGACGCTCTAATAACATGGCGCCGCGGCGGCGGAGGCATGCAACGAGATATCGCGCCGCCGCAGGCACACGCCTCTCTGTGCGCCGATGACCCCGCACAAAGATATTTCGCGGCGTGCGTGCAATGACCGCTTCCGCGAACAACGGGGAATAGAAGTCGCGGAATCCCGTGCAAATGCGGCGGCAACGGCGGCTACCGCGCTGCTTTGTTTTGCACTCCCGCGCCCTCAGCCCAACCCTTCTACCTGCTCTGTTTTTCACATACATTTTTTACCTTTCTTTTTAGAACAGCGTTTCCCGGTCCCCAGTAGGTCTCGTATCTACGCATTGTGATGACCGCCACACATTTCATCTACACTGCCAGTTTCTCTAGCGGTCTCAGCCTAAGAATACGGTATTTTTCTCTGTAGGAATCTCTCTATTGCCTTTTCGTTCGCCTTTGCTCTGAATGTTAATTTCAAGTCGCATATACATTTACTTCCACATATTCTATTGCATCGTATATGCTAAGTAGTGTCTATTATTATTATTATTATTATTATTATTATTATTATTATTATTATTATTATTCTACTACTACTACATCACGTCCAAAGATGTTATGAGTCGGTTCAAAATAAAATCTGCTCCAGATTGCAACCAGCTACCAAAAGAGCAGATCTATGGATTGCCGATACCTCTACAATACTTTGCGCCAAATGTGGGCTCTTTCAAATAAAGCGCTTTCTTGCACTTCCCAGTCTTTTGAATTACCTGGGAGTTTTGTCAAGTTCTTACACACATTTTGCGGAACAATTCCCAGAGCTCCGGTAACTATCGGTACGACCTGTCCTTTTACGCCCCACATTCGGCTGATCCCGATTTCCAAACACTTGTATTTAAGACGTTTCTCTGGCTCCTTGGTTTCGACATTTTGATAACAAGGGAGAGCCACATCGACAAGCAGACACAATTTTTTCTCCAAATCCCGGATAACAATATCCGGTTTGTTTGCTGCTATCCTGCGATCCGTTAGAATTTGTTGGTCGTAAAATATTGTACAGAGTCCAACCAACGTCACCGGTTTTGGTGAGTGTTCGTACCACTTGGGACATGTGTTTGGAACTTCGAGAGTGGTACAGATCTGCCAGTGGAGGTAGCTACACACCCTGTCGTCTTTTCAAGTATTCGGTCTTTGCAAGGATTGGACAAGCTGAGACAATTCGATTAATGGTTCTATGCGTTCCTGGCAAATGCGGCATTTATCATCTTGGGAAATTCTGAGAACCGCTTTATTATAATGTCGTGTTCTCAATGCCTGATCTTGGGCAGCTATTACAAGTGCTTCCGATTCTAGGTTCTTTCTTTCCCTTTTAAGCCACATGATTGATCTTTATTGATCTGTGCTCTGTCCATTCGTTTCAAATATTGTCCGTGGAGTGGTTTGTCCCTCCACGATTTCTTTAACATTTTCTGTGTCTCACATTTCATGTTAAGTAGCATCAGAAGTTCAGTGTCTCTGTCATTCTGCGTGACTTGCATAGTTTTCTTTGCAATGCTTCTTGCTACACTTACAATGCCTCTGTTCCCCATTCTTCGGTCAGATTTCATTAGCTGCATCATTAGAGGGTTATCTTGACTACATACTTGCCCATCCCGACTACTGCGTTGTGCCAGGAGGCCTCAATTTGTCTGAGGCCTCTTCCTCCTTCCTGACGTGACACATAAAGTCTATGTGCATCAGCTCGGGGGTGGGCAACATGATGCATTGTAAGCAGTTTTCTGGTTTTTCGATCCATGATGCCACTTCTTGCTCAGTCCAGTCCACTAGTCCGAAACTGTATTCGGCTACAGGCACCGCCAAACTATCTATTGCTGATATTTTATTCCTAGAATTCAGAACGGACTGCAGGACCAGTCTCACTCTTCTGTAATATTAGATTATTATTATTATTATTATAACTACGAAGGCTTATGTTTCACTTTATTTTAATATTCATCTGCCTAAACTAAATGAAATAATAAATAAACTAAATAAGAAAGTATTTTTAAATTGTTCGCAATTCTGCAACTAAGTCAACAACTGACATAGAAAATGCTGAAAAATGAATTTTCATCAACGGATTTACACAGCATTGTAAGTATGCGTAACTTCACCAAGGTTAATTTTTAATGCAATGTGTATTTAGTAATATATCGAGAATTAGTTCATACATTCCTTGTACACAATGTACATTTGTGACGAATAAACTACACGTAACTTCTCTTCCGTTAATTCAGAAATGCAAAACCAGATGCATCCTTCTATCAAATTCCAGACTATGATATAATACCATCATCATGAATTTCTCACATCGTGCCTTTACAGAAAGTCGTTAGGTGGGCAGAAAAGGCACAAAATATTATGCAAATTCTCAGCGACCGGCGGGAACAAAAACAAAACGCACGGGCGGCGCCGCCAGGTGGCACATGGCCATCACGAGCCCAACAGAGCACCACCACCACCACCACTCCCACACCGTCACATTAATTACACCCTAATCCCCTTGCGCCAGCACGCCCTGCCAGCCCACTCTTACACGCGTGCGTTGCTTCGCACTCATCCACACACCAACCACAAATGAGTCGTTCGAGGGCAATTTCGACATACTCGACCGTTAATATTAGGTTGGTAGGAATTTTGTGTCAAAAATCAAGTTGAAATATACGCACACATTACAAAACAGCGGCAAATTAAAGATGTACTGTGAAATGTCAAGAGACGTGTGCAAATTGCAACATGAAACACCTCAAAATCTGCTCCGACGACACCACCACAGTCCACCAATCACACACTGATTTATTCGTCCACCCTCTTTCTCAATAGCCCCTTACTGGCGATCGCTTCCCTCTCGCCAGTGCGCCTCCGCCAACCCTCGATCCTCTTCGCCTCCCGCCTTCCGCGCACTTCCACCACCCTGCGACGTGAGGCCGGGCGCCGCTTCGTCAGGTGCGCGGTGCAACGCGCCCCCCGCCTCGCAAAACCACTAAAAAAGGCGCGAGCGGGCCGACGCGGCAGGCGCGAGCGCCTTCATATATGCACGCACGCGAGGAATCCGGCGGGCGAGCCCGGCAGCCCCCGCGGGCCGGCCATTACGAAACGATGGCGTAACACCTCGAAATGAGCGGAGGAGGCGCGTCGGGCCCGGCCGGGCCGGCCTGCCCCGCGCCGCGCCGCGCTTCCCGTCCCCGTCTCCCTCCCCGCCGGGGAAGAGAGCAAGGACCCCGCGCCCGCGTAATTCCACGTACGTCTAAAAATAGCCCGGCGGCGGAGGCGGTGACGGCGGAGGTGGAGGCCGGCCCGCAGCCGCAGATCCTTTATTAATCTGCCACGGCGCGGCGCGGGAACCCGCGCGCGCGGTCCGGCGGGGGCGTGTCCCTCGCTCCGACGCCCGCCCCACGCACGCTCACGCGCGCGTCCACGCACCTGCGCATCACGCGCGCACTAATGCGCCTCCCGCCGGAGTCGGCGCAAGTGAATTCCACGCAGCGGCCACTCCCAAACGGTGTAACGTGGACACAGCGAAGGGTAAGCAAAATAAATATCACCACACAATTTTTAAGGACGTCAATTTACGGCTAAACAGAAAAATGCAGCACTATACTTGTCCCACGACTTTAATATGAATGTGTAGGCATCACGGATTTCTCGGAACACCCACTTGCCTTCACTGCTGCTTTTGGCTACACAAGAACACTCCAATGAAGCCCTCCCGTCACGTTATATCGTACCTTCTATTGATCCAAGGTCTACGACCGTCCTCTCTCTTCCAAGAATAAGAATAAACGCGAAATTACTAAATGTTTTCTGGATAGTATCGTAATTTGATATATCATTAAGGAAAAACTAAAGTACATAATAGCTCTTTGGCAGGAATAATAAGTTCGTATCCTTTTTACACCTAGATAGACCGTTGATAGTAAAAGTAATACAGTTGATACAAAGAAAATGATCACAACAGTGAAATATATAGTTGCGTTATACCTGAGTCAACGTCTATATAAATCAACCTCGTAGACCGAATTTGGAGAAACATACAATCCAATTTACTCTCTTATAACAAGGTAGAGATGTAGTGAGTGAACATTCATTATGCTTTGAATTATTTGGGAACTTGGAAACGTTTGAATGACGCAGGCAATTTCACAAAGCATTTTGTGTTTCGTTTATATTATGTACAATCCAAAGCAAATACTAGTTGTTTTCTTCCCACTATTATTAGTAAAACTGAACGGCTCTTAAATATCTTCTTTCCTTTGAGCAACCACTTCGCGTCTGTGAACGTTAAGGAATGCACTTAAAGGCTACATGACACCTTACGCGCCATGCATCAACCCATTCCGTTCAAAATGCAAATGCCCATCAGCATCGTGATCAACGTTCGGAAGAAAATCAAATAAGACAATGTTTGAGCGAGATAATTTAGTGTTAATGCACACAAAAGCAGTTTCGAAGGCAATTAAAATATCACATTACCATTCAAATAAATATACAATGTACGAGAGAAAAAAATAACCTAATCATTATCCAATTCAATTCACAATATTTGAGATTTCGAATTGCGGTGCGTTCTTGGGAAAATTACTGTCCTGTAATTACAATCCGAAATCTTTAGGCACACAAGACGTGGTTTTCCCTAAGCGATCCATCACAGAATGCAGCGGTTGGCTCCGTTCCTCAGCACGGCACCTCTTCGTCTTACGGTCAGGACCCGTTGTTTAGCATCCTGAACAAAGGCGCTTGTCGCCGCGGGCTGCTGCGCGGTGCTGTGCGGTGCGGTGCGGTGCGGTGCGGTGCGTACGCGGGCTGGCCGTCGACGAATTAGAATAGCAAATCACCAGTGGCGGAAATCGATAAATCTCGCGGCGCGCGACCCAGCCAGACAGAGGCGCGCGTGGGTGGAGCGGAGTCGTAAACGGCGAGGAGGCGAAGCGAGCCCCGAGACGGCGGGGCGCCGCGGGCGCCGTGTCTGCGGCCCCGCGCTCCCCACCCAGGGAAAATCCATTTTCCTTTGGTGTCTTGGCCCGAGGCAGATGTGGTACGGGATGGATCTCTGCGCTGCAACAACCCCATGTGGAGTTGGGTTGGAACTTGGCGAAATACACTACTGGCGACTTCATCTGGTATCGTCCCTGACACAGCGGTCTGTGTCCGTACGAAATGGAGGCACGGCGACACTATTAGCTGTATAACAGGTTTGACGGGCATTACTTGGACCTTCAATACCGAGCATACTACAGACAGACGCTTTCCTAAGTGCGCGACGCGACGTTTATCGGTGGGGTCGGAGGATAAGGAATGAATGGCTGTTCATATTCGTTACATGAAATGCGGTTCATGTGCAACTATCCGCTGTATATTTCCGTAACATCGCCCAATGGGAACAAAATATCTCAACATTTTAAAGATTGGGAAGTGGAAAGACTACAGCAGTACACGTGGGAAATAAATTAAAACACAGAAATAAATAACCATTTTCTTTTCGTGCCTTCATTGAAGAAACCCTTGTCCATCCGGCTCTAATCGAAGCTTTGAGATTTAAAAAAAACATTCTTTAAAATTTGGGAGTACTTTACATGAAGCCCACCGGCCATTTTCAAAATTTTCTCGAACGGCTCCAAAATGTTCTTAAATTTCTTTTAAGAAAAGTGTAAAGTACACTAATACACCGACGTCCGAATTTCACGGTTCAGTCTGAATTTTCGGAAATTGCAAAAGTTTGAAATTTTTTCGGCGTCTTCCTAGAACTACAAAATTGAAGATAGAGATTTTTCCTTCAATTAAAATTTGTTGTGCAAAGTGAGTTTTTTCATTAAGGTCATGTACATTTTTTTGAAAATTTTAGTTGCTTTTGAGAAATATTGCATGCAATATTTGCAATTTAAAAAATTAAAAATTACAAAAACAACATTTTCTTAAAAACGACTCCAAATTTTTTCTCTAACTTTTTGTAGGGATAGTGCTAAATGTGCTCTATGAGAGGACATTAACCACATATTGCTCTATTCTTTTATTTTTTCAAAAATTACAAAAAAAATGTTACTTGTCTCTCACGTCGTTAATATTTTACACTAGCGGCGAATTTGTTCACATTATTATATTTATGAGTACATGTGATTTAATAAATGTTAAATACAGTTTCTCGAAAATTGAATAATTTTCCGTGAAAACTAGCTGAAAATTCCGCATTTTCAAAAACAATCAATCGCCATTTTCTCAAAAATGGCTCCAAATTTTTTCTTGAAATTTTTCGAAAGGTTAGGGATAATTGCACTCTTGAATGGGATGTAAAGTTCATTTTGGTGTATTCTTTTGTTTTTTTTGTTTGTTTTTTTCAAAAATTACAAAAATTCAATTTTTTTGTAAGATATCTCACACCGTTTATATGCACATTTCCAGTAGTTTGTAAACACTATTGTATTTGTGAGTTAAAATCCTTCAAATGACTTCCAATGAAGTTTTTCGAAACCTCAAAAATTTTCTGCGAAAAAGCTCCAAATTTCGAATTTACAGTAGTGCTGAAACGCCTCCAAAAGTTTGAAACAAAATGCCATTTAGGGCGAGGTTTTACTGTTCCTTAATATTCTCAAAATAATATTTCCGTTCTTACATTATGAAACCGAAAAATTAAGAAAATGTCCAAAGAAATGTACTTTGGGCTGTGATATATGAGGCGTCAAGTGAGAGAGGGAGCTAACCCACAATGGTATGAAACTGAGGTAAATTGAGTTTTGCGTTTGGGTTGTTCTATCAATTATTTGTATAATAAAGGGGATTTTTCCCTTGTTATTTTCAAGATAACAAACTTGAATTTATTTGGAAAAATATGATCTAGGAATTCTAGAAGTATTTTACAGTTGATACACAGCCCTAACAGTAACATTTTTTTCAATAATCTATCCAGTGATTATATTTGTGATTACTCCAACATTCTTTAAGTACGATTTATTTTCTTGTTGTGACAACACTAAGATATCCGTTTTGTATGCTGCAAAGACCTTGAGTATGAACAATTTTTTTTTTAAATGCATGTTTTTCACCGTCCTTTAACGTGTTGTGTTATGGTTGATGGAGGTTATACATATCAAGACGAAATGCGCATTCACCCACGGGGCGTTGATTATCCTTGGGTACCATTTTCCCTGTCGTGTCACAAACATTCTTAACTGTTCCTCTTCCTACTATTTTCTTGTTTTGTCCATTTCGTTGCATCATGAATGCGTTCTTACCACTCTTCCCCACAGGGGCGTAGCGTCCGTGGATGTGGATGATGTATTACATACCCTGATACATAATATTTCATATTTCAAACATTGCGACGTTGCGAATTCGATTCTTCACCAGGCTGAACGAATCAGTCTGTAATGCCGCCTAGCCTGCGCTGTGAATCAGATGCACAGTGACCCATTATATCCAGCGTGCATACTATAAAGCTGTCGTTTTACGAAACTTCTTTGTTCTCTTCAGTGTTTGTAAGAGAACGATATTATTTAATAAACATTGTCGTTTATTAAAGTTTTATTATCTTATTTTAATGCATTTATACAACTCTATATTTGTAGCCAATTTCGGGTAGGGATTGTGCTGGTTGAATGCACAAAGGTATGCGACTGCAATCCACAAGTGAGCCCTGGAATGGCGAGCACCATGCGATCCAAACATGTCGCTGTCCGTGGCCCGTTTGTTATGACACTGCTCCGGCATTCAGCTACTATAGTTCGGAGAAGCAACCGAAAAGCACCGATCAGAGTAGCCGGTTGCTAGAATTCTCCTCCAGTCAGCTGTTGAAAAAGACTAAACTATCTAGCTAGTGTGGAAAATCCGTCGAGTCTCGAACCTTAGAACCGTCCTGTCAGAGACACTGCAAAGGACTATTGCCCTTAGTCATCTCAGCCGCTCACGGGGCTCATTATTTCCTAAAGAGTAGCCTTCATTCTTCGTTCTGTTACCATTCGGTAACTGTTGCAAAATAAGGGATTCTGGAACTCCGTGAAATTGACATGTCAAATCGGTAATGGATATGAAATATCTAATATTCCTCTATTTATATTCCAAAAACTTTATCTAGAATGTCCGTAATACAATTCTTTTGGTGGATTGAATACGGGTGTAACAAAACATCTAATTTTCTAGTGCTACTCGTCTTGGTTTTGCCAACGAAACACGTGGATGTGGCTTAGCTCCCTCTCTCGGAAATTGTAGAAACTGGGCGCGTCACCTACTTTAAAAGGTCCATGTAATAGCAGAATGGATAATACAATTACGAAATTTACGGAATAAATAAAAGATGAAATGAGGATTTAGAATATGTGATTTTTTTTTTAGTTTTGTGGGTTAGCTCCCTCTCTCACTGGACGACTCATATGGCAGGTGGCAAGAGTATGTGGCAAGTCCAAATAGCTAGCCGAGACCAAAGGAAATAGAACACTAATACGGGAAAGTTTGTGCCATTCTGTACCACCACTACTTTTATTTTCAATGAACACGCAATTTTGAACTTCTCTCTTCTGCTCATGAAAAGTCTCTGCAGCAGACAACGTATTACGCAGCTGTTACACCAAAGGGAAGACGATTACTTTGCTGTTACACGATAGCAACATCGTACCCCAGTCCAAGCGCGTCGGTCAAAACATTACCAAGGGTTCATGTTATGTGGCGAGAATGCAGCATTAACTTCACAACTTCCCTTCCTTTGAATCATCGTTACATATTAATATTTTTTAAAACATCCTTGATGAAATATACTGCCGGACCTTGCCGTGCGCAACATTAAACTCTTGATGGATTTGTCATTTACATACCAACCCACACAATGACGATGTGCAATATTTAAAATCAACAACAATCAACAACAATAATATTAAAATTAATTGTATAAACGTCTTACAAATCGTTAAACCTTCAAAATATCCGCTAAAGTCTTTCATTATTATTTACGAAATATGACACTTGAAATAATTGTTCTGACGAGATAAAAGGAAAAGCGGAAATGCTCCAGCACTTTTCGCAATGCTGGTGGAATAATGAGCATTAAAGCTGTTCAACATGTGCTGTAAGTAATTCCACTGTCATCTCTTTGCGACACGCAACTAATGAACATATTACTGGTTTGTTGCGTCCCTTACCTGTACAAAAATATCGTTGCTTCAGGCATCTTACGCGCGTGCGCTTCTCTGCAGAGAACCTAACTACGACCAGCGCGTCGACTTCGTAAATCAACTCGCGGAAACGACCTCGCTGACTCGCGGCTCTCCCCAACAAGCAAGACCCGATGTCCGACTCAGCAGCAGCAGTCATACAGACAACGAACGATCCGGCACCGACTCAGTGCACTCGCACAACGTTCCTTGAACTTCTCGTTGCCAGACGCCCCGCGAGCCGCTGCCGCCGCTGCGGCGGAGAACGGAAAAGAAGCATCCTCTCGCGCCGCTATATACAAATCGCACGAACGGCAAATAAAATATCTCCGCGTCAACCGGCGCGCTTCCTCCTCGCCTTGTTTAAACGGCGCCGTTTCCAAGCCATCTTTTATGTATCTATGAATACGCTACGTGGGCGACAAAATATTTACGTATGGAGATGCCGTTTGTGGCAAGATTTACTGCTCGGTATTTAATTTCAGGGCAAAGAAGAGGCTTAACGTGAAAGAAAATAATCTAGGAGGGGGCGGGAGTATGCAAAGTGCTACAAGTCGACGGAATACAATGTGTAGGGAACAAAGAGATGAGCGATGAGATAGTGAATATACAGCGTAGTAGATTCAGGTATTTCAAACAGGTATGATTCTTTTGAAATACGTTTGGAAAATAAGTTAATTTAGAAAAAAAAGCTAGGATGAAAGCGACGCAAATGTACTAGATCCTGAGGAGACAAATGAAGTAGGTATTTCTTAGTTAGAGAGAAAGTAAAAATGATAAAATGATAGGGAGAATAGTAATCTATTCACAAGTCAATCAAGTGAAAGCAAAGTATGCCAGATGCACTCAAGGAGCCGAGAGTCACGCAGGCTATTTCAAGATGCACAGGTACAGAAGTTAATTAAATAGGTAGAATCAGGTTTATAAGCTGGAACCTAAAACAATGTTAAGTAATGGTGCTACAGAATGGCACAGACATTTCCGTATTAGTTTTCTATTTCCTTGGGTCTTCGCTAGCTATTCCGAATTGCCACATACTCTTTCTTGCCAGCTACCATCTATCACCGCCAAGTACATTTTTTGTCATTTTCTTAATTTTTCGGTGTCCTATTGGTAGAACGGAAATATTAATTTTAGAATATTAAAAAACATAAAAACCTAGTCATAAATGGAAATTTTCTTTTAAAAATTATGTGCCGTTTAAGAGAAAATGGCGTTTTAGCGCTACTAAAAATGCGAAATTTTATGCTCATATTCACAGAAAATTTACCTACGGACTGAAGAGGATAATAATGTGAAAAAATCGCCGCTAATGTAAATATTATCGACGTGAGAAACATATGAACAAATTTACATTTTTGTAATTTTTGAAAAAAACAACCTATAGAGCAATATGGCTTTTATGTCATCTGATAGAGTACATTTACCACTGTCTCTACCAAAAGTTTAAAGAAAAAATTTGGAGCCGTTTTTGAGAAAATCTTGTTTTTGTAATTTTTTAAAATTGCACATATTGCACGCAATATTGCACGAAAACTACTAAAATTTTGAGAAACATTTACATGACCTTTATTAAAGAACTCAATATGCAGAACAAATTTTATTTGAAGAAAAAATCTCGATCTTCAATTTTGTAGCTGGAGAAAGACGCCGAAAAAAATTCAAACTTTCAAAAGTTTCGAAAATTCAGAGTTTTCCGTGAAAATCGGACCTATGCCATGTTAATAAGTGCATTTTACTCTATTCATACAAGAAATTTAAAGAAAAAATTGGGAGCCGTTTTTGAGAAAATTTTGAAAATCCCCGGGAGGCTTCATATAAAGTACCCCCAAATTTTGAAGAATCGTTTTCAAAATCTCAAAGCTTCGACTAGAACCAGATCGAAGCATTACATAACTTTCCCTATACTATGTATATCACTCCGTGTTTACGTACGTGTAGGGGAAAGTAATAACAAAAATTAATAATGTGTATTTTCTACAGTTTGGCGGCAGAGATGACAGACGGAAATGAGGTAGGGAAAGAGAGAGCCCATCAAATCACTGCACTGCGGTAAACTAGTGGTGCTAAAACACCACGTACTTTCTCGTCCTATTTTCAGCAAAATTACGCGAAAAGTACTCAAAGTTTCCAAAAATTGTACGTGACCTTAGTTTAAAATCCATCTTTAAGAAACAGATTTTATAAAGGGAAAAACTCTATCTTTAATATTTTAATACATATATTGTAAATTAATAGTTTTATTTATTATATTATTAATATCATAAATGTGCAGCGTTGACGAGGAAAAAGTTTGAACTTTTGCAATTATCAAAAATCAGTGTTTCAACAAACATGAGACCTACACCATTCTCTTAAACGTCTTCCACAATATCTAAAAAAATTAATCAAAAACGATGGTGCCATTGTTTTGAAAGTTTGGAAAATGTCCCAAAATGTAAAGAATCCACCAAAATTAAAATATTGTTTTCAAATTGAAGGGGCCGCGACATCTG
Source organism: Acheta domesticus (assembly GCA_031308135.1). NCBI lineage: Eukaryota > Metazoa > Arthropoda > Insecta > Orthoptera > Gryllidae > Acheta > Acheta domesticus. The sequence goes on from JAHLJT010009355.1 coordinate 67,635,132, forward strand.
CCAGATCGATTGAGGAATATCTATTTCGGAGCAAATCGGCTGAATAGTTTAGCAGCTAGCATTGTTGGCAAATGGACGGACGGACGGACGGACGGACGGACGGACGGACGGACGGACGGACGGACGGACAGACGGACGGACGGACGGACAGACGGACGGACGGACGGACAGACGGGCAGACGGACGGACGGAAAGACGGACGGACGGACGGACGGACGGACGGAAGGACAAACGTTTTGCCATCATTCGATTTTTCGGTATCAAGGACCCACAAAACGGAGTCTGGCTACACAACGTCGCGAGTAAGTAAAACTACTTCGAAGCGAGAAAGTGAAAAGAAGAGGACGAGTGCGTGAGAGGTACGGGGCAGGGGGGGAGAGGCGGTCAGCCAAGGGGTGGAAGCGAGGGCGGGTGGATGGCCAAACAAAATCACGCCCCGCGGCGCGACGGGGGCCCGGCACTCAAACGTCCGCAATAAACTCGGCCGCGCGGTCGAGCTGCATTCCCAACTGGCAGTCAGTGAAGTCGCAGATCATCGCCCGCCCGTGTTGGACGTCCGGCGCCGCCTCCGCCGTTGTGCGGAGCCTTCGGTCCAGCCCTTCGGCCGGCACGCCAGTGAACTCCACGTGCGGCGCTTACACGTAGTGCGGCCAAACAAATTCAAATGCGAGCGCACCTCTACATCCTTTAAAAGTTTTTCGCATATAACTCAAATAACAAAAGAATGCAATTGCTAATAGTATATACTATTTTTCAAATATGACATAAACAAGAAAATTCAACGATAGAGAAATTATACTATTTTAATTTTTTATTTAATACCAACAATATGACTTCAAAACAACGATAGTCTTTTTTACAATACAATACAAAAAGGAGCATTACCAGATTTTTTAAAAAGTACTATGATTCCTTATTATTAATAAACAACAACATACTCGTAATTGGATACTAACAAATAAGTGAAAATAGGATGCCACTGCCCTTAATGGGATACAACAGGCAAAAATAAATAACTAGTGGTGCTACAAAAGCACATACTTTCTCGAAGTATTTGCAGTTTTGCTATTATTTCAGAAAATTCAGATAGCTCAACGAAAATCGGACCTAAACGTATTTTTATGAGCGCACTGCGCACCAACCGAAAAAAGAATCTAACGTTTTGATCCGTCTTTGAGAAACTCTTGTATTTTTACTCTCTCTATTTCACGTAAAATTAAGAGACAACTACTCATATTTTGAAAAAATTTAACATTATCTTATTTAAAGATCTAAATTTGAAGAACAGATTTAATTACGAAACAATCTATCTTCAATATTGTATCTGTAGGAAGACCCAATAACATTCTGAACATTTGTTAATTTTAAAAAATCCAGAGAATTGAAAGAAAACTGAACCTGCGCCATTTCAATAAGTGGACTTTGCTCAATTCGAGGGGATAAAATATATAGAAAAATTTGGAGTAATTTTTTAAAAAATTCTGGAAATGTCATTACATCATGTAAAGTAACCCTAAAAAATCGAAATATCAATTTCAAATTCAAGGGTCCGCGAAACCAGTCAGATGGACCACGGAATAACAATCTACATGAAAATCCTGTCTATAACAGCCGTCCGCGTCGTTCACACACTGCCAAACGTTTCACTGTAAACCAATTTTTCCGTACCAAAGAACCCACAAAACGTGGGTTCTGACTACACAACGGGTTGGTGGAAATTTACTATATATGGGCAAGAATTGCCCAATTTTCGGTGCCAAGAGACCTACAATACCAGTTTTTCCGTCGTAAATCGCCATTTTCCCCGCAGCATTAGGTTTTTATACTACGCAAGTAGTCTCAAAGGAAGTAAAAATCAGAAGACTTCTTCCAGAATAAGCCGTTGTAACCATTTGTTGGACACAATGTACGTATGTACATAGTATAAACGAGTATATTGAAATATTCAGAGCGAAAAGTTTCTTAAGACGTGGACTTTCCTTTTTGAGCATTGATAGGGACTTCCGACAATAACATGCATAAGATTATTACGACGAAGGGGGAATTTTGCCGACAGACATTCGCACGGCCTGCCTTTCACTATCGAATGCAATTGCGCTTTATCGAGAAGTGTTCGGCAGCCGTGACGAAACGGATGGCGCGCCACAAGCGCAGAACCGGCCAAACAAGCGATTTACACCTCCCCGGGTCGCTAAGTGTTTACAGTCTATTCCCACTTGTTTAATTGTCCATTACTACGAGTCAACACTCACGTAACAGGGCTAATATACAACCCATTCATCTCGCAAGTACGGTCGCGACGAAGGTGACGGCCACGTCACCGCTGACCCGCAAACGGGCCAACGAAATATGAACGGTCTTGTGACTGTTGGCGAAAAAGCCACAGGGTTGTTTGCATTCACGAAGTGCGATTTTGAAACGATCACTGTATTTCTTTTTCTCGTTTAGGTACAGATGTCAATGAAAATGCAAGGTACTTAAAAAAGCAAGAACGTTTGAAGAATCTGTAGGACTACGTACTTATTCGCTGGAAATTCGTAGAAGCATACCCGAAATTGATTTCATACATTTCTATTGCCAAAGTAAAAAGACAAGATTTTCAGAGAAAGTGTCAATGGATCCAATCTAATTTCACAATCGGAAGCGCGTACATATCGTATTCACCAGAAACCCATCAGAGCTGAAGAGCTCAAAGAGTAGCGAGAGCACTTTGAAATCCTTTATAACAGAAATTTGACATTTGCATATATATGAAATTTCAGGACTTTGCATTTAAATCTCATCACTTGAGTAAAGTCATTTTTTGTCCCCGCCCCTCCCAAAAAAAATTAACGTATCAAAGTTAGAGTACCTAGCTTGCAGTTTTGCCTTCAAATCATGGAATTTCATAAAAATTGAAGAAGCTTGTTCATACAAATGTCATAGTTCACAACCGTTTCAGTCAACGTTAGATAAATTAAATCGCAATTAAATGTCTTGATATTATACAAAATATCTTCATCGTACGCAAAAACAAACCAATTATTACTGTTTCATACCTAAAACCCGTAGATTAATTATTACATGAATATCGGTCCAATATATTTTTAGTTAAAAAAAGTAGTTTCACGGTAACTGAAGAATTTACCACTTTATCTTTTTTAAAATTTCGATACTAATTTCCTAACCATGAACCCCTGAAGTCAAAAGAATAATCTAGGTAATATTTACAGTGCAAATATGTTCTAACTATTGAGTACTCATTTATTCGTGAAAATGCGATGATACGCAAATTTTAAAAAAGGGGATGAAAACATTCAATACAAAAAAGTAAAAAAAAAATCAAAATTCCAAGCAGTCACCACCACCAACGCCCAGGCAAAGCAATCCAAACAACATCAGGGAGACAGAGTGGCAATCTTTCAATACAGCAAAGGCATTTGCTGAGTTTCAAGCACAGAGTAATCAACACTTCCATTACTGTCATAAAAACATTCTTTTCTGTTTGTGTGAACTATTTTTGCATACTATGTTACATGAAAACTTAACACGAAAAGACAATGCATTCGTAAGTCACGTAAACATAAAAAAAGTAAACAATGCTAAAAGTGTGCGCTGAAAATTGCCCATTTCCGATGGGAAACCTTTATCATACATATGTTACTAAGATTTGAGATGTGACCGAAAGTTTCAATTGCGTAAGGGAAATAAACGTTTCCCTAGCTGACTTAATTCTGATCTGGCGATTTCGCCTAAGTGGTGACACCCTCTGCTTGAAACAAACACCGCCGCCAGCGCATCCAAGCGGTCCAATGACAGGGTTTTTGCGCCGAGAAGAGAATTCGTAACAGCTTTTTAGTTCCTTACTCCCAACCTTCACCTGAGATATGAAGTGTGTGGCGCAGTAAATTGATAAAAAAGTAAAAAAAAGAATTTTTACTTCGATTTTAATTTTCAAGACCATGGCAGCAATTTAAATTGATAAAAAAGTAAAAAAAAGAATTTTTACTTCGATTTTAATTTTCAAGACCATGGCAGCAATTTTACAAAGAAGGTAGCATTCTTCTGAATTTCTTACTTTACGTGTTTATATAGACATATAATAATGGTCACAGACAAAACATTATCCATAAATAAAAGTCAAAACAAATATTTTTTTAAAACTCCTCATAGGTAATCTGTCAAAGCGTGAAAGTTCATCTGCGGAAAGGTGAGGGGGAGGGGGTTGAAGACCAAAAAGCTGTTAAGAATCGTAGGAACCATTGAACACCAATCGCAAACAACCATCACCACCATCACCATCCCCCGCTCCATCGCCTCCCGGCGCCCGGCTGTTGCCGCTGCTGCTGGCCTGCGCCGCCTACCTGCACGCGCTGCCGGTGGTGCTCGTGGCGCAAGTGGTGCTGCTTGAGTTCCTCGCGCCGGTGCAGCAGCGAGAGAGTCTCCGACGGCGCGCTCTCCACCGCGGCGGCTGCGGCGGCCGCGGCGGCGGCGGCGGCGGCTGCTGCGTCCCCCGCCCCCAGGCACGCGTCCGCGCCCCCGTCCCCCGACGAGGAGGCGGCGGGGACGGAGGTGGCGGCGGCGGCGGCGGGTGCGGGGAGCGGAGCGCCGGGCGGGCGCCGCGCGGCGGCCGAGGGCGCGTCGTCGCCCTCGTCCTCGCTGAAGCTCTCCACCAGCAGCTCCGAGTCGCTCTGCGGGCCACGCGCGCGCGCGCCGCGCCCCTATTACAACGAGCGCGGAGAAAAGCGCGCGCGTTAGCCAGGCCGCCCGGCGCGCCACGTGCGCCCACAGCCGTCGGCACAGGCGTCGCCGCCCGCGCCGCCTCGCTTCGCTCGGCGCCTGGCTGGGCCAGCACGCTTCATAGCAAACTTTGCCCTTCAACGCTTACCACGGCCATCCTACACTTCCACAAGGTTATACACACACAGTCTCCTCCCCATTCTATCTAAAATGTTAGAGAAGTTGATTCTGAACAGGTTCAATTACTTTCTAACAATCTCAAAAGCACAAATTGCAAGATCAGGGTACAAATATTACATGGTCACAGTTACATGGATTACAGTTACGAATGTTACATGGCGTTGCTGGGGTATTTATCATAATTTATTAGTCAGGAAAAGGAATTCCATCTATTCCTGCTTTGCGGCGGAGCCCACTACTATCCGTTCTATTGTATCCCGCCCTTCTCTGCCTTGCACCCATCTGGAAATAACCACTTATAAATCAATTTTTCAAACCAACGTTTGAGTGCTTACTTGCGGCTCGACCATTCGGAATATCCTCGTAGTTTATCAGACAAAATATGCTTAGAATTGTCTTAAGAGCTTATTTTCGACGTTTCCTCCCCGGACACTCTGTATAAACAAAACTGCCATTCTCTTTACTAAATATGAACATTTCAAGTTAAACTATGGAAAGTACAAATCAACATCAGTCCTCTCCAAGGAGGTTATAGTATATTATAATCTCTTTCCTTTAGACACGCAATTCGTGCACAGATGAACTCAATTGTAGATCTCAGTCGTCATCCTCTGGTGGCGCGCAGCTAAACAATTGCATATCGATACACTTTTGAATCTTTGATGTAATGCTAGGCGAAAACAGTCCAGAAAAGTAATTATTTTGTAAATGTATTAGGGTTTGTGACAGTAAATCTGACTGATAGTACTGATAGCCTATTGTACTCCTGACCTTTAAAGGAAGCTAGCACAAACGTTTCATCAATATTGGTTCAGTAGATTCAGAGATTATCGCAATGTAAGTCCTAGTACTTCTGTCGTTATATATTAGTATAGATATAAATTTACTGCCATGACATTTCATCGGAAGGGGACGCTAATATAGCCCTACGCTGCAAACTGATATATTAGTGGCTAAAGATCACCTACAAGAAAGCGTAAATAATTATTGAGAATGGATTCAGAATTGGAGAGTTAGAATCAATCCACATAAGAGTAACTGCTACATTTTTATTCTCCGCCGTCCTGAAAATCCTCCAGAAATCATAATCCAAGGGGGGGGGGGAAATCCCATGGTCAGCCTCCGTTATAAAATTCCTCGGGGTACTCTTCGACAAAAGATTCACGTGGAAACGCTACGTAAATGCAATCATAGACAAAACACAAATTAAATCCAATTTAAAACTGAGTATAAATATTCGTACTCCTCTGAGATTAGAATGCAGACTAATTTTTAAATCAATTATATTACCAAAAATGACATACGCATAATCAATATGAGGTGATGCGGTGTGAAGCACTATCAACAGACTTAGTGTTCTCCAAAATAAGATCTGAGAATAACTCTCAAAGCGCCATGGTGCATCCCCAATTACCGGAATTAGACATACCAGAATTCAAGACGTTAAAAATCTTGCCAGCAATTTCTAAAACTACTTACCAAATGCTCCCTGCACCGCAATATTCAACATCGGAAGAAACAACAACATATCGAGTATTATAAATTCCCGAACGATAAATTTAAACCTCTTCGTTATCGATTACCTGATGTGGCACGTAGAAGTAACTGATTTAGTTCTTATGAAAAATACGTTTCCATACCTGCCTTCGAAACGTCTAATATGGTATTTTATAAATATACCATCGTGGCAACCTACACTTTCATGGTAAATAACTTAGGAGAAGCGAAGTTCCGCGAACTCCATTCCTTCACCAACCTTCCTCACCCTGTTTCGGAGCACAATTCCTAGAATGCATCATGTTCCAAATGAGAATAGCGTCCAGAGCGCACCAACGCTGCGTGAGTGGGCGGAGTCTTGCAGAAAGGGGCTCCTAAAATTACACCCTATCAGTACTATGCGATCACCTATCCCAATGCTTTTTTCGTTTCCTTCCCCACAGGCTCTGTGAATACAATCACGTCTGAGCTAAAAATATCCGGCGTCTCGCACGCCTAGGTATGATGATTACCTTTCACCACACTGGCACACCCTCTCCACAAGAAGGGCCTGAAGCATCTCTTTCAACTTGCTTGTGAGCATGTACATGTAAAAACATTCCCAGGAAAACCCCGTAAATCACATTGAGAGAACAGGAAAAATACCTCATGTTCTCGACTCCCAGGAGAATTACCTTGAATTGGGATACCATAAAAAAAATAAGGAAAATCAAGAGTCAAAACTCTGCAATCATTTCATTACTGCAACCAAAGCTTGTTATATAGCATCTCATTTGAATAAATTTTCGGTTATTTGTGAAACACTTAACTTGAAATATAAATATTCCTTGTATAAATGATTGTCCAAAGTCGAGTTTTACATTTCACAATAAAAAAAAACAGCAAAAGAGCTTATAAAAATACAGTAAACTCTTGTTAGAACATACTCGCTTAACACCAACAAAACTTGGGTACCGGCAAGGGATTGCAGTAATATGGACATTTATAATAATTGCATTACATGAATTTTTATAACACGAACTCGGATTATTTCGGTCCCTTAGAATTCACCTTAATGAGGGTTTACCGTAGCTCCAAGCAACAGGTGTGTCTGCAAATCGATTGCTTCCAAGAAAAAGTAATATTTTCCACACATCTCGAGGACAAACATTCACGCTTTCGCGATGGCAGTTATTCGCATAAATAGAAAAAATCTAAACGTGCCAAGAAATAACGCTGTGGGTCGTGGGTGCGGGCTCTCACCTGGTCGTCGGCGCCGCCGGCGGAGGAGCCGTGCGTGGACGACTGCACCACGGACACGTACTCGCTGCCGCCGTGCTCGTTCTTCTGCAGCTTCAGCACGGGCGGGTCCACGCCGCACAGGAACACGGTGCCGAAGAAGACGATCTTGCGAACGCGCGCCGTCACCTGGGCGATCTCCTGCGGACACGCCCCCTTCGCATCTAGCACGCCGTACGCCCCCTTTTGCCACCGCACTTACTCTGGAGAGGCAAAGATCTCGCAGATTTACCATGAGTTTATACTTGGATTTAAACATAACTGCACTTGACGTAAATCAGCTGTTTACAATGGCATCCAATTGGGAGGTTGAATGTCAACATAGTAGTGACGTGTAAGCTCATGGTTGGATGACATCGAAACAGCTGACGACCTATCAAATACAGCTTTAAATAAATATAATTGCGGTCGTGATATTTTTGCTGCATAGTAGCTTGCTTTTAGTACGAAAGACGTACTAACAGAAGGAGAAAAGTTTGTTTTTTATAAAGAAATATGTATAGTCTCACATAAAATTTAACCCGCATTTTACATCACAAGATACCACTTCGAATAGAAAGAATATGAATGTGGAAATAAAATTGTAAAAAATGAGTATGACCACGTAAAATTGTAACTTACATATCTGTAAGAAATTTCGATATTTAAACAAATACTTACCATATCAGTCTCTTTGCGACAGTACATATTATCTTGAGTGTTGTACATTAGGGGAGTGAAGTCACATAGAACAGCGTCTTCGGGCAGTCTCACAAGATCACAGTCTGTAAAGAAGGTATTAATAAGAATTCTCGATAAGATTTTTTTGTTGCCTTTTAACGTACGTTACGAAAATCAGCTCTTTTCATTATTTCAAACAAAATTTAGTAGCCATGATACAATAGGCCTATTCAAAAATAAATTATAGGCAAGAAGTACGAAACTGATCTACCAACCGTGTAAAGCCAAAAGCGTAATCCCAAAAGCGTACGTGTTCTCTTTTTATAGCTGATTTCCCTACTATTCGTTCAATGCACTACAACCGACATTTACTTATGTTTAAATTCATATTTCTTCTAAATATTCAATTAAGTTGTAATTTTAAGATTAAATGCGAATAGAATTTATATTAGGATTCAAAGAAACAGAAATTCAAGACAGGATAATAATGATTAGGGTCCGGGAGTTAAGCAAAATGCCTTACTATATACAGATGAGGAACAAATAAAAAAACGCACAATTCAATAACTTTGTATCATTATCATTATTATTGCTGTCACAAAACGAGGTCTTTGGTACTGTTCTAGGATTTCATTTTTGCCTTTTTTTTTTCTTTCCTCCCCCTTTTTTTCCCTTAGACAAATATGACGAAATTAGTACTTCGCCTTTCTTTATACTCTTCTTCCTTTTCCGTTGTTACTTTCCTATTTCTCTCGGTCAAACAGAAACTTTTATCCGCAAGCCTGGATAACACGTAGGCAGTATCGAGTTACGTCTTTCTCTCTAAACAGAGGCACGATATCAGGCAGGAAGTTCTGAACTTGAGTTCCAGGACTAAGACAAGTTAAAAATCGCTACGAGACAGCGAGATGACACAAGTCAAGATTCTTGGATTTCATTCATACTTGCCGACAGACTTTCTTCGGTCACGAGGTCCATGCTGTATTAACCCTAATAAATTTACAACGGTGTTGTAGAAAAAAATAACGTATGAAACCCGTTTATAATGTTGCTTTATTGCAATCGTACAAATCTGAAAACACGCTCCTAACGTAGCTCGTTTTCAACTTCATGTACTTCTGTAATAAAGCTTAACATTGTAAACTGGTATCATAGTACATTTCCGAACGATACATCCTTTTAACGCTTATTTGTAATATTTCACATGCCTTGTTGCACCCCTCTTTTAGCCAGAAGAAATAACGGGTTTTGTCTAATTTACACCAGAACTTTCAGACTCTAATGACGATGAAGCAAAACAAAGAGTCAGTGATAATTGTCAAAAACTTTTTCATCCACCGACAGTAGACCTGGGCACTCTAGGACATAAGAATACTTACTTTCCTCAGGCGTCATGAGTAGGAGATCATCTGGAACGTCTAACCGCTCCAGGAGATTCACAAGCGTAGCAAGACGACTCCACGCATCTCCAGCGGGTCTGTGAACAACCATCCTTCAATGAAATTCCGTCTAGAGACTTTTCCAAACGGCAATCAATATTTATTCTATCAGTAATAAATAAGAATAAGAAGAAGAAGAAAAGAAAACGTTACTTTGTACAAAAAGAGCCAAAAATAGACAACGATAATGATAGCGCAATTGCAAGAAAAATATGTTAACACTGAGCATAGTTATGAAAAATCAATTTGCAGATGAAGAACAAATATAAAAAGCCCAACTCAGTAACTGACGATCAAGAAGCAAATATAACAACACGCAAACTAGCATCTAATTTTATTTTTTAAAATTTAAATGAGTTTGCGCATCAATTTCAAAACAAGTTGGCTTTCCGCTGACTGTTCTGGTAACAACTAAGATTTTCACGCATTCGTGCGACGACACAGAGGGAGCGCTTCCGGAAGCGCCACAGGGAGAGACGCGCATCGCCAGAATCCACTGGCGAGAGCTCTCCCGCGCGCCGAGAGCCGCCGCCGCCGCTGCCACCGAGCAGTTCCGCGAGAACCATTCTCCACAAAGCGCAACTCGGCTGGCTTCCTCAACAAACGAACAAAACCAGAGGGCAAGTAGTTCAATTAATTATCGAGGCATCCAGGAACCAGCGGGAGCGGCAACAGCGACGGCGGGCGGCGGACGACGAGCAGTGGCGGGCTCGTTCTCGGCCGGCGCTCATTATGCTTCAAAATCCGAGAAGCGTGACGGAATGACCGCCCCGGCGGCAGGCGCTCAGCTATTTGCTTCTGCATTACCGCCGGCTGGAAGCTACTACGCCGCCGCCGCCGGTGCAGACTTCCTGCATTACGCGGCGCGCCGCGGCGTCAGCGGGCGCGCAAAGCGGGTTCGAGCGGTGGGGTGGTCCGGCAGCACACAGTGGGCCGACGCGAGGAAAGAAGGCTCTTGGAGCACCCCGGAGGTTTATAAAGAAACAAGTAGAAAACTGAGAGAAGACTAAAGTGAACAATTAAAAATACATCCCAAAATATAAAACCCAACCAACGAAACCAATAACAAACATTTCCATTTTCAAGAGATGCGGGAAAGTTGCAGCAATATTTCATATTTGCCTACGAAATGAAATGATTATAAAAGTGAACAATGCTTTCACGAGACTCTCGAATTCTATCATGAAGAATAAAACTTATTCATTAACAGATCACATTTTGATATCCTAGAAAATGCACATACGAGTATCATAGAAATTTAGCCCATTACAGACGGCATATTTCTAGCAAATTTGAAACCACAGTGTTGTATAGCTTAGGCATATGATTCCCGTTTCGCAATTGCCAACTAACCGTTGCGACCCCGTAGATACTTATCAGAGGTAATGAGTGCATTCTTTAAACAATTATTATTATTGTTATTATTCCTCTATATCACGACTAAAGATGTTATGAGTCGGCTGAACATAAAATTTACTCCACGTTGTAATCAGCTACCTAGGAGCAGATCTAGGGACTGTCGACTACTTTGCGCAAAATGTGAGCTGTTCAAATAAAGCCATTTCTTGCACTTCCCAGTTCTTTGAATGACTGGAAGTTCAGCCAAATACTTACACAAATTTATCGGCACAAATTCCAGAGCTCCAATAACTGTCGGGACGACCTGTGCTTTAACGCCCACATTAGGCTGATCTCGATTTCCAAACTCTTGTATTTAAGACGTTTCTCTGTCTCCTTGAAAACGTTTTGATCGCAAGGTACAGCAACATCGACAAGTCAACACGATTAGTTCTCCAAATCCCGGATAACTCTATCCGGTTTATTTGCCGCTATCGTGCGATCAATTTGAATTTCTTGGTCATACAATATCGTACACAATCCAACAGACGTCACTGGTTTGGGTGAGTGTTCGTACCACTTGGGGCATGTGTTTGGAACTTCGAGGGCGGTACAGATCTGCCAGTGGAGGTAACTACACACCCTATTGTGTCTTTTCAAGTATTCGGTCTTCGCTAGAATTGGACAAGCTGAGACGATATGATCAATGGTTTCAACTTGTTCCTGGCAAAAGTGGTATTTGTCATCTTGGAAAATTTTGAGAACCGATTTATCAATGCCGTGTTCTCAACGCCTGATCTTGAGCAGCTATTATAAGTGCTTCCGATTCTGGCTTCATTCTTCCCCTTTTAAGCCACATAAATGATTGATCTTTATTGATCTGCCCCTTGTCCATTCTTTTTAGATAATGTCCTTGGAGTGGTTTGTCTCTCCACGAGTTAACATTTTTTTGTCTCACATTTCATGTTTAGTAGCAGAGAAGTTCAGTGTCTGTGTTATTAGACGTGTTTTGCATAGTTTTCTTTGCAATGCTTCTTGCTACACGTACAATGCCTCTGTTTCCCATTCTTCGGTCAGATTTCATGACCTACCTCATTTGAGGATCATCTTCATGACTGACTACATACTTTCCCATTCCAACTATTGCATTGTGCCAGGAGGCCTCAATTCGTCTAAGGCCTCTTTCTCCTTCCTTACATGACACAAAGTCTGTGTACATCATCTCGAGGGTGGGCGACATGATGTATTGTTAACAGTTTTCTGGTTTTTCGATCCCTGATTTGAATTTTTTGCTCAGTGCAATCCACTAGCCGAAACTGTACTACACTACAGGCACCGCCAAACTACCAATTGCAGATTTTTTATTCCTGTAGTTTAGAGCGGACTGCAGGACAAGCCTCACTCTTCCGTAATACTCTCTGCGAATTCTCTCTTTCAGTGTGTCATTCGAGATGGTCTCACATTCTTCAATGCACAGATATTTGTAAGTTTTACCTGGATCATGATCTCGAATGACAGTGTGCAAATCAAATTCAATGCTCTCTGACGTTGTCATTTTGCCTCTCTTTAAGTTGATTTTTGCACACTTGTCAAGACCAAACTTCATACAGATGTCATTGCTAAAATCATTGATGATGGACAGCATTTGGGAGAGAATCGCTTCATTCCTTACAAACACTTTAAGATCATCCATGTACAACAAATGTGATACTGGTCTTTCATCACCATGGAGCTTGTAACCAAAGTCAGTGGGCGACAACTGTCTAATAGTGGATCAAACTAATGCAAAACAGCAGAGGGGATAGCGAATCTCCTTGGAAAAGTCCCCTCTTAATGTAAATACGTCTTGTTTTTACTACTCCCTTTCCGCTGTGTGTTAGTAAGCTGGTACTCCACAATTTCATACTAGCCTTGCAAATGTCAATAAGTCTAGGATGAAATCGATAGATCACTAGGGTCTTCAAAATCCAATCGTGTGGCATACTGTCAAAGGCCTTCTGGTAGTCAATCCAAGCTATGCTTAAATTACGCTTTCGTTTCTTTAGATCATCCAAGATGATTTTATTTAGTAGCAAGATTTCCTTACAGCCACAGGAACCAAGCAACAGATGTTTCTTTTTATTTTGTACGTCCGCGGAGTATTTCGACCCAGTGTTCGGTGAGGCGGCTGAGTGGCTGGGTGGCCGGGCAGCTGGCTTCCCCATGTCTGCGCACGTCCTTGGTATCTGCAGCGGCCCATCTCCCGGGCCCTCCCCCTCCCCCTCCCCCTCCACGCCCCCGAACTCGCTTGCAGCCGCCGCGTGCCCTGCATAATATCCGACCCATTATCCCGCACCGCGCGCACCCGAATTAAAATACTCTCTTCATTTTCTATCAAAATCAGCCGGCCAATCGGCGAGCAGGTCGTCGGGACGCCAGGCGCTTCGGTCGACGGCGCTACAAGCACAGGGGTTTGGCCGCGGGGCGCGTTAATACGGACAGCAAACACGACACAGCCACTGCCCACAAATAAAACGATTCGCCACGATAGCCGAAGTTCGCTGACGCGGTTACAGCGCTTACGATCCACTAAGGATCCGAGCTAATGTTGTTGTGCAGTATACGGAAAAAATATTTCAGCGGCAGTGGGAAGTGGCAAGTGGCCCAGGGATTTTTACTTTCTCCTTTTCCTTTAGATTATAATTTAACATATTTCTGTTATGTGTAAATTTGCGATCTTCGCACATGCGTGCACTTTTCGCAGCTTTTCTGCTTAATTCTTCCATAATTGCAGAAATGCTACTGATACCAGTACGATGTGAATCATTATTTAACTTTACTCAAAACAGTATGAACACCCTCAAAATGGAAGGTTAACTTCAAACGATCATAAAATCTTCATTGTGAATATTCGTAATAAAGTTATCTTTTTCAAACTTGGTCCCAAAAACAATATTTAAAAGCGAGTAAGAATTCTGAAAGAATACTTATGTATAGTGTAGCGTGTCAATATTCGTTTTACATAACACACGTGATCTTTCACATCACTGTACATAAATGTAGTTAAAGGCTTCCAGAATTGAAAACGAAATAAAATTTAAATGGAAAACAAGAACCTTCACATTAAAAATATCCATTCTTCAAGACAAGCACAACAACCACGTTGAGTATCCATCATTGCTATAATTTCTTTCGAAGTTTCATTAAATCCCAAATAACCTTTCAAATTCACAAGCAAGCGCAGAACATCCTACTTCAATCTTTAGATCCAATAGCTCGTTCTCACAGACTACAGAAACACGAGAAGCAAGGGGCTGCATTTTAATGTTATAAACGACCGCCTGCAGGAATAAGAACGTGTGTTACATAGAGAAAACTGTCTAGAATCTTCATACACTGCACCAAGATGTTCGAAGGTAAATTGAGATACTGGTTAGAGAATCGACAAGTTCATTTTTTAAGGAAACCGCCAGTTGTGCTGCAACCGTAACAGTCTCAGTTTCTTTCTTTCTTTTTTAACTAGAAGTTCAACATTACTACGCTACTCTGATTGCAAAGTCATTTATATATTGACAGACTAAAATAAGGTTTCAATGTGTTTAGAGCAAGCACTGCTGAGAGAAAACGCTGCAGTTTCCACAACGCAAACACGCACGGCGGCGAATTCGAATTGTTTTGTAAACATCCGATAACATTGAAATTTGAAACTATTACTGAGGATTACGGAAGGTTCTAATAATACGTTATAAATGATGCAAATAAAAAAATCTAGTAAAAACGTAAACAATGTTTTTAAATCTGCGCTGAGGTTGGTCATTGACGCTCCCTCCCTATGACTATTAAAGGAAGGAGCCACCGCGGTGTCCACCGCCGCCCGGCCGCGAAAAGAAACTAAAAACAAACACGACCGCAGCCATGGAAGGCCCATTACACAATGCGACTAAGACACTCGGGAAATGAAAGTAATTTCTTGGAGAAAAGCCTAGGACATCGAATGAAGCTAGAGGAAGATCAAGCGAATACTTTCGCATCGGAACTTACCCTCGATGAGCCACCGCCAACTATAGCATCGATTCGGAACAACTCCCGAAAGACAAAACTGATTCATCGATCTGAAGGCGAAGACAGTTGAAATGCATGACACCGACAAGCTAAGGATGGACTGAAACCCAACTCTACGATAACTTTATTTCTTAGAACTTGGAAATTAGAATAAACTGACACATTTACAAAAATATATCCCAAAAAGGGCTTAATTTCTTTTTCTAAACTACAATATTTCACAGCTTCACGAATGAATTTAAGTTTATTGGGAAACGCGATTTTACCCCTTCACGTTCTCCCATATTTACTAAATTTGGGTGCCAAAGAAGCGAGATTTATGCATGAAGCATAAATGTTGATCATTGTTAAATTAGAGAATGAATTAATTTTGCCTCCAAGGCAGCTTTGGATGTCAAGGGGCAGATATGCAACCCGCACAATCTAGCAGAATCGCGGAACACCACGGGAAGTCAGGAGTGGTAAGATTCTTCATAACATGGGTATTAAATTTGAGGAGTCCATGACTGGCAGCGAACTTCGGTTTTAAAAAAGGAAGGCACGTTTCAAACGCTGTTCCTTCATTTTCGTTTATCCCTCTATTGGCCTGATTTCTGTTTAGGTATTTAACCTACACATTTCGTTATATTTTGACAGCAACGCAACTGAATACGCAAGTGGTATTGCATCGTACAGAAAATTTGCCAAAAAATCATCGATAACTTCCATATCAGTGAAACTGAACTAAGTAAGTACACCCTACAAGAAACACTAACTCGCTTCTAACAGTAATGTTTCAAGCCGCAATGACAAGTCAAAACAACAAAATCAGCCAATCAATTAACCAGCCAACCAATTAATAAGGCAGCCAATCAATAACATAAATATTTTGTTTACGTTATAGATTAGAACTATGGAAATTGGGGCGATCGAGGAAACCACCCTATGTACATGACGTATACTTCAGTTATTCTGCCCCGGGCCATTTTCGGTAGTTGCCACGAACATCAGGGGCATACGAGCGATTGGACACTGAACATCGACCGATTATAGGAGACGGTGCATTGGTTGATGTCCATTTCATTCGAAGAAAATCATTGATGACAGGCCCTACACCAAGTCGCGAAGGATCCTCGGTCCTTCGCACGAGCCCAGCAGCGCGACAGGAAGCAACAGGTCGGCTCCGAGCGCCGTAGGCAGAGGCGGGGGCGGGGGCGGCTGGCGAGTCTCCGCGGTTCGGTGAGCGCGTTCGGCGCTGGGAGTAACGGGAACGGCCCGTAGCAATGCTGACGAGTAAACAAGTACTAATTACTATTTAGAGAGCAACCGCGCTCGTCCGAATGCAGACGCTAATTGCCGCCAGCGAACGAGCGCGCGCACTGTCCGAAGCCCGCGTTCTTCCCGCCCCGCCCCCCGACGCCGACGGGCACCCGGCGCCGGCGAAGCTCGCACCGCGGCCGCCACTGGTCGCAACAACGGCCGCCCCGACCGGGCTCTCCCGGTCATTAACATTAATACATATTCAATGGCCCAATAAATAAACGACAACTGTTCATTCAGCAAGAATAGCATTCCGCTGGGTAGAGGTAAACGCAAGCCATTCATTTGAGGCGCTGCTGCTGCTGCGGCGGGGCGCCGCTCCAGGAAGCCGGACGGAGAGAAACTACGCGCGAACACGGGACGCGCACGCAGCGGATCAACGCGGATACGGTGACCGGGCTGGTCGGTGACCAGGATGGGGCCCCTGTCGAAATTACCGCATTCTGTAAGATGCTACATCTTTTTTAACACAACTTAAAAGACGAATAGGCTCATATCGAAATCCTATGTGTGTTTTTCTCCATTTTCGATTTATTATTAACTTAAAATCTCATTTAATTTTCCAAATTTCAATTTCATTTCTGAAATTAATGTACTTAAAATGCACCTCAAACGAAGATATAATTTTACGTAATTAAATATCACAGGTACTCATAATATATACACAAGTAGGTGCGACAGTATATATTTGTCATTCGAAACAAATGATACAGAATTTCGCCTACACGATATTGACCCTCGACGGTGCATCTATACGATTCTGTATTCTTGCGTGTTTTCACAGTTGGTCACTGCCTCACTGTTCACACCCACACACCCTCGGAAAGCACATACACATGCTCGATATCTGAAGTAAATTAAAGTCCAATCTTTGCCCACTTCGGAGACGTTCTCTTGGCCGCGTCGGGCCACTCGGCAGCTAGGAAGGCCTTAGATACGCCATCCACCGCACAGCACGTCTGCGCTCCGCCGCACGCCGCCCCGTCAGCCTGCTGAAACCGCAGCCCCCGCGGAAGGGGCGGGCGCACGAAGTATGCGTAGAATGTTCTCGGCGGAGAATCTCCGGCGCCGACTTCGGGGCTCCTCGTAGAGGCTGATGCCTTCCTCAGGGCGCAAGGGGTTCCTAAAGATCTGTAAGCCATGGTTCAACCGCAGTCTTGACGACTGTTCAAGGTGCTTGGCTGGCAGCCCAATACTACTCGTGGTAAGCTATCAAAAATACGCGCGAGACGTACTCACAAAAATGAATTGATGAATTGCTACGTCACTGCCACGAGGAAGCAATAAAAAAAATTAAAAAGTCTTATACTATGTCTGCATATATTGATGGAGTGACGAAATAAATTTCATTGCGCAGAATTTGATTCCTCGCGTATTATGAAACATGCCCTACTCGTGAACCCAAGTTAACATCCCGTAAAAGAGCAGATAATGTGGAAAAGACATTTTGTCACTTCCCTTCGAGCAACACCAAGGACATTCGCACACACTCGATTCCAGTTTTGGATAGCTACGTCTTCACGTACCTCTACCACGTGCACGCTTTCATTGCAAATTGGAGGATAGTTCCAGGCTTCGTCATCCCTTTGAAGTCCCATTCAAACAACAATACCAGTCTCGAACGTGCATATTATGCGGTTCTCAGCAACCATGCCATGTGCTATTCAGGGGCACAATTGGAATATTTAGTTTGTATAGCATACTTAAGACAGGGTATTCGCAGTTGAATATTTTTACAGTAGAACTCAGACAAGCATCATTTTTGAGAAACAAAGAAAAGTGCGATCTACAGAAGGTCTTTTCCACCCAAGAAATTTAAACCAATCGATTCAATACATTCCTCCTCAGTGAACCAATCAGAGATGGATTTCCCGACAGTTTTATTATTGCAGAACCTGGCGAATGTCGTTGGAGACCCCTGGGGCGGCTACTTTCGCTCGCCGTCGCCAGCAGGTGACGAGGCGAGGGGGGGGGGGCGGGGGGGGGCGGGGGCGCGGAAGGATATTGCGGCGCGCGTGCCTCACGTGCATCCACATTGCTGACGGGCGCGCACATGCGCCAGGGACGCGCGCGCGGAGGCTGATAGCGAACGTCTCTCCTCCGCGCTGATGGCTGCATTCCACGCGTCAGGAGCCACAATGGAGCGCGGCCGCGCATTGCAGCATCGAAATATGCGGCAGCAACGTTTATTCCGAGGTACATTAGTGAACACACAAGTTGGCATCACGTGGGAGCTGACAACTGGCGAAGTACAAAACAAGTAAAAGCAAATGCGGCACTGAAATACCAACTTTGTTTTAGACTCCGTGCATACAGAGGATACACGTCTGACTACACCTAACTCTAGCGACTATCTCCAGTTACAATCGTTAAGGTAATTAATCGAGTAATTATAAATATTTTAGGAATCAAGTAAATCAACAACTCTTCAATGTCTCCATTGTATATCGTCACTAAATTGTCGACAGTCGTAATATGAAACTTCTTTTGTGATTGAATGAACATCGTCGGAAATTACATTAACATGGAATTAAAAGGCCCCGGAGAACGCTCAAATTAAGATAAGTAAACCGTAAATTATAACATAAAGAATCTTAAACATTTTCCCCCCAAATTTTGGCATAGTATTTTGTGATTCCAAATGCAGTAATTGTAGTAATATTCTGTGTATCGATAGATACTATAATTTTGGAAGTTATTTACTCTGTCACAACACAAAGTTAATACAAAGTTATTTATTCTGTCAAAAGAAAACAAAAAAACAATGTTGATCCAAAATCAATTATGTATTAAGGAATCTAGAGAATATGCATCCAAAAAAATTAAATAAAACTGCAAAAGCATCAAGACGGAATGTCGTGTTCTCAATAATAGCCCATAATTTGGTTGCATCGCATTTTCTGCAAATGCATTCCTTCTATTTCGCTACTCAAGGCTAAGTGTAGAACAAGCGCGTGTATCTTTGACCCGCTCGTAATTTCCCCGCCAGCGGCGGACTTCCGCCCTCGCGAGCAAGGTCGGCGCCACGAGCAGGTTGACGACACAGCTTCCCCTTCGAAGGCATTCTTCCCTGGCGACGCGGGAAACTTCTCGGCATTCGCATGGCGCACAAAAAGGCGCGCACGCTACCGGCCGGCAGGCTGGCAGGCGCGGGACGGATGCGGTGACAGCTCCAATTACGCCTGCGGCTCCTTTGCAAGGACGGAGGGGCGCCAGCGCCGGCGCCGGATGCAACGACCCGACAGGCGCTCGCTCGCCGACAGGCGACAAGAGCCAAGTGCATCTCTTCCTGTACTTAAATCCAGATTTTAATGCGATATTCCCGAGATGGTTAAGGCGAAGGGTGACGTTCGGCGTAGAATTCAAATATGAGACTGCATTTGATAATTATTTTTCGAAAACCATAGCATTTTGTGAACACTCACGAGCCCAGTAGTGATTAACATTAACACACTACTGATAACGTGATCAGTAATGTGTAATGCACTGCAATTGCGAAGCTTTGCCGAGTCCACTAGTAAATTCATAAATCAGTTCAAAGTGCAGTACTTCTAATTACATATACCAATGAGCATATTAGTGCTACAATACGTATAGAGGTAGACTGAACGGCAACAATTTTTCAACTCATAAATGGTATTTTTGTTTTCCTTTAGGAATGGGTTACCTTCTGTCACACAACTAAAAAAGTGCTCAGTTGGATACAGCACCGGAGCGAAAACGAAGAGATCCAGGTTAGATTTACAATCGAGTTAACTAATACTTCGAATATAAATTTAATTGTCACTTTGTAATAAGTTCGCATTATGGTTATATTCATTGGGCGGAGCATAATTCCGTCGCTTTTGCCTACCCAAGAAGGCGAAAGGGTAAAGTGAAAATTATTTTTGTAGTTGAAAATTCAAGTAGTGACTAACTTCTGAAAGAAACACAAACTTAACGTACCCTGAATTGAAAAGTGGATTTAACATTTCATAAAACCCTAATATGTAGTTCTAGAAACTACACTATAATATGCGAAAAGCAATAAAACAATTATTGACTTACGAGACAATAGGTATAATTGCATGCTACCTGTTTAATATATATTTTCCAAATAAACAGTTATTCCTTTAGAAATTCTAGGATTCAGGCGACAAAACCGCTCCACATATTTATCAATCTGCATTTGCACGTATCTCCCAAAGGCAAGCGCCACAAAGTCAAGAATACGTCGTCGGAGACACGCGCCAAAAAGTTCACTCTTCTTTGCGCGACAGGGATTCAAAGAAAGGGGGATTCCGAGAAGAGTCCGGAGCGAGGCGAGGCGGGTCGGGAAAGTAAAACAATTTCAGAAGCCGTCACATAAACAGGGGCCTAGCGCGCCGCCTCCGCAAACGAACAATAGCAACAGCCCGCTCCACACCGCCCCGACCTGTCTTGCGCCTCTCCCGCCCAGCCCTCCTGCCTTCGGGCGCGGCGCTCCCGAGAAAAGTATTTTTGCCGCAACCTAATTAAATCGCGACGCTTGCGGTCGGCTCACAAGCACAGCCTGGAGGCCGGTGGTGGCGGGGGGGCGGGGGCGAGGGCGAGGGAGGCAATGCAGGTCTGAGCGAAAGCAACCGCCCAACCGGTCAACATCCTCGATCCGCTCGTCGCACCCCCTCCTCGCCCCATTCAATTCTCAGATGGGACATGGAAGGCCTTCGCAGAACACTAAGCTATTTGTTAAGGTTATCAACGGCTTCATCGGCTGTGCAGCATTACACATGAGCGGTTCTGGCAACTGATGAGCCTGCACTGGAACAGTTTCCCCAGCTGCAACTCCACCTTCACGCATTTGATACGATCTACGACGGAATGTCGGCGAATTCCAATAAAAACGAAAACCATATACTTTTTTTTTGTTTTGTTTTGAACGGTAATCAAAGCAAAAAATAATTTTATACCTTTATACTCATCACTCGTCACCCATACATCCCGCAAACTTAAATGACCACATGGACGAATAAACTGCGATTATGGAACACTTGACTTACTGAAAACGTTGCAAGCGCGCCAACGCTATCGAAATCTGAAGCGATCCTCAAGCATTCCATTCACCGGGGCAATCAATCAATGGCGGGGAGTGGGAGGGGCACGTGCGTGGAGGAGTTTGCGCGCCACGTCACCCTCGTAGGCACGCGAGACGCGTCTGGGCGCCGCCGCCGCCGCCTGGCGCGACGCTTTCCGAACACGTGCGACCTGAGCGAATGCCGGCACGCACCCGCCGCCCTCCGCATAGCGGCGAACTGCGAACGCCACTACCGGAAACCTAGCGCGGGCTCACTAACAACACTCATTTCATTTTACATGCCAGTTAACTATGCGTGAAATAATCACCTAATCTTTACCTATGAAAGAATAGCACGCCTGGATATAGTCTTGCTGAGTTCAAGGAAGTTTGAAGAGTTTTTTTACTTCAAAATTCTTCACAACGTGTAGAGTGCCCCAAAACAAAATGAAGTACATAACATACTGCTCATATGAATAAATTAATGGAGATAAATTAATGGAGACATGAATAAATTAATGAAGGGAGAAACGCAAAACGAACAGTGAGCAGAGAACACTAAGAAGAATGAATGAAGAATGAGATTAATGAATAACATAGCGTAGATTAAATTCCTATAAGAAACAGGAGAGATCTGAAGAAAGCACAAAACCGCAAAAATTAAATGGCTTTAAAAAAATGAACGAGAACGAATCGAAAGGAAGTAATGGAATTAAGAAACGGCACGAATAAATTGCAGCAATAGAAAGAAATGCCTTTATGTAACTAGGGGCAGGCGGACGAGCGCCCAAAGGCTGCGCGCGCGCTGCCCGCCCGCCGCGGTGCGCGTTGTTCCGCTTCGGCCGCGGCGGGAGCAGCGAAGATTCGGAAGGCGTTCTAGGAAAATCGCGCGTTATGGAGCCGTAAAAAATTGGTTTAACGCCCAGGAGACGTGTCGCGCGTTTGCATATAAGAAAGGGGCAGCGCGGCGACGAGTTCCGGGAACGGCGCGGCATGTGTGACGGCCCTGGCGCGGTGCGGTGCGGGGCGCGATGAGGGCGGGCGATGAAGCGATGAGCGCGCGCCTCCATGAAAGACCCGCCGCCACCATCCAACATCTTATTTCCATGCAAATGCGCAACTTATTCCTTCCAATACAACTCATGCAAAAACACGCATTCCAAAGTGCGTGGGAATACACTCACACCACTACAAAGGCTTGCAATTATTCAGAAATCAGCAAGCACAGAAGTAGTAATAAACAGTGGCTCTAACACAGCAAATAATATGAATTGAAGAAAGTTACAACCGTTGTCATTCATCATTTAATTCGCATGTAATCATCGTCGGTTTTTAGACATTAATCAATAAAATAATGACTAATACTTAAATGTATAAGATTTGCTATCACTATTTTTTGTTTGGTTACTAAAATGACGTACGTAAGAAGCTTTGTCTTTTCATTTCTCAATAAACTTAATTGTTGTTTCCACATAACGAAATTAGCGTTTTCGAATGACATTTAAAAAAGTTATGATTGTCCAATTTCTGTCACATGTTCCTTGAGCAGTATGTGAATGTTAATAAATTTCAATATGGTCAAATAATGTCGCACCGTTGAAACTAGTACATCACAACGGCGGGCCCCGTCACCACCGGCGACATCTTTCATATGCAGCGCGCCGTATTGTTATAAGTTATATTTGAGTGAATGTACAAGTAGGAATACCCAATTATAGAGAAATGTTAAAATGGAATAGCTCGTTCCGCGTTTCGGGAAGAATTTCAAGTTTCCAGAGAAGGAATTCGAAAGGAAAACAAAAATAAGGCTAGCATTGAAAAGATAGGCCCTTTGGGGATCCCGAGTGCCACTTATCGACTGCATTCAACTTCTGCAATCGCGGGAGACGGAAATATCCCCTACACGCATTCCACGGACTGCATAAAATCAGGGCCCAGACAAGGTCCAGACATACTCCGTTACCCTACTACTCTACAAGCTCCGCGCCTATTCGGGCTGGCCATAACAACAGGAAGCGGGCGGGCGCGCGGCGCGCGCGGCGAAGTGGGACGCGCGCGCCACACAATTTGCCCATTCTTCCTGGTTGTCATAATGCACTTGACCAAACTGCGGGTGCAGGTGCAGCGCGGCCGGAGAATACCCAAACAGCGCTCGCGCGGTCGCCAGCTGCCCCGCGCGCACCGGCGACTGCCGACTGCCGCCTTCGCCATTCAGGCCAGGAATGCGAGACGCGCGCCGCGCCGTCGAAACCAGAACAAACACACATCACGGCGACGGCGGGCACCGTCACCGCCGTCGACGTCTTTCACGCACCGCGCCGTAAACTTCGGGCACCGTTCGCCCAAGCGCGTCCCTGTTGGGTGTTGCTCCAGCGCCGTCGCTTGGCATAGCAACGACGTGCTGCAACGAACGTGTCTGGGTCAGCGTGCACTCCAAAGCAAGGACAAAACATTGGAAATCCACTCAATTTGCACATACCTCAAACGATAAATTTTCGAAGAGCAGCAAAAGAATAAGGTTAGGTATTAGACAGCAGATTCGGGGTAACGTGAACAAACGTTCAAGTGAATGGCTACTAAATATGAATGACTAAATAGTTACGAAAGCAGTTTGCGGTAAGTTCATCAAACAATAAAACAAGTTGTAATACAATCCGTGAAGGGAAAACTACCAAAACGGACACAAAATCACAATTACAGAGCTACCTGTTCCGAAATTCAAATCTATAAACCCGCTCGTAAACAGAATCGAGCGGCCCAACTCTGAAAACAGCTCGCCGTCGCGGTTATCCTCCGGCTAAATCAACTACCCCTTAGTAATTAAACTCGTGCATAACCTTGGTGACTACCGCGGACGATCACATTTCCGACGGCCGGCAGACGAGCGAGCGGCCGCAGCGGCGGCCACACGTGCAGGGGGGCCCGGTACAGTACAGCTCCAGCGGGCCCATTACTCCCTAATTGAGACAGTAAATGGGCGGTTTTATGGCCGCCCCGCGCAGCCTCTCGGGCGGCTGCTCAGCGCCGCATTCCTCGCGGAGGCAGGAAAGGGAAGGGCAAGGGAGAGTGGAGAGCGAGAGCCGAAGACGAAAATAATCGGGCTTAGACAGTACAAGTAATCACAATTAGCAAGTGAGCGAAGACGGATTTCAAACAGAAAGAACATATGAGCGAGGAGGAAACTTATTTCGCGAAAAATATTAGAAAGGAAGAAAAGAGTATCGAGAAAAGTAAAAGAAGGGAGATAAGAAATATGTGGCGAAAACGAGATGAAGGGTGGAGGGAGACCCTAAAATGCACAGTAATACAACTGAGGTAAGAATATAAGGACAGGAAAGAAAGGGCCGAAGAAAGAGGGTGAAGTATAGATGTAGTTGTACCATCTGCGAATCGGGGAGGCGGGAGAGGAAGAAGAAAAGCGGGAAGGAAGGGGAAAGAGGAAAAGGGGAGTGTCCGGAGGGCGCTGCCGTGCCGGCCGGTGTCGTATATCTCGCCTCGTTCGCCCTCCGGCGCGTGAATCTCGATGCGTGAAATATGGGCGACGCGAATGCGGGCCGTGGGCGGGGGCGGCGGGCGCGACCCTCGACCCGCGCGTGGGAGGGGCCGATGCCGCAGCTCCCACGCACCGCCGCAACGCGCGTGAAATGGTCGCGCGGGGTGGTCATTGGCGACTCCACGGGGGCGCAGCTAGGGGCCAGGGAAGGGCCACGCTTTACTACTTAGCTATTACTAAATTCTGTCGTATTTTTTCTGACACCGTCTCTATTACTCTAAAATATAAACACATAATTTATCTTTTAAATGTGTATCAGTACATTCACTCCAGTAACATCACATACCGGTTATTAGAAAACGAATTGGGAAAATGACGCATTTTCCAGGTAGTAGCCTGTAGACAATTAATATCTCGTTACACGGCTTACAGCGTTAGGCAAATTACTGAAAAATAATATAGAATAGTGGGTATTTTCTAACTCCATAAGATGGTTGAAAATGCTCCATGAGGAACACCTGAATAAGTCATCCACGTATTCCACCTCGGGCTTCTCTTACGCCGCACCGTTCCAGGCGGCGCCCCGGCGAACGCTACCGGCGCATGGGGCGCGTCCTGCCAAGTGGCGCGAGGTTCCCACGGGCCGCACCCCGACGCAGGCGCAAACAGGCGCCTTCCCAGGGCACGCCTCCGGAACCAGTGCCGCGCCGCGTAAACCACTCCAACACTAAATTCCAATATGATATGTTTCATAGAAGCATAAATACTAAATATTTCGCGATATGTTTCTGATGACACTCCATAGTTTTGTTTCTATACATGGAAGAAAATCAGTGCACGTCAAAGAAATTATATCTGCACCACTGTTCTTGCGAGTAATTCTCTGAGTGTGATTCCTTCCGGCCTCTTCAGGTCCTCGGCCGGCACGGGAAGTCGAGAGCAGGCGCACACAGCGACGACAAGGTGGGAGGGAGGAGCAGGCGCCTATGTTATTACTGGAGACGTCGTGAATTATGGCGAGGGCGCGCAGGAGGAGGCTACAGGGCCCGGGCGCGCACGCGAGAGGAGGAGGAGGGATGTGTGTGTGTGTGTGTGTGTGTGTGTGTGCGTTTCGGACGCCGCGCCGACCCCGCGAACCCTGGCTTGCTCCCGCCCGAGGCCTTCGCGTGAGAGCGCACAAGCAGCCACCTCATCGCCTTCCCTCCCCACACACGCCCACGAACAGCTGCGACGTTGCCCCGGCCCTGGCACCACCCACAAGCGCCGATGCACTCATTTTGAGCAGAAACCGCAACGACACGTAAGAAGATTCCGTCCATCGTTGGAATGTTCAACTTACTTCCGATATTTTACTTTCCACGACTGAAAAACTGTTTTCTCTTTGAGGGTTTGGGAACTAGGCTATTCATGAAATAATTATATAATTCGTAATCAGTTGCATCCCACATAACTCCCGGTTTTTACTCATGTGGTATTCTATTTGAGAATGTTGCACAATGCAATGCAATCGAGACGTTTAATTATATTGGACATTTTAAAGGATGTTTTTAGAGAAATTAAATGCACGGAACAAATTATTTTCAACTTGTATCCACGACGATGGGCCATATACTTGTAATTTCATCACTAGGTCCCAAAGGGTGCAATAGAACATGTAAGATTTCCGTTCACGACGACAGAGCGAGAAAAACTAGTATTGCACGGTCGTCGACTAAATACGAGATTTTATAGGCAGGGTTAATAACAGTAGACCTCGACTCAATTAAAATTCAGAGATGAGAGCGATGAGCTAATCAACTTTATGGCATGACATTTTATGTTGTGTGCACCAGTTGCACCACCTGTTTTCTGCAGCCAGGTGAAAAAGGTAGTTTTAATGTGAAGTCGTATAAACGGTTCTTAATATAATTCGTATTCAGGACAAAGATGACATGAGATCTGAAAGCATTAGACACGAATTTATTACATCACATACTGATCGGCAACATTTAAAACCTCCACTCGATTTTAAATGGAGGTACGAGATAAAACAGAAAAGAGAGACAAATAAAAACATACTCGTAAAATAAGATTAATACGCAAGTTTCTCACAATTAATATAAGGTGTGCCCAAATGCAAAGGAGACTACAGTGATATGGAAAGAAACTTTAATGCAACTAACTTTTCTGTGCAAATTTACTATTCTTGAAATAATTATATAATTCGTAATCAGTTGCATCCCACAAAACTCCCGGTAGGGAATAGGAATTACATTTCATTTGGAACAGTAGCCTAGACGGTTGCTGACGGATGCACTGTTCCACGGGCTAGGCCCTCGTCGGAGGTGAATGCCTGACCTTTAAAAAAAATTAAGGAGCCGAAAGATATGGGAGTCGCATGGGAAGATATCGGGGCGTCTCGAGAACGAATCCCTTGTTCTTGATGGTCTCTTTGAGCCTCTGCGACGTAATGCAATATTGCGCAGCGTTTACTGTTGCGCCCTCTGGGAGCAAGTCGAGACGAGGGGTCCTTCGAAAAAGAATCAGAGCATACTTTTCTGGCCTTTTGGGCAGCGGCCACTCCGTGCTCATCCGTTTGGAAGCAGGTTCGACGTGGTGACAATACGTTTCATCACATACCACAATTTTCGCAACAAACTCCGTTCCGTGCTCCGCGAATCGCGGCGTATGGGTCAGACAATCATCCAATCGCACAATCTTCTGATTCTCGGACAGATGCTTGGGCACTCACTGCGCACTCACTTGGCCTGGATGGCGTGATGGACCGTTCCTTTGCTTACCGCCCGTTCAACGTGTGATGATCCGACGATTCTACCGCATAGTGCCGCAATCGTGGCATTGTTGGTCACAACGTGTGCTTGCCCCGGGCATAGCAAGTCCATGATATTGACGCGTCCCGCCGCATTACGCTGACACGACCGGAATACTGTATACCGTTCCAGCCAACGATCGCCATATACCTCGTGCATCCTATGATAAATTTGGAACGCATGCTGCCCTTCTCCGCGAAAAAATTGCATCACTGCTGTTTTTGCTGCTCTGGAGGCATACATGCTTACCCAGATGGGCGATGTTTGATCCTTTAATTACGGATAATATTGACACTGATTATTATGATATTAAGTAAAATGCTGCTTTTTACTTACACACAAGTAAATACAAAGAAAACGAAATGAAAACCTGATTTTAAACATTATTTCCTAAAAATGTTCTGAAGAAAAACACTATCACTTGGCACCACAGAATCTTTTGCCCTTCACAATTCCAACAAGTATTATAAAAACGCAGCAATTAATTGCAAGTGACATAAGTTAACGTACATTCTAGATGCCTGACGGAAGTGCAGGGAAAGGGGGAAAAGACTGGCATGATATGGGCTCCATGGAACTAGGACTCCATGTAGTTGCACAACATTGCTCGTATGAGTCACGACAAAAATCAGCTTCCTGTGAATCCATGACACTAATCAGCGGCGCACTAGTACATGTGGCCAATTTCACAGAACAAGTGGATTGTTTGTTCGTAGACCTGACGGTAAAGTACATCAAAATTCGCGATGTGCAAAGCCATCCCCAACAGGATGTAAGAGCAAGACGAGACGGAACTGCACGCAGTCCCCAGATCATGCAACCCACTGCAGCCCAATCCCTCCTCCTTGGCCACCGCCGAACAAAAGCAACGTGACTAGAGAACGCAACACGCGCGTATCCACTACGCTCAATCGGGGCGTCGAATCCACGCTGACATATTGAGAAGCAATTCGTTCCGTGCGCAGTGGAAACGATTGGCCGAGTGGACTGGACGCAGGTTAAGCACGGTCGCGCTCGCATCCCGCGACGGCGGGGCGGCCGCACACGGCGCGGGGTCAACGGTCCTCGCAGCCTCCTCGCATTCGCCCCGCCCCCCGCCCCCTTCCATGCCGCTTTTGGGGCTTCCACAGGTCACCCCGGCAGGTTGTGTGGTCCGGCTCCATTCATCGATGCCTCCCACAGTGCCTCCAAGGGGCAAGACAGTTTCAGTCTACAGACTCGCAATCTACGAATACCTCTTCTTTGTGTTACTTTCTTTTCTATGGATGATAAATTTCATTTAGCCCAATCAACTAAGAAACAATATTTCCTTTAAAATGTTCAAATGATACTTGTGACAAATCGAAATCCTTCCCACAACCAATCGCAACATGCAGATGTGGCAAATGTCAAACACAATCGCTATCAAGTTTCTACTACCCCTAGAAACGATATTTTTTGACGCTGTCGTACAAACCGGAAACAAGCAAATTCTCCAGCCGAAAACCGTTTTGGGATTGCCGGGTGACGCCGCGTTGTACACTAGTTTGCCAACGTTTCAGCAATCACACAACAGTCTTGGGCCTCAATTGTGGCTGCTGTCGGTCAGTAAGCGAATAACGTTCTTTGTTAAAATGCAGTGTGCCTGCAGAGTAGTTCCGAATAACTGTCATATGCAATTGTGAAAATACCGAACTGTCATACACAATTGTGAAAAGAGCGATGTTATTGCAGCATATTTCGTCGTATTAGCAGTAGGTCAATTTAACCCCTTCTTAGGAACGATGAACACGAGTGTAGTTCACAACTATTAGTACGTGAAGGAATTCTTTCCTGTCAAAATTGATAATTTCTTAGAATACTACGAAACCTATGATTTCATGAATTCACAATCTGCTACCACATTGTAACTGTAACTGATAACTAATTTTGATTGCATAAATGATAAAAAATTATATTTATTAGCGTGTTGCAACTGCGATAAGAAATTTCGCATAATAACTGTAACAAAAAAAGTGAAGTAGGCTAAAGTTTCGAGCCTATTACTCAAGAGTTCCAATAGTAAAGCGTTCTATAAAGAAACGAAGGAAACATTAAATATACAATCAAAAATGCTCTTTTGGTGAGTATGCGCCTTCTCCATCTGTCAAGCCAATTTAACGGCGAGTGCCGGTAAAACTGAAATATTATAGGGGAACTGTCCTAAAATGACATACTGGGGTAAAACGATCCTCATATCATTCCCGATTGCACCCAGAAGCTGCACTACATGAGCAAAAGAGGCTTTAGGGTTGTTAACAATCTTATATAGGAATTCATGTAGTTCTCTCGTGCGAAATTTGCTTGTTACCAACACCAAAAATAACGCGGGGCAGAAGTTTGCGACAACTGTTCTAATGTGGCAATTTACATCGTTTCCGAATGATTTTACACATTTCTCAAAGACAAAGTAAGTAAATACTTTCTTTCAAATTAGTTTCAGCATTATTTCATATTGCTTAATACCACGAGTCGAGTGAGATCGAATGATCGAAAACCATAGGTAACAAGTGAGATTTCTAAATACCATTGCCCTCTATGTCATTTTATCCACATATCAAGGACAAAATGGCATCCTGGAGCATTTTCATAAAATAATTATTTCAGATTGATGTGTTGTTCTTGGGTTTGTTTCCTATTAATCTCATACAAAATAAATGTTCGATGGTAAAACTTATAGCATGAGAAACATTTTTTCTTAGCGTGTGTCATTTTAGGGCAGGTTCCACTACTTTACTACACAAAGGTCTTTTGAAGCTAACTCAAAAGAGACCGGTATCAAAAACAACAACCAAAAACTTGAGTACGGATTCACTCTGAAAATTCCGACAGGTTAAGTAGTACATTTTCTACTACCTCAAGTAACTCTTATCTTTACGAGAGAGGGTAGAAAGGTACAGTTACACATCTAAAGAAAGTTTATTAATTGGATAAAGTTACCTTAATACTCGTAATTTTATGACTCATTACTTAATTACTCGTAACTTAATTCCCGTTACTTTAAATTTATGAGTATCCCACACTCCTGTTATCTCCCTTTGCTCGTGTTTTGTGCACCCTCAGAGACGCTGTGTGAATCCAATTATTCGATGCTTCGGCGTTATAGTCAATAAGGCAGTGTCCATATGGGTTAGAGGCTTTCGAAAGCGGCGAGCGATGGCGGGGATGGGGGTGGGGGTGGGGAGCGTGCCCGACACGCGTAGTGCATTAGGCCGGCGTGCGTGGGTGAGTCATCGCAAACAGCATGTGCGGGCTCTGGCCCTGCCCACCAGGACCACTGGGCGCACAAACCTCAGCAGATGGCTCGCGGAACCAATACGCTCCCCCAGCTGGCGACGTACTCGCATTTCCGTCAATTAACGCGATTACCGCCTTGCCAACCGCACAGCTGCCTCACAATGCAAATGTCAAAATAATGAAATGCCGGTTTGCGACTTGATGAAAACTGCTTACAATATTACCCACATTTATTGGTCAAAGCGCCTTGAAACCTGTTTTGTCACCAAATTTTAACGCCACGGTTACAGAATGACATCTGTTTTATTGCATGCATTCAGTAGCACACGGTTTCTTCATTTAACGTGACAGTCCAGCTTCATGAAACACATGACACGTAAAAAAACCTATTGGTATTTCTAGTACATACACAACGGTAATATAGTGAGAAATCAGTTTATACCAGAGTGTAACTGAGTGTTCCCAGGAACAGCAACGATTTCAATTATTTAAAGAATAGTTTCGTCACATCACGAACCTCAGACGGTTCCAGAAATAAATGACAAGACCTCGACGAAAATTCAAACTTTCTGATCGGACTTTTAAGTAAACTTTCCTATAACCTCCGTTGATAGAAGCCCATCAAAACATATCCACATGACATAAGAGCAGAACCGCATCACATTACTGTTCGCAGCGTGGCGGCTGGCAATTCCGAAGCAGCGATCTACGACAATCACACGTCGCGCACCGGAACCGGTCCGGGGCGGCTGGCGACGCAAAAAGCCCAGAGGTACACGCGGGCGCGAACGCGAAGGCGAACGCCGCCTGCCTGCTTCCGGGGCGCGCGGGCCGGTGCGTGCGTGCGCACTGATGGAGTGGGCGCGATGGACCGGCACGCACGGGTCGGACGCGAGAGGAGCAGAGAGAGAGAAGAAAAAAAAAGGAAGCGCGGTGTGCGCGGCGCGGCCTCCGACCGCGAGATGACCACATTCCAGCGGCCGAGTGGGCGGTGGCGGCGGCGGCGGGCAACGGGAACGGCCCCGCGCCGGGCAGGCGCCACCGCGCCCGCTGGCGCCACCGGGGCCCTCAAGCGCCGCGGGTCGCAGTTCGCGCGCCCGGCACCACCTGTCCACGCCACACGCCGCCGCTCTACATTTCTCTGCGTGCGATCGCTTCGCTGCTGCTCGCCCACACAAAGTTTTTGTTTTCCACGTTATCAAGACGAAGGATAGGTTTGAAACTCGCTTAAAATGTACGATGCGCAATACTACTATTTGCAAACGGCTTGTTAAATAATATTACTGCTTTACGAGAGTTCACAATAAGGGAAGGCAGATCAGTGCTTAGAAGGGTCATTTAGAATCGTACAGTACACGTAAATGCATCAATTAACTCACTTCATCACATCAATGTCTTGGGTAATATAATCAATGTTAATCATTTTGCAGCAGGATTAAGTACTGTTGACCTTTTTTCATCTATTAAAGCCTTGATTTCAAAGTCCATCGGCGGAAATTGTTTCCGTGTTTTCAGGTGTGCGACACGTATCACTTGGAAATGCTACGTAGGTAAGTCAATAAGTATTTGCAATTTTGCTCTAATTGTCTTCAGTTTGGTTCTAGAGCTTTGTGTGATCCCTAACCATTACATGGGACCGTTGTCTTTGCCTGTAGGAGGTTTCACCTTTTTTCTGATCAGTCCGTCTTGCACTGTTGTGGTTTAAAGATGGCGACAGCACTCTCTGTTTGCACCAAAGAAGAAGAGCTTCCCATAATCCGTTTTCTATGGTTTGAAGGTGTACAAGGGGCGGAAATCCACAGCAGATTTTCAGCACGATGCGGGGACAATGTTTGGCCATAGAGAAATGTTTGCCAGTTACCAGAACAGTTTAAAAGTGGTCGAACTAGCGTCAAGGAAAAGGAAAGAACGGGGCGTCCAGCTACAGCTGCAACAGATCCCAATATTGAACAATTACGTGTCTTTATCCTGAATAACAGACTAGTGACTGTTAATGAAATTGCAAACCATATGCACAATCTCGCCCCGTCGGATTACCATCTCTATGGACCGTCGATTCTGCTCCGATCAACAGTTCAAAGAAGTGGTGCATACGTGCCTTGCTGCACATTCAAAAACCTTTTTTTCAGAAGGAATCGGGAAGCCTGTTCAACGGTAGACCAAGGGCATTGAAAAGAAGGAGAAGGGTGACCATGTTAAACAGCGATATAAATAAAAATTGTGTATTCTTCCTGTAATAAATTATAAAAAGTGATTGCAGATACTTATTGACATACCCTCGTATATTTCACGTTTTTTTAATGTGTGTGTGTGTGTGTGTGTGTATCCCGCGAATTCTGAGAACGCTTTCAGTAATTGACAGCACAAAATTATTCACAATGTGCACCTCCGAAATGCTGGAAGAATTATTTCTTGTAGTAAAAATAATGCCTGCAAAATACTTAATGCTAAATTAAAATTAAACAATTATCTCTGAATATTTGCAACAAAGCTAATTCACTAACAAACTTCCAAAGATGCTTGTACATGATACCAATGAAACGGAGAATAATGATCCTATAAAATTGTACTTAGAGGCTACTCATCTATAGAACTAGTACCATAAATATTTTGAGTTTTCAGTCGCTAGAAG
Source organism: Acheta domesticus (assembly GCA_031308135.1). NCBI lineage: Eukaryota > Metazoa > Arthropoda > Insecta > Orthoptera > Gryllidae > Acheta > Acheta domesticus. Next base: position 67,668,805 of record JAHLJT010009355.1, read on the forward strand.
TATTTTATTTGACGCCACACTATTTACAAGCGGAAACAGACACTGCAAGATCATTTGACCCTGCTACATGGCATCTAACGTAATTAATGTTCTGCGTAGTTCCAATCGCAATCCCTGTTTTCGGACCACGAAATTAATCAACTGACGAATGAGAAAAATCGGAGAGATGTAATCGCTGTCTTCTGATACATACAGTTTCGATATCTCATAAACAAGACCGTGATCAATTTGAAGAACAAGGCAATCAGCAATAACTCCCAATAAATGTTAGAGATATCATGGATGATTACACTTGAATAATGAGAAAGATTGATGAGTGAAATTGATTTCATCTACTACGTACCTTCGCATACACTTCCCTTACAGTATTGTCTCTCTCGAAAATCATTAGCTCTCAATAAAGCTAGAGGTGCAATCGTAAGTGCACTTCAAATTAAGTATTCTACATTTAGATGAGTGAAAACCATAACGATTTAAGTGACATTTTATAAATTCTGGGAAAACCTAGTATATATTACGCTACATTTCAGCGGCAATGTAATTTCGTGGTTTTAATGAACAATTAAAACTGTCGTGGTTTTATTGATGACCCGAAACACCACGACATTACAGTAATATTGATTTAAATAAACGTATTCTCAGAATTTACAAAATGTCACTTATACCGTTCTAGTTTTCACCCATTCAAATAAAAGTCTGGTAACCTGCGTATGTCCGTGTCCATCCCTTACTCACGCTTACACCAATACCGGGTCACCTCTCGGAGCAAGCGAGGTGACATTCGGCATGTCTCTGTTACTGGTGATAAACTGATCATTTTTGGCTAGATCCTTTCCCCATTCTCAGATAATTCTCGAAGTCTTGTTTTGTGGTAGGGGAAAACTAAGAATCTAAAATTTGTTTTGGGTGTTTGAAGACAATAACAGAGGTGATCAATAGCTCATTCAATTCCTCTCGACAAGACAGATCCATTGACACTGTTTTTAACCGATTCTTTCAAAACCCTTCTTGAATAATAAAAAAAGTGATATGGAGGATTTCACGGCACCTACAGAGGGAAATGAGTTAATTACCACTCTGCTATTTACGAGTGTGTATATCTCTAATCTTAACAATTGCATTCATCGTACTGACAATAATTAAATGTTTTGTAATGAAAAAAATTGTGCATTCTTCTTCGTGAAACTTTTTTTGCACGAGGAAAGGTGAGAGAGGACACTGTATTATAATTTTATTGTAAACACGTAGACAAAAAAAGTGCTATAACAGCGTATACTTTTTTGCCTTTAGGTTATGGTAATGGTTAATTCGACTGCGACATCAGCCGGATCGATTGGGGAAAATCAATTTTGGAGAAAATCGACTGATCAGGTTAGCTGCTACTGTTGTTCACAAGACGGAACGGATACGTTTTGCCGTCAATTTTTCTGTATTAAGGAGCCACAAAACATGGATTCTGGCGACACCACGTGTTACAGGAATTTTGTTTTTCTAAATTTTAGCAACTGGATTTATCTACTTTTTCGTTATGAGCGCCCGGCAATACACGAGTTTTTCTGCCAAAAAATTCGCGCCTTTTTCCCGCAGCATTACATTACTTTCTCTCTACTGCTGAGCGGGAGCGAGATAGTAAAAATTGTTATATTAAATCATTCACCGGAGGCGTCACACTTAAGCTAGTATGACATACTTCATACGATTACCATCAACAAATCTGCACATAAAAAACAAAACACTCGACTAATTTTACAAGAATGGCCTATTTTCACTTTCGCTAGAACTCATTTCGACCGAAGTTACACAGCCCAAAAGCATTCTTGGTCGACTGAAAGTCCTTTCATAACCAGAGAAACACAAAACTCCAAGGCAATATGGAAAGAGCGAAACCGGCCCTATTGCTGTGGAAGTAACGGGGCACGCGACACGCGCCAGCGCCCGCCAACGCTGCTTGGCGAAAAGCGCGCGCGGCACCCGGAGGTCCCGCGCAGCGGCCGGCGCGGCGGGGGCGAGGCGGGGGCGGGGCGGCGCTGCGACCGCTGGCAGCGCGCGCCAGGGGCAACCTTGATCTCGCGCGACGATAGCGCGCCCGCCACCTGTTACGCAAGCGAGCGACTGGCTCCGGCGACGGGCCGCGGGGCGGGCGAGCGGGGGTGGCGGCCCGGGAGGCGGCCAGCGCTGGGAGCGCGGGGGTGCTGGCACTCCGCCCGCGACACCGCCGCGTCGGGTGTTGAACCGCGCGGGCAAACGCTCTCCCACTCCACTTACAGTGGGCAGATGCAAAGCCAAAGCACTCATAAACATTGTTTCACGTATCCAAATGCGCATTAAAAGTACAGAAAATCCTAGTTACCAACAAAATGCATATTTATTACCGTTTTCCTTTTTTCGAATTGTTTGGTTGACTTTCAACAAACATTTTATGGTGAAATAATATCCATCTCGCTTGTGGCAGTATTCCCGATTGTAAACATGGTTCGCGTCGTTTTTGATAAGTCCATTTCTATCACGAAATGCCCAACTTTTATTGCAGATTCATATTTATCATTACTATATAATATACAGTAGTCGTCCTTGCAGCTGACGCCATTATTCAGTTTCATTTACAACGTTCTTAAGGTAAGACGAGTGAATGTAGTAGCAAGTCGTAGCGGCGTTTGTGCCCAGTGCGTGTGGCTGGCGCCGGTGCCCCAGGTCAGGGCGGAGTGTCGCGCTCCGCTGGCCACCCGCGCCGAGCTGCCAACGCCGGCCCCGCATCGCCGCCTGCCAAGAGATTATCGCGGCGCCGCGGGCAGCCGGCCCCGGGCGCCAGGCGCCAGTGCCGGCAGGCGCCGCAGCCTCCGCCCCGCCCCCGCCAGCGGCCTAATGTATTCATGGGCAGGGTCACGCGCACGGACTGTTAGCCTCAGTTAGCGTCAGCTTCACTTCCGTCCAAACAACGATGTTAGAATGGTAAAATGGAGTAAATAAAAGGCACTGCAATGAATCTTTATGTGTTCAAGACAATATCAAGATTAAGGCCCATGAAAAAGAACTAGCATACAAAGCCAAACTGGTCGTATGGCGTCGCCGAAAGCCCGCGTGTTGTACACAATCAATCTTTCATGTACGATTTCTTACGAAACCAGAAAAGTTTAACGATTATCACCACACTTTTCTTTAAAATTCAGAATTCAGGTAAGTTACTTTCAACTGTTTCGCAAACAATTTTACACTTTGGCGCTACGTCATCATTTTACTCCACAGAGCAATAAATTCAATGCTAGATCTTAAAATCAGGGAACAAGTCCACTCATCTGAAATAATTTGAATAATATCTGAAAAAGAGCCGCAGTATTCATACAATCTAACTCGTACTCTATTCACTATACCGTAGGGTAGTACTCGTATAATGTTACTCACCCCACGCGATAGTCTGCACACGAAGGAGGAGGATTAAATACGGATCCATGGCATAGCAGCCAATCACACCACACCTGGAACATAAATAGTTTATTGACATATTGGATCATGTTTTACATATTTCTATCACACTCCCACACAAAACGCACATTCAAAAACGTTTCAAATCATCAACCAGGAAATCATTCTTTCAATTGTACTAAAATAACAATACTGAACAATATGAACATAACAGATACAAATTTCAATAGCAGCTAGGTTTACGGAATATACTTCTTAACTTCTTGTTACGTCAGACAGTCTCACACATGATGGTAGCTTTTCTTGATTAATAACTGTAAATATGTATGGATTACCGCAAATATTCAGAGTAAAGAGGAAACATGATTATTCCAGTATATAATATATACATTTAAATCTCCGTAAATTATGCTTCGTGGGCGCCGGTTACGTCAGTGTAACCGAACGACCATTGAGGTTTATGGTCTCTACAGCAGAGATTACACTGTATTGGCATGTCATTAAAAATGATTTGCGACTCTACGCAGTGAATTTCCTATTCCAGCCAATGCAAAGGAACGTAAATGAAAGGTTGCCCGTCAGGAAACATAAAACTTAATTTAATAATAATGTCCTTCATAATTATCTTTGTTGGCAACACGGCGAAGAAAACTCGAAGAAATCTCTCAGATTTGGAATCGTGTTTTTAAAGACCAGCAGCGAAATAACATACATTTTAAAATCGGTAGATAAAATAAATACTCAAAAAAGCAACCAAGCCAAGAGCATCAATTGACAAATTTCGATACAGTCAACAATTTCCGTATTTTAATCAATTCGAAAATTACCTGACAATCCATTAAGCTCTCTTAATACCTTTACACCCTGAATGTATGTTTAATGAGACCAATTGGTAAAATTCCTAATGTGTGATGGAAACAACTCTCTCGGAAGTAGACTCCAAGGTGTAAATGTTTCTCAGTCTTCCACCGCAAGCTGATATTTCACTCGTATAATGAGTTTCATCATCCATTGCATTGTGATCCGAATTGCCTCCCCTGTGTTGGGGTGATCGACTGCAGAACTGCAATCATGTCGGAATCATGCGAAAATCGAGTAGAAAGAGGGATGAGGGGTGAAAGACGTTTTTAAATGAAATTAATCATGAGAAACATGAATAGGACTTCCTGACACATTGCAGAAAATCGCTTCGTCAGAAAGCCTTCTGCCCAGATATGGGTTTAAAACCTGTCTTAAATAAAGCTGTATGTACAATTACAAATGTTTGCATTACTTTGTTACAGTTTCTTTTGGGATGATTGTGGGTAATCTCTTGAAATATACAAATCTTTAATAAAATAATTACATAATAAGTTAATTTTTTAAGCAATAAATTTCATTACGCAGTTCGTAATTGAAATATTTTAGGTTCAAATGCGGGGGGAGGCACGTTCTCTCAGATCCCCATTTCCTCACTGCGTCTGACGTAACAACCAAACGTAAGTCTACCAACGTACTCTTGTCATTTATTTTGGCAATGTACTATATGATGCACTCTTCCAATTTTCTCGAGAGACCGCCAGGGAATTTCAAGAGAACAGAAACTCAACCACTGCACCCGATCAGCAGTGCTAACCGACTGTGTGTGGTCGTCGATATCCTGGGGAAGTGAATGCTCCTTGCTTCATTACGCAAACGCTCAGTGACGCGACGGAACGGCGTCGTGGCACGGCCTCCGGAATCGAAGCCGGCCAGACGGCCAGTCTGCTTCCCCGTCGCCCGTTCATAGCAACGTATGGAAAACGAGTAAAAAGAAGTGAGCGGAGACGGAACTACTTAATGACTTCATTGCCTGGTCGAAATGCATTTACCACCGCAACGAAATTCGAGCGTTTTAAAACGTCAACAGAACGTACTCTGTACTGACCAGCCATTCATTTATAGCAGAGTAAATTTATTTGGTATCGTCCGAATTATCACAGTCCGACAACCTTCATACTTCACACGCCTGTTTTATCGTGCTCGTGACGAAACGAACAAACGCTTCAGGAATATTTAAACGGGTACTGTGGGACATTGATACAACGCACGTGAACCGAATGTTACAGTTTTAACACTCTTGATTTCTGGATACTCTCAAACACTGAAATTGGATTCTTAAGTGCGTTCTGTATAAATGCAGATACTACTTGCTCTAAATGCCTCCAAGAGAAAAGAAACCTTTCTGCCACACAGTTCAAGAGCTGGGCAAGATGGTATATATGAATTAAAGAAACCTTTCATTGTTTAGTCAGGATGTTAGAGCTGAAACAAAAACAACTCTCAACTGTCTTTAAACAACCAAAACCCATTTCTATGGTATATGATACATTGCTAATATCTTTTACAGAATAAAAAAATACGGACTCACTCATTTAACCTACAACTAATTTTAATAGTGGGCATAACTTTTCGAATTTTATTGCATCATCTGCTCTACAAGAATTGCTAAAATCCTTTACAGGATAAAGAATACGGACTCATTCTTTCATCCTCCAACTAGTTTCTATAGTGCTCACAAACTTATTCGGATTTTACATAATCATCTTCTCTGCACATGGGATACTATTTGAACCGTTGATATGTGAAGAGCATCGAATCTAAATTATATCAATACGTAGGTTTGTTATTCCATCAAAGGCCTGGGAGAGTTCACAAAAATGAGCCCAAATTTTGCGTTTCCCGAAAGACAAGTAAATTATCAGATTGTGAGATCACTCAGTTAAACTAGTACTTGTTACAGATCCAGCTGTCCTAGGTGTCCGACAATATTACCAGTACCTGACCTGATTATCCATTATTAGAGAAATTCAAGTCATAAAAAAAGGAGTGCATAAAAATTGGTCCAAAACATTGAACATAGAGCCCGCATTCCTGCAATATTCGCGTCACAGCACTGCACATATGTGCCCGAATGACGAGACGATACCTAGACATATCTTATATGTAGAAGGAACCTGCTGTTCCACGTGCAATATCTTTGGGGTGTACCTTTTTGAAGCGCAAAGCACGTTTCCAAAGTCTCCACTGTCAGCCCAAAACGGAATAAGAATAATCAAACGGCCCTAAAATAATCAAGAGTAATCGTGCGAGCGCGCGTGGGGAGAAAAAGTTAAAGGAAAACACTGGCTGGCCTCATCAATCCTAATCAAATAATAGGAATTAATAACATTACCATTTATTGCTCACTCTTTGGACGGCAACTGAATATTGAAAAATTAGGAATGTGTGAATTTGTTTAAGAGTTAATTTTAAATTCTTTCTTGTAATTTTCAGCCGAAAATATAAATTATTGAGAGATACTAGATGTGCGTGGAAGTGTTCTGGAATTGATGGCTTTCATTACAATTTGAAAGCCCAGCTTGTGACATTTCTTTGATTAATGGCATGGGCGATAAACAGGGTATTGCATTTCATGGATAAGTAATAGTACATTGCTCAAATAATGAAAGTAGGCAATCCAATAATTTGTACACATTAGTTCATAAGAAGCTTAAATCTGATTTTATATTTTTCTTTCTTTGGAAGGTAATAACTGTTGCAATTCTGCATCAATTTTCATTTCTTTTGGTATTAATAGAATAAACAATTGCAGATTTCTTTTAAAAAATACAACTTTTATCGTTTCAATGGTATACGTAAATCTGTTGTTTGTTTGTTTTTTTTCCCTCCTTTTTTTTAATACTGCAAATAGTTTCACACCGCTGAGCACTCTTGCAAACTTCTTTCTCCGTCATCTCAATTTTCGCATTATTACGTGCAGAAAGTGCTGCCTGGACCGAAATTTCGTCTATTGCGGCGTTTGGACGCGAGTCCGCCCCAGGGGAAGAGTCCCTTTCATTTGCGGCGCCGAGCGCGCTCCCGCCCGCGCACGCGCACGCGAACGCCGAGGCGCCAAGGAGCAATTTGCTCGCGCCGCCGCTGAATAAGCAATGCGCGCCCTCCCGGCCTCCGCCTCCTGCCCCACCCCCACGCTCCACAAGGCGCGATGTCACGATCGAGTTGCTCGCAGCGCTACTAGGATAAGAAAGCCCCTTTCGCAGCAGCAATTCCTGGGAATAGACGATCTAGGATGGTCACCGCGTTACAGACTACTCATCAGACCGATACACTAGTACTAAATTTATTAGACCGGGAAACTGAAAATATGAAAGAACACTAAGAAGATTTTTAAGTCTTTTATGTGTTTTTAATTTAATGTACGACCGATCACATATTTACAAGTCCCTTTATATTCTGACTAAAAGAAATAATCAAGTTAATAAGAATAAACATGTTTCATCAATTAATGAGTAGTAAAATAATTCAATTTTGGGTTATAACCTTTTACGTAAGTCGTCCTTTTTTACATTGCTCCCAACAAATAATTATAGTTTATGACGATCTACACACATAAATTTCAAGCAATCGTTAAACCATCAGTATAACCAGGAACTCGATATTCTCGCACATATAACTTTGAAACTGGTTTCCAGTACTATCGATCACAATTCTCTTGCGATCCTTCAAGATTTTTTGGAACTGCATACCATAAAATCCGTAGACTCATCCAGAAACGAATTAAAAATTTAGAACTGAGAGGATGCCGTCTCACCTTGACGGCGGGCAGCAGCACGTGGAGGTCCTCGGACAGCAGAACGTGCACGGTGGCGCGCGGGGCGGCGGGGTCGGCCGCCAGGTCGTCCAGGTCATCGGGGCGGGCGGCGGGTGCGCGCGCGGACAGCGGTGGCGGCGGTGGGGAGGCGGACAGCGGCGACGCCGAGTCGCCCGCCCCCACGCCCGCCCCCGCCGTCTGCGCCCCCGACGCCGCCCCCGGCGCCGCCCCCGCGCCACCGGCACCCGCCACCGCCGGCGCCGACGCCGACGAGGACGCGCTCGACGCCCCCGCGGCCGACGCCGACGACGCCGCGGACGGCGCAGAGGCGGTCCTCCGCGTCGCCGCCGTCATCTGCTCCTTCAGCAGCGAGTTGCACTTCTCGAGGATCAGGCTGAACATCTGCAGAGACACGATGAGTGCGCTCTCCTGCAGGGCGGACCGATAGCCCGGCTCCAGCTGGCTCTCTGCAACACAAGAGGCAGCGTCTCGTTAGTCGCTCGTTCCAACGGGGAGACACCAACAGACAATATAAACATCGCAATCACTCACTCCCCCTCTTCTTCTGTGCCTATGAGTCTGGCTGTTACTGAATCTCTCTCATATGCACGCACACACCCACACACGTCAAAGAACACACTTTTAATACTTACAAAATGTGAAACCTAAAGTTAGAACATGAAAATTAAGAAGTGAATGATACCACATAAAAATGAAGGCAATATTCAAGAAAATGCTTTCGTTTTCCGTGAACTCATCTACCGGTCATACTTTGCGAATCAGCAGGCTGAAGAAACAACACACCATAAGTCCTCACAATAATATGCATACCCAATTAAAGTAAGGTAGAGGAGAAAACTTGATTTATAGTTACAAATAATGAAGGGAAAAAGAGATAAAATGCCAGGAACCTGCTCAGAAGAATATATCTCGCAATGTGCGTAACATCTCAAATCAAAATTAAATCACACCTAAACTCATCAAACTGCAACCCATAACAAACTATGAGATCTGAAACACATTATGACCTGTTGATCAATTCGCCGTTGATAAGTGTTGCAAGATACTTAACTGCAAGAGTCCACAACTGATTCGAATTTTTGTATATTTCGTAAATCAACATTAATCAAAAAGTTTCCGAATCATTCTGAATCTTGCTGTTGAGGACACTGCGGCTCTTGGGTGATCTAATGAGTGATGATGATCTAACGACAATGATGATGAGATGACTCATGAAATAATGATTGAATGTAATCAGAGGAATCGGGAGAACCCTGACAAAACCCACCGAAAGCTCGCTCTGGCGACCACAATGTCCACATGGTTTGACTGAGGATGGAATCGGGACTCCAGCGGAGGAAGGCAAATGCAATCATAGTGCACCAACAGACGTTCACCGAACGGCTGCCGCGATTGCGGCGGAGGAGCGATCTGGCGGCGGCGCCTTGAAGCACAGCCGAGCTGCGCCAAGGCAGGCCCCGCTGCGCCGCGGGGCGATTCGCAGGACTCGCGACTGCCGGGGCACGACCCGCGGCCGGCGGCGGCCGCCCTCCGCCCTCCTCCCCCGTCGCGAGATGATCCCCGAACAAAGGGGATTATTGGACCGCGCGCGCGGGAGGGCGCCGCGGCCGAGACAATGACACGACGGAGGCGGCTCACTCGTTCACCGCAGGCTCACCCGCACCGCCCCATACACAAAAGGACACAACGGGGCGGCGTGGGGCTGAAAGAGACCTCCCCATGTCGTCTCCACAATACCCCCCCGCGCGCGGGGGCAATCGAAATTATACGAAAATCTCGCACAATAGGCGGTCATTTTTCACCGCAAAAGGGAATTACCACGAGCAACTGTTTAAAGAAATATCGCTGACGCACGAAGACAGCTCCACAATGGGCCCGCGATAGCGCATGACAATTCTGATGTGTTCCAGGTATGTAAGCGTAACAGGTGAAACCACAATACGCGATTAAAGCATGCAGCGCGCGCCGAGGCCCGAGGCGGCGGGGCGGGGGTCCCAGAGGTGAACAGCCTCTGCGCCGGGCTAGCTGGAAAAGCGCAGTCGCTCAAAAAAAATGCCACTTCCCACGAAGAGAGCAAGAGGCGGGAGGAAGAATCGTAAAAATGGCGCAGGCGGTCCGCGTTTCGAAACCCGATTCCTCCGGCAACCGCTCCATTCCGCGAAACTCGCCGACGTGTTATTATCCGGGCATACGAAGCAGAACGGGACGACGCACAGCCGGGCGCAGAGGAAACTCCCCAATTGTTTTGCCAAAAATCTCTCACGTCCGCTATTCAATTTTCTTGGAAAGAACGGAGGCTAATAATTAAATCGTGGTACTTCAACAGTACGGCCATAAACACGACCGACGGCAGGAATGTGGTAATCTCGGCCACCACAAGAGGCCGCGAGACGGCCTTGGGACGGAGCTGCGCAGGCTGACTGCAGGGGCCGTTGGCTGAAACCATCTTCAATAACATAAAGATGGAAAAGGCAATTTGTTCGGACATTCTTCTGCGGAGAACTTCTTATTGCTCTGTTTTGACGAGGGAGCGCTTGTTTGATTCCACGTAGACCCCATCCCGGCCGTCCTTGGGGCCTCCCCCGTCGTAATGAACTCCTTAGTGTGGACGGAGAGGCGAGTGGGGGTGTAGGTGGACCAGCAACGTGGAGCGGCTGTCTGTCGTGAACGACGCACGACGGCTACCTCACTTGAGGAAAATAGGTGGCATTAATATCAAAACTCCATGCAGAGTTGATATCAACTATTTAAGCTTGACGTACGCAAATTTATTTGCACTTATACCTTCGTAAATAATATTAAATTGAAAAAAAATGCGTTCGAACAGTGCAAGTGATATAAAATTATTTTTAAACGGATATTTTCCCTCAACAATCACACATGTATTGTATACATGAATATTGTATACATATACAATTTCAACTTCAATTTCTCAATACCGCCCACTGAATAATTGCAGTATTACGCTGAAGATACATATAGCGCTCACTGAATTTAACGTTTTCAGGATACGTTAACTGATACTGAAATCACACAAACAAAAGAAATTGTTCCAATACAATTGCGACAACGTACGTCCAGCGAGATGCTACAAAGAAGGATATACTAACTCAGGGGATGAACCAAGAGTTCATCTCGTAAAGCTGCTGTCAAGAACAGGCAAGCCGCTCGACAAGGTACAGCGCGTTCTAACAGGTTTACAGCATCCTCTTAGTTTAAATATGCTGGAACACCCACTCCAAGGCAATAATTTTCAAAATATTTGCACAAAACGTAGCGATAAAAGCGGAGAAAACGTCAGACGCACGAGGACGTTCCAAGCCCCGTGTTTACGATGCAACAGCGCTCCACCCCCGGGAGCCTCCGTGGGAGAAGAGGTCAGAGGAGAGCAGGGGGGGGGGGCGGCGGCGGGCGCGGCCGAGACGTGAACAATCCGCCCAGCGGAATGGCCAAGAGAAAGCCTTGGGGTCGGCGGTGGGAGTAGCGTGAAGGTCGGTGCTTGAACTTCACCCACGCACAAGGCAGAGCGGGCGGGCGGGCGGGCGTTGGCGAAGTGCAAACCGGCTGGTTAGTCAGCCGCGACCTTCGCGCGGGCGGCGCGGCGCTTGGGATTAGCGGCGGCGAAGGAATCGGACGTCGGACAGCAATAACATATGAAAAAGGCCGAGTCCTGCAGTGCAACAACGAAAAAGGATTCACGTGACATGCAAAGCAATGCGTGTTGCATTTTATCATATGTCTACACCTTTTATTTCGTCAGTAGTAAAAGTGAGTGACAAAGAAACTGAAAACAGCTTTGCCCGGATGAACTATTTCGTACTTGGTGGCTGTAAAAGCAGATGCGATAACTAAAAGGAAAAAACACCTCGACAAAAATAAATGGAGTTTAACTGACTAAAAAACAAGACCGTGACAACAGCTAGATAATAGCTGCACTACCAATGTGACCATCCAGCATGCTGTACATTTCGATTAATTTGAACGTCAAAATCTATACGACGTTTCATACAGGTTCTTTCTTTGCACTTGGTCAAACGACACACGGAGAACAAAGAAAACTAATCGTCCTAAAACAGCACAAACGTTCTCGTAATATTGGTACCGGTTACGTAACAATAATGTGCCAAATTCTGTTTTACACTTGAGCGATCACTTGTAAAACTCCTAAGCAAACCAAGATCGACAAATAAACAAGTTAATTTTAATTCAAAACTTTAAATGAAAATAGCTTTCTGCCATTGAATTCAGTATACTCAGGTGCATAAACGCATGTACGATGACCGATGTGTATATAAGTCGTAATTAAAATTAGTAGTTTGGCTTCTACACGAACTCAGTAAATTTTATAGCCACAGAACATTATGCAACAGTATTTTCCTTTTCCACCTTATTCTACAACATGGAGGGGAAAAGTATTGAATTACCTCAGAAATACGATACCGAATTTTTCAGTCATGAAAACAGAATTTATGATTTCGAAATACTTTTATAAGGCTGTCACATAGATTTAACGTTGTCACAAACATAAGTTTTTAATGTAATAAATTTGACTGTCCGAAACCTTCTTGTTGGATCTTTTTGAACTTTTAGAATTTATGATTCTTGGAAACTTTACCTTCGCACATACGTCAGGATTAAGATATATGGAATATATAAGATAATAGTATAAGGGTTATTTTACGAGGTATGATAATAAGGAAGTAAAATATAAATTATTATTATTATTATTATTATTATTATTATTATACGAAGTTTTTCGTAAGTTATATAAGGTACATTGGCGTTCCAAAGATGGTTAAGATTTGAGCATGTGGGGGAGAAGTTACACCCCTTTTGTACCCGAAAATGATGTCTCAATGAATTGAAGTGGTCACCGATAATTTGTTAGATTAGATGCAATAACAAGAAGCAATTACAATAACAAGACAGAAAAATACCACTTCACAAGTATGTGAGGCTTAGATTGGCGGCCAAAGCGCCAGCTACTTCCATAATATAATATACTATAATATAATTGTATAATATAAGTTTTTTTAACATAAGTTGCGTCCTCTGCGCAACGCGCCTTTTAAACCCTTTGGGCGTTAAGCGCAGTATGGAGTAATCCTCCTGTACTTTTAATGACAATAGCGCTCTCTGTATTCACATGGCGCGTTATCTCTGTCACGTCTCGTCGTTGTCAAGAGGACCGCCAGGTAGAATCTCCGCGTACGCGCCTCACACCGCGCGCCCCTGCGTCACTACCCAGCGGCCAGAACTGGGGAGGAGTAAGGAAGGAGTTTAGGGCACTTCACAAAGATTGGACTAGCCCTTGTGAAGCAGGTAGTCTCGTTTTGTCGAAACAAATTTCACATGAGAATCGACGGTAATCGAACCCCGACCTCATTGGTGTAAGGCGAGCAACTTTGCTCTGAGTCACGAGAGAGTCCCCTTCTTTGTCGCAAAAGCTGACATATCTCGCATGGAAAATAAATAACCGCCTCGCCAGGGCCACTGGCGGGGGAAAGAGATGCTTTTGAGCGGAAACATGTCAAATTCCTCAGGAGCAAGATCTAGTTGTACCGTTCCGGAACTCATTACGTATACTTCAATTGTTGGGTGTACATGTCACCTTTTTCAAAAATTTCGAAAAAAAACTGATTTTTTTCTTGCTCGAATAGAAAAAAGTAAATTTATATATATGGATTAGTTAAGATTTTCGCTAAAATCTCTGATACCTGGAAAATTGAAAAATCTTTATATTCAAACCAGTTTTGTAATTTTTGCTTTAAATGAAAGGAGTAGGGCCCAAATGTTTTATCGCTTGCTATTATAAACAGGTTAATAGGATAAATATTGTATTTTAATAATATTTTAAAATTAATAGAAAGAACGCTTATCTACCATTGTTAGTTTATTTCGTTGTTCGGTTGTGCGCGTTGCAATATGTTGTTCGGTTGTGCGCGATGCAATATGTCTATTGAAAGCATTCGCTGTTTCGTCGTTTACAGTGAGCAAGCGTGTGTGAGTGTAGGGTAATAGTTGGCATAGAAAAGACCAAGTTTAATTTCGAAGGTTGAGTGTTTTTAAATGAAAATATGAGCGAGAGAATATAAATGCAATGTCCAGCAAACGTTTGAAACATGGCCCTTCACAAACTAGTTTCAATGAATATAATGTTTCTGTGAATATAATCACATGTGTGAAATACGTTTTAAATTACAGAGGATAGCAGGAATTAACTGCAGTAGTCCACTACAACATACTGTCCAGATAGTAATTAATATAAATCATGTCATTTACATGATCAGAAACATGTTTCATTCTGTGGTGACAGTGACTAGAATTTATATTGTTCCACAATTTGTAACCTAACCCTACCTTATATCATTTATCTTCGAGAATAAACACTGAACAACATAAAACAATGTTGTGTTTTTCGATTTTCCTTATAGTGAAAACGAACTTTTCTACAGCTCGTCCTTTAGTTTGATGTGATAGCAAGGGTTCAGGTATTCAAATTTAGTTTCGAATCTGTCCCACAACTCTGGTATAATAAAAGCCAGAGAATTTTTTCTCGATGTAATTTATCTCTTAACTGAATGGCGTAAAAATTAAGCAAAGACGCACTCCAAAGAGCTGAAAACCATTTCTCTGCTTTTCACAATGTATTCATGCGATATTTTGATCAGTGTGTCGATTTTTAAAGGCAGAAAAGCTAGATCGCATATTGCAGTTCTGACATTCAAAAAATGCAGAAAATGATCAATGATATAATTTATTAAAATACGAAAATTTATAGGAATTTTATGCAAATGCTTGTATATATCCGAAACATTGCGTGTATCCTGCTGCTCGAAATTTTAAGATACGTCCCAACCTTCCTAGTCATTGTCAAACCATATTGATTCTTGTGACTTGGATGTTTGCTTCACAACTTCTTTACATTGCAGATCTTTAAACGATTCCATGCATTTTTTTAAATATCAGTAGTTATTGATTAATAACTCAAAGAAGGAAAAGTTTCGCAAAGTCCACATTCCCACTATTGTTCTTCTGGAGATAGGTGTTTTTCTTTGATACAAGATCACGCTCCACAAAAAGGTTGGTAAAAGGAAATACCTCTTATCCTCTCGAACGGTTTCCAACAATGCTGCAATGAACTTTTTACAATCCCGTCTTTATGCCACGTGTCACTAGTAAATTACATTTCTCGTGTATTGGGGAAAACGCTTTAAAATAAGTATTACGTTTTATCAAACAACACATGTAGTTCTACAAGTTTCATGAACGTTCCAATGCGTACTGTATGACTTATTCTCCTCACAACGTATTGTTTGTACGTGTATTGACTCAACGATCCTAATCGAGCATTAAAACCGTATTATTCTTTCAAGTTACGGCGAGGTCATTCCATAGAATAAGTTGTGCGGCCAATGAACTGCGATACAGTGCGCATACCAGCAAGTCTCTCACTGACGCCAGACGCGGCTGTGCTGCGGCACCGCGGGTCGCGGCCTTGCAGCTCCCACAAGAAGGCAGGAGCTGCAAGCTCCAAGGCACGCGATTGGCCAGTTTGTCTGGCGAGAGATAAATTAAGCAATAGGCATCAGCTTGGCTAAACGATTACGGGTCTTTCAGGAACCCTGTATTACTCCAGACGTGATACACTCGACTCGAGAGAAAAAGAACTCTCATATAATGAATACGAAGTTCAAAGCGGAAGTCGATTAGGAGTCATTTACGAGTTCGCCCATTTGAATCACTGTAGGAATGTTTCATTGCGCTGATTAATACTATCCAACCGCCACTAACATTTAAAAGACATCAAGGCTGAGACAAATATCGAAGAAAACATTCGGGAGGAAATAAACGCACAAGATGACATTAACAAAAATAATTTACACACAATGATTACAATTATATAGGAACACACTCAGCTAATAAACTATTGAAGAAAACGTAAACATTTAAATTTGCCGCAAGGCGAAATCCTGACCATTCGATATATTCGACCATCTCCGAAATGTGCCCGGCCACTAACGGAAGCCTCCGAGCTTACCAGAAGCAGCTTCACGCACGCACAATAAATTCGACGTCGCCTCGTATTAATTACCGGGCACCCTCCTAATGAAAGGTCTTTCACAATGCGCTACATAATCACGCCTATTCTGCCCTCGAATGGAATACCGAACCAAGCTTCCCTGACACCAGGTAAAATTGAGCCATCAATCTACACGGCGTATAAAAATTAGATTATAGGGCCTAGATTGGACCGATTTCTTTTCAGGCGTGTAGTGAAGGACCACAAATGGCCCTAACAACCGAAGAAACAAAGTACAGGGGCGAGGGGGAAGGGAACAGGCGCGATTAAAATTCCGACCGAATTTTTGGAGTGACAATGTCAAGCAGCGCGCTTGATATCTTGATTTAAGCGAACCACAGGGGGGGGGGACAAAATGAGACCAGAAAGGAAAAAATAGAAAAAGAAGTAAAAGATGCTGCCAACGTAAGGGTCATGTACACACTCATGTGAGTGGCCATGTACAGAAGTGTGATTTTTAGTAAGGCAAAGAGGGAATTTAACATCCACCACGTGTTTGATAAGAGTAATTGTATTGCAATTAGTAGTTCGCACTCCAACTAAAAATGTATCGAGGGTGCATTTTAATTCCGAGCAACAGGACATTGTCTCACCTCATTACTTTTAATAAGGATTCTAAGAGCTTATATTAGTACCTGCCATGTCTAGATTTATTTACATCACCTGTGTATCACCTGACACCTACTCTCAGAAAAAACCACGATGAGGAAAATATCAAACGCCTCACGAACGAATGTCCAGACTTCGAGTATCTTTACGTTTTTCCTTGCTCTAAGAAACGAATGCTCATGTAAAAAAATTAAACAAGAGTACAAAAACAAAAATAGACGGCAATAACGCGGAGGGGGAGGAGGCGAGTGAGAAGCTGAAAGACGAATAAGAGGTGTCGTGAATAAAGCGGGCGGCGCGTGAGCGATGGCCGGCCTTTCACGCGGAGGCTATCATTACCCGCGCGGGGCCGGCTGCCATTGTGGAGGGCGCGGGGCCGGGCTTTGTGGCGGCGGGGCGCCGCGCTTATTACGCCGCGCGACGCGACGCGACGCGAAGCGCGAGGACCGCCGATGGATCGAGAGCGGGCGCGGAACCCGGCCCCTCCACCTGTCAAGCGCCTTATTCAATTACCTCGCGGAATTGAAATCCACTTCGTTAAATGCCACGTCCCTCGTAAATGCATTTTCACGCTATCTGGCCTAGTCGTTACTGACTCGTCGTTATAAAATGGAATTCCATTTTGTTTAATGTCGGAGAGTCACAATAAATGTGACTATTGGGACAAAACCACAATTGCTTCTTTACCTTTCAAGAACTATTGATTGCAATTGTGATTGGACAGCGAAAATGCATGATATTCCGAAGAGTAACTTTCGAAACGCGGTTATGTGAACCTTCTGTGAATTTTAATTCTTAATTATTGACTTGTAAGCAACGAGATAGAACAGATACTAAATACTAACAGTAATTTTAGCTAAAGGCTGCCAGTACAGTTGCGTAGGGCAAACAATTTTCATGAGAAGCTGTATTTCCTATTGCCCTTGCCACACTTAAGGTGAATTTAGAGGTGTTTCAACTGCAAAGTTCCATATCAAAGAATAGTTCTCATTAGGGCAATTGACCATAATACAAAGTATATTGTATCATTAAACTCCGAACACGAGAATGGCACACACGTTGACTGCAGAACGGTGCGTCTCGGTACAATCGTCTCCTATATTGTTTCAGTAGTAAACCTTCCCTTTGCGGCTCCCACACGCAACTAATCTTTATACATGTAGCCTCAAAAGAAAGAGAATTTCACGGAGGCGTGACAAATTGCACTTTGACTTAAAAAATATGAAGGATTTGTTGTTGTTGTTGTAAAGCATCTAAATATTCGTGTAAAATGCAACCCGCAACGCGCGTCAGGATTTTTTTTTTTTTAATTTATATCGTTAAATAACTCCTAAACGAAGCGTTTCAGGGCCTTAAAAACTAACTTTGGGGGCAAAGAAACGTTCCTCCAAGAAACGTTCATCACACTGTAATCTACACGATGAGATCATCTTGACCATTCTATTACATTTTTGCTGGTTCGACGCTTCTCGCTTCTGCCTCACCTGTTCACAGCCTGTAGAATCTGCAACTGTATGTGAAATTACTAATTACTTGATATTCTATGCGAATGAATTACATGGGTGTACCTCTTTGCTGGATAATCAATTTCAATAAGAATAGTTTGCGTTGACAAAGGTGTATTATATTGTTATCAAGCACAAGGTAACATATAGAACATGTGACGGAGGATAAGAGGTTCTTGAAGAAAAATATATATTACAGGGTTAATGTGGAAATGGCAAAATAAGGAAGAGGGTGGGGTATAGCAAGCGCGAGTTCTCGCACGGGTACGCTAGTTAATCTAAATTCTTCTGTAGCTACATTGAAAGAGACTAAAAAGAGGCATCAAGTGAGAGACAATTCATATACTCGTACGTCGTTGCGAATTCCGGGACTAGCGCAGGTTAAGGCGCCGGGATTTGCCCAATTGATTTAGTGTTTCTGGGCGCGCCAACTTTATTTCAATTAGTCCCACTAGTGCAGTGTCTGTTTTTATCACGAGAAGTGGCGGTATTCCCCTTGCTGCTTGGCGAGAACCAGCGCAGTCGTATACGTCGTCTTGCGGGATTTTCGTCACCCAGATGTCTCACACCAACGGGACACTGCCCCAGCCAGGGCAAGCTCTAAGCTCCCGACTGCTCTTGCGGTGTAGTGCATGTAAGTAAGGGGGGAGTACAGGACAAGGAAGAGGAAGAAAATATCACGCTCGGTACGTATCCCGTTTGTTAGGTGCTACTCCGGCATTCGCTTGGAGGAGATCGGAATAACCATGGAAAACCACCGATCAGAGTATCGGACGTCGGGACTCGAAACCTAGGACCTCCCAGTCAGAGGCACTGTAGGGCCACGAGAGCGCCCTGACGCCCTGAGCCACCTCAGACGGTGGATTTCCCCAAGGGGGAACGCGCCCAGGAGGAACAGTTTCGGCGAGAAGCGCTCCGCAATGCCTTCCTGCTTTCCGGCCGCTCGTCCGCCAGCCCGCCCGCGCCGAACAAAGGAACCCCGCGCGGCGCTCGCCGGTGACCCTCACGCACAGCCCGACGAGACGAGAGGGGCCCTCGCGGCCGCCACTGACCAATAGCCATTTATCAATTCTTTCCAGACCCTCCATCACAACCCCCGGCCGCGCGCGTCACACAGAACGGGAGCCTTTTTTACGCGCCCGGCGCGCAGGGGCCGTTGACCCTGTCCGTCAGATTCCTGCCAGAGGGCGGAGGCAGCGCCGCGGAGACAAAGCGGGCGAATCCCTGTGCCGACGCCCTGCTCCTCGTCCTAGCCCTCATCGCCCTCGCCCTTCCCCTAGCGGCGTCGATGGTGCAACGGTTAGCAAATCGAACTGTTAAACCCAAGTTCGCGAGTTCAAATCCGATCGAAGCCGTGGACTTTTGAGGGCGAAAAAATCCTTGTACCCCATCCTTCGGAAGGGAAGAAAAGCCGGTTGTCCCATGTTAGTAGAGTTACTGCTTGCAAAAGATCAACAAGCCTAAATGCAGCCTCCGAGTTAAATTCAAATTGCCAGTTTCGTCGCCCTAGTCAGACCTTCTTTCTCCCCTAGTTGGTGAAAGGAGCGTAGGGAATTTGCGTGGTTAGACGGAGGAGAAGACCTCATAGCCTGAATTTCTCCACTAAAATAAGTTATCAATTCAATTCCCCTTGCACTCGTCCCGGCGCCAGGACCCCATTGCCCTCCGCGAAATTAAACACGGTTTTCGCGTCGCGCCTTCTAGTCTGCCCGTTCTCATTTATTTTTGTGATAACCAAATTTACAGGTGAACGGACGTAATCGCTGTATTCCATTTACTTTCCGGCACTGATGTCAAATTTATGTTACAATGAGAAACTTATTGCGGTTTTAACAGCAAGTGAGAAGCGACAGATGTGATACACAAGTGTTTGTTTTTGACGAACTCTTCTCCTCGAGGAAATCATGTCTGAAAATTAAAAATAGCTCGTGCAAATTAAAAATAGCTCAAATGAAGCTGAACCATTCCGAAAATTAAAAACAAGTTAAGAAGCAATTCACCATCGACGACGACAAGCGCGAAAGATATCTTGGAAAACCAATCAAGGTTTTTTTTTAAAAAAAGGTATGTTGTAATTACACATATTATGAGTAGTGTAAAAGTGTGCTTTGCCCCACAACAAAGGCAGCTGTCGTACTGCGGTGGGTGTGGCCCATTCGCGGGCACGCAGTTCTTCGCCATGCAACAGCCATCTCCAGCGGGTCGCCCCGCACGTAACTTTGTGGTCGCTGGAAGGAGGGTCCGTACAACTGCGATTCCTTCAGCAGGGAACAGCAAGAAGATCGGTGTGGCGGAATGAAACAACAGTGTAGGACGGATGAGCGAGAAATACTCTCTAAAGGAAAGACGCTCTAAAGGAACGTAGCCAGGAGAGAACTTAATAGGGGGGAAAATGCAGTAAAATAAAACTGGAAGCCAACTGAAGATTTGAAGACATGAAGATCTAAAATGTGAAAATGAAAAACCTTGGGAAAAAAGAGAGGGACGGAGAGAGAATACGATAGACGTGTACTGAGCGAGGAATTACAAGAGCAGGAAACTTGATTTTAAAAAAAGAAGGGAAACGTAAAACACTAATAGAATGACAGAAGATATAGAGACAACATAGAAAAAACCCCACAGAGAAACAGAAAGAATCCACTGATGTGCGAAATGGAAACTGCCAGGGAATAAACATGCAAGACAAGGGGACGGACAGGGGACGCGTAGTGGAGCGGCGGTCCATCCACGCCTTCCCCGAAGCGGCGGCAGCGGCGGAGGTGGAGGCGGTGGCGGCGGAGGCGGTGGAGGAGGAGATGGCGGCGGAGTGGCTGTGCTTGCGGCGGCTTTTTGCGGCGCGCGCTGCATCATCGCGCCCGCAGCGCAGCGTCCTTCCGAGGAAAACGAAAGGCCGCGGCCGCCGTTCGGGGGCAAGGCCGCAAACGTCCGGCCTCAACGCGCGCCGCCTCGTGCCTAGGGAGATGGCCGAATGCGGAGTGACCTGCGAAGGCACCAACTCACACGCGTCCGAGATGGGAACGGGGCCGCAAACAAGCAGACCACTCCTGCTCCCGATGTATACGCTGCCACCCTTTTACTTGTACGCAAATACCTCGGATTATACTGAAATTGTACAAATTATATATTAGGGTTCGATGACCAATCACGTATGTATGTGTATCCCATTTAGCAAAAGGTGTCCGTAAAGCAATAATCGCCTTAGGTGATTCAAAGTTAAAAATATGTTTAGATACCCAATTATTCTTTCATTCACAACACATGGAATAATTTCCCGTTCCTGAACTTTTCGATCAATACCGAAAGCATATCATCTAGATGTGTTCACGGGGAATGCAAACAGACTTCTACCGCTGAGTATCACCATACCAGCTTGCTACAACGGCATTATATGAAAATCATTATAACCTCAGGTAATAAACCCGAGGCTCCCTCTGCTCCAAGTGCCCCGGAAATGTTCGCGCGAGGCGGCCGCTGGCCCGTTGCGACATCGCTGCTAGGTCAGTCGCCAGCTGGAAGCGGAAAGCTCCGGGGATTTCGAAATTCCTCGGCGGCGACCGCAAACGAGCAGAGCCGACAACGGACGCCAGCTCGCCGGCATAAACACAGGGTTCCACCAGTCGGAAACCGTTCGCCGTGAGCATCACCGGAAAGGAACAGTGTTCAAGGCCGGAAGACCTGAGATTGGAGGAATCGCGAAGTAGTCTGTGTTGTCACAGAACAGGCAGTTCAGAGACCCGTTATCGAGAATCTACGAAGGAAAAGAGTCAAGATGAAGATGACGCCAGGGGAGCAAGAAACATAACAAAACCACGAGAGCTTAACTGTGATTTCCCCGCAGGTCACACCAGTGTGAAAGAAAAAGGAATGTTATCTCAAAATGTTAACAATTTCACAACACAACATTCGTACCAAGTTTCATCGAAACCACGTATGTAAAGACACTTGTACGACTACCGTTTACATTCTATTGAAATGTTATTTTTTGAAGAGCGATGAATGCTTTTCATTGAATATATTCACATACAAAGTCAGTTACTAAGACACAAATGCAATGAGTCAGAAATAGAATATTTAAAGATAGCCACCACGGTACGTCTTCACGAAAACTCAACAATATTTTCGTAACACAACCAAGGTAAAAAGCAGCTGCGACCACATTTAACACCGGCCCATGTGAGTATCATTTACAGTAAAACCTCCTAAAACAGCCACGTCAGCCACCACGTTTAAAACGTGAAGTTCTTTTTATCAGATATGTGTAAAAATTTGCATCTTTTAGGCGGTCACATGGCCGGGCACATTTATTAGATTAACCAGTATTTGACAATCAAAATTTCTTCCCGAAATTGAAATTTTGACCCTAAAGAAAAAAAAAGAAAAAAAAAGAAAAACTGGCGGAATATATTATTGATTCATCTCCCTCGTCAGGACCCAGCGACTTGCGTTGTCTCCTACTTAGACCTAATATTTGGAGTTCCTATTCTCGCGAGGGCGTTAATTTCCGTAGCACATAATTTAGTATATTATGACAAACATAATTTTCTCGTCGGTTAGGAACTTTCCTCAAGGAGTGAATCTAATTAGGAATCAAGTCACCGAATGAAAATTGATCAAGTGGCGTGAAAAGAAAATAACGCAAATGCTGTAAAATGGAAGATTTTGAAGATGAGTTATTTAAATGCCTTTAGTGCCAAAATATTCCGCTATTTTGTACTTTTATGTGAAATTATAAAAGTGATAACAAAGAAAGCGAACTTCACTTCTTTACAAATAATATTAGAACGGATTCCTTTTCCTTTATTCTCATTACCTCGATTGAGCTCCAAATGGTCATGTTTCTCTGGAACAATCAGTGGCCACTTCAAACAGATTAATGTATTATTTCTCAGTACAAATCGTTAGAAAAGAATTACTCTAGGGGTTGGAAAATAATACCGCCAGTACTAACATTTTACTAGCGTAGCCATGAGAGAACTCTCACTTGCTATACCCCATCCTTTTCCTTATTTTTCCTTTACAATATTAAGCATGTAATATACATTTTTCTTTGAGGCTCTCTTATTCTCCGTCACTTGTTCTATATGTCACCTTGTAACTGATAGCAATGTAATACACCCTTGTCAATACAAACTATTCTTATTTAACTTTATTATCTAGCAATGAGGCACTTACCGAGTAATTCAATCGTACAGAATATCAAGTAGTTGATAATTTCACATACAGTTGCAGATTCTACAGGTGGGGTTGAATCGAGAAGAGTCGAACCAGCAAAAATGTAATAGAATGGTCAAGAAGATGCCATCCCGTAAATTACGGTGTGATGGATAATTTTTTAGGCCTTAGGCTAAACATTTTAGTTTTTAAGGCCCTGAGACGCTTCGTTTAGGAGTTATTTAACGACATAGATAAAAAAAAAAGGCGTGTGTTGCGGGTTGCATTTACATGGATATTTAGATGTTTTTAAACAAACCCTTCATATTTTTAAAGTCAAAGTGCAATTCGTCACGTCTCCGTAAAATTCTCGTTCTTTAGAGACGTCATTTATAATGATCATATTACGTAATTTATAACGCCTATGAGAGCCGCAAAGGGAAGGTGTACTACTGAAATAATTTAGGAGACAATACGCAATTGTGTGTGTGTGTGTGTAGTATAACATCCAACATGACGTGTAAATATCTCTGGGGCACATTTCCCGACGCATTTACACCCATTTTCCAACTCCAGCTGTGGAATTCTCGCCGCTTTCGAATGCACGCCAAACACCACCGAAGTGCCGGGCTAACTGCAAAGGCGACAGGCGCGGCAAGTGCAGCATCCGCGGGAAACGGCCGCACGGGAGGCGGAGGTGCGCGGCTGTCGACCCCGCGACGTTCCCGATTTTCCGCGGTGCCTCGGCCGCCGCTCCGCCCCGCCGCGCCCCACCCGCCCCGCGCCGCTTCGCCTCACCGTCTCCGCGCGCCGCTCTTGTCGCAGCGTCCGATGCGCGCGGCGCGCCCCGGCTCTCGCGGCGTCGCCCACGCCGCTGCTTTCGGATGGTTTCGGTGAACCAGGATTATAAACAATCAAGTGGAGAAAAATAGCTTTAAATGTATTTAAACTTTAATTTTCATGTTCTCCCTTTTATTAATTTTTTTTCAGCTTATGCGTCTTACAGCTATCTTCAATAGTGTATTTATTATTATTATTATGTAAAATTGTAAAATAGATTTTGATCGCTTATGGCCAAGAAGTTTCACAGCGATCTAAAATAAATAAAATAACATCAATAAGGTGTTTTTCTCGAAAATACAATAACACACTGACGGGATCTTTGGATTTGGGGCCGATGCAACTGAAGCTCTCCGTGACACAAAACATGAGAGATAAAGGAAAGAGCATTCACAATCATCGTGCGGGTAATCAGCCCGCACGGCCCTTCACACAGAACACACCTTCCGGAAGGACTAAATCTATTTTTTTTAAAATCTTTTTATGATATTTTCTAAACCTTATAGTAAAGCCTGGACGTCTCGAATAATTTTGAAGGATAGGAGATTGTAATGATGACGCTATGATATGATGGAGCAATGGTGTGTGAATGCCAGGGAAAATGGAAGAAGCCTGTGAAAAAAATCGCGCGAATCCGCATTGCCCCCATAAATTCCACGCTGATCGTCCCGGATTTGAACCCCGTACCCACAAGTGGTCGGTGAACGACGTGACCTGATCACCAAATCTTCCGCTACTGATCACCCAATCTTCCACTACAGAACGCAACAATTTTATTCATTTTTTTTAAATATGTAAGAGGCGTGCACGTGACCCTCGCACTAAAATGCCCAGCCGCCGCGGGAAGGTCGGCGCGAGCCTCCGCCCCCGCTGTCGATGCCACTTTAACGCCCGCCACCGCGCGCGCAGACGCGGGAATTAAAACCGACGGGGCGTCAGGGACGGCAGAGGTGGAAGCGCGCGTCGCGCCAGCGATCAACTCCGCGCAGACCGTTTACGAGCCGCCAGGGCGACGGCGCGAGCGACGACGGCGGCGGCGGCGGCGGCGACGACGGCAGCGGCGGCGGGGCCGCTGGCGAAGGGAGTGACGTCGCTGGCAATGTGGACGGGGCTGACGATAAGTCTAAGGTGAGGTGACAGGAAACTATGGAAGAAGCGATACTGTGGATGGGGTACCACATATCATCATCATCATTGATTACGGGGCGGATTATACTTAAATGTCATTATTTTTCTTTTCACTTTAGAACAATGTCTTTGTATAGAAATTCATAGTATGTTATGACAAAACGAAATTATCCATTTTTATACGTACTATTTTTTGCATTTTTCGACAATTTTGACTAAGTCATTTTTTATCTTTTTACGTCATTTTTAATGCATTTTCGCTGTTTTCATCGATTTTAATATCATTTCAATGGAATTTGCTTCAAACAATATTTACGAGATGCAACAAACGTTCCCCACAGAATTCCCGAGTAGCCTATCCGATTTCTTCTGTCATATATGTAATGCCAGCCGTTGTGAGTGATATGTAATCTAAAGTACCTGTGACGCCTATCAGCGCCATTGTCAGTTCGGCCGATTTCGCGATAAACGCGGAGATTTACTTTTAAAGAACAGTCTAAACCAAAAGTTTGCAACCTTAGTTCACTTGAACAAAATGTAGGAGCCTCGATTACATCAATAACATATCCAACCGCTTGAGTTGTTCATCTGAAATGGTTTGGGTCAAATTTTTGTTTTGTTTTTAGAGTATTTTAAAAACATTTAAAGAGCACTTTATTGATCATTTTTGGCAATGTTTTAGGTCATCAAAATCCGCCCCATAATAATCATTATCAGTGAGATTAGCGATAAGCGATACAGACACAAATGTCGGGTAAGTTGGGAAAGCTCCAATGCACTGGGTTAGGGTTAGAGATGCCGAAGATGGAGATGACACGAGACGGCGGCGGTGGCGTTGATGGTGGTGGTTGGTGAAGTACATTAGCATGCGCGAGGCCCGCCGCCGCCCGGCGCCCGTCCCGCGTGACCAGATGCGATCGCATGTTGTGGCGGGGGCGGGGCGGGGGCGGGGGTGCGGGCGACGGCTGCGGGCGCCAGTTGGGACACGTGTTCGCGCATATGACGGCGCGGCGTGACGCCGAGACCTTGCTCGGGAGGCAAACAAAAAAGCGTGCGATGTGAACGTGCATGCCATAAACTAGTTTCGAGACCTACGTCTACTGGAAAAGTCGTCTCTTTCACCACTAATAATGACACTTTCGTAACGGCACTCGACTCTATTTAGAACAAGATCATTTAAGGGACTGTTATAAAGTAGTAATATAATTTCATATCCTAACAAGCGATCAATCTTCCAATAATTAATTACCCAATTAATTTCCTGCTTTAATAGATGCTTTTGCTTGGTGCATCATTCTAATTTTTATTGTATTTTATTATTACTTTATTAGAAGTAGAAAATAGCTTCGTGCAATGAAACTGTAACGTAATCATCTGTATTAAAATAATAAATTTGGAAATACTGAGCGAAATTTCGAAATGTCTTTTACTTACAAGTATGAACTGGTTTCTGATAAATCTCATAAGACATGAAATATAAATGCGAGCTTTCGATTTTGTCCCCATAAACAGTTGCACCTAGTTAAGGTAATAATGAAACTCTTAAAAGTTTCTGAAGAGAGCTGAGTATATGCGCATTGTTTTTGTGCCCTGGACTCCTGAGATGAATTTTAATGGGAGTAACGTCACATATTGTGCCTTAAAGCAACTGCCGCTTTTAAGTGCGAGGGTGGACCCAAAAGCAACGCGACAGAGCAGGGGAATGCGAAGAGGGCGAGGTCGCATGACAATCGGATATGTGCGCGCACAGGAGGATGTTGCGAGGGGCCATTGTCCGGGGAGTGGAATGGAGGCAGCTCGACCTTCACTGACCGGCACAAAGACGGAGAATACACGCGCCACGCCTGCATGATGACAAATGCAATATCAAAGGTATACCTTAGCAACGAAATATTACTTTGTCCGTAATATATAACAGGAAGTTAAATGATTGATAACAATAAATATCCTAATTAATGGCAAATATCCTCACACGGGAAAACCGCAAATCAGCATTTCTTTGCCGTTACGATTTCAAATCCAAAATTAACAACGGTTTGGTGTTTATGGTGGTATTACAACGGGTTTGGTGTTAACAATGGTTTGGTGTTTACGACATTGGCATCATTATAAGTCATTATCAACATTATTGTTACCAGCCGTCTCAAAATCGCACTGAAAATGGCCGATATGTGACCGAAAAAGCTTTTTGGGAGAAATAAGCATTTACCACAAAACAATACCTAATATATTTCTACAATAAAATTCACAACTTTTAGCTCAAGTTTCAGGAAGAATGTACCACTAGGTAAAAGGCATCAAATATATGACAGTATAATTGTAACTACTAATACTTATTTGCCCTAACTAATACTCATTTCCCCTACTACTAATACCAAGCATTTGTAATATTTATGACTTCATGTATTTAGGATAGGTAGAGAACGTTTCTTGGAATATGATACCACGCGTGTGTTTTTCATGAGGGGATATAGTGTTCGATAGTTCTTTTACAGTCACTACCCTCCAAGAAAGTAATAATTTTCACATGCGAAGAGAATTTTATACTCTGGAGACGCAGATACACACGATAACTGACGTAATTTGTGGAAGCCTCTTGGATTTCGAAGAACATGCGCTGAGGGGAACGGGTACTTGAGACGCGCATGCCGTTTATTCTGTTTTCTTGGCGATTGCACCAAGCGGAATCTCCTGGGGAGGGTCAGCCCGCTAAAGTTCCGCGATAAATACTCGAGGCCCCGCGGCGGTCCCGCGCCTTCGGCCGTCTGAAGTTTCTCCTAAGAGACGCTAGTGCCCGCCCGCCACGTAATTTACGGTGCGCATAAAACGGCGTGCCCTCCGGAACCGATATAATTTTTCGAAGATGTAAAGAGGCACGCATTCGCGGCATTAAATCAGTTGCTGCCGAGAGTAAGGCGACGCAGTAGCGTTCCCAACGCCGAGTTGCCGGAGCACAGGCACGCGCAGCATTGTTTTAATTTCTTTACAAAAGAAGTAAACAGATAGTAAAGAAGTAAACAGATAGGGCAAAAAAGCAAACGTGACATTTATGTTCAGCGAACCAAAAAGAAAAAAATTAGAACCAAACATCGAAACTACACTAAAACATTCTCGTTTACTACCATTTGCCTGGACTAACGGAGAAATTCCTCCATTAGGAAGGCATATGACTAAAAAGCTTTCGTCTACAGGAGAGGTGCGGGAATAAAATTCAGGGGCAGGCTGTGCCTCAGAGCCGGGTGCGCTAGAAACACTGCTCATAATTGACCGCGAGGATGGTGCTAAGCACAAAAGAGCGATGGGGCCTCCATGTTGCGATCTTCCGTCTCCAATGTAATTGGTAGGTTACCTTCCGACTACAATGTAACTGGTACAGATATGAGTTCCTTCCCTACTTCTCTATCTTAAAAATATATTTCATAAATTAATACAATTTTTAATTAATTTAATTTCAAATTCCATCCGTTTGTAACATTTTTTTAGAATCTAAACCCTTCTCGCTGACCTCGGTAGCCGTAGATTGCTAAAGCGGACGTACTTTAGTAATCTCAGTTCCAAAAGCAAGGCCGCATGTGTTGTGGTACGGTGGGACTCTCCCAACCACCTCGTGTCGCCTTTAAATCCATCTTTCAGTCATCCCTGGCCCGTCTGGGTGATGCAGGGTCCTGCACCCAAGAACCTTACATCCGGGATGTGGGTTTGAATCCCACCTAAGGAGTGGAAGTAGAGTGTTGTGGCATGTATATTTTCCAAATACATGTTCCTCCTCCCTTGAACCTTAATCCTCCAGGAGAGGTGCGGTCCCTTAATTCCTTCCCAGGTAGGTTTTGGGAGGTTGGAACCGGGCCACGACATCAGCGCCAAATATCCGCTACCTGAGCAATTACGTAATTTCACATCACAAAAGTACAAAATCAGACGCTTATAGGCAAAATATGACCTACTTCATTTGAAATATGCATTAAACCATCTAAATGCCATCGAAAATTGGTACGAAATGCTCTTACAATGTTCCGATAGGAAAGTTACAAAAAGTATGTTTCAAATCTTAATTCCCAAGAATTATCTCTTTGGAAAGCAACACGTCCATTGCTAGGTTAGTCAACCAATATTCCGCCATTAAAAAGTAATAACAAAATTGCACAGTCGATTTCTAAAAAAGCTGAGCTTTTAGCACATTATTTTGAAATCGCCTTCATCCAGCATGCTGTAAACGATAGAGGACATCGCACAATAACACATTTTGTGTAGTTACCAAATTTTGATGTATCAAATCGAATTTCTTCTGTATCACCCAACAATATTTGAACTAATCAAAAAATACCTAACAAAATTCACCAGGCCCTGACAGAATTACTGACAGAACATCTTAATTAATTAATTAATTAATAACATCTTAATCTACATGACAGAACATCTTAAAGAATCTGTCCAGACATAGTCTTGCTTACCTAAACATACATTAATTCTGCATTGCGACTAGGATGTAATCCTAATTCTTGGGAACACTCTCTAACAATACCTATTCCGAATCCTCAAACAAATTAAAATCTTCCTTTAAACAGTTTAATTCCAATTTTATCGAAAATATTTCACTTGTATTAAAAACATTAAAAAAATTCATTTTCGATACTAAAGTGCTTCCTTCTTCCCAATTTGGCTTCAGAGTAAATCACTCAACAACTCACCAGTTATTAAGAGTAACAGAACTAATTCCCTTTCCATTTCAATCTGGTTTTCACCTACTTGCAGTTTTCTTAGACTGTCGCCCAGGAGTTTGATCGCGTATGGCATAATGGATTAAAATTCAAATTAAGGAAAATTGGAATATCATTATATCTCTATAACATTTTATCACGTTTCCTATTGAATCGCACGTTCTCTGTACGTCTGAACTCTCTCACTTCTTCACCTCGGTCTGTTCTTGCTAGTCTTCCACAAGGATCCCCATTATCTCCTCTTATTTAATTTGTACGTCGCAAATATTCCTACTAGTAATACAGTTAATATAGCTCGCTTTGCAGATACTTTACTCTTTTATGCAAATCGAAACATATATACAGCATGTCGTGTAATTCAATGTCACCTAAAAACAGAAAATTGGTCAAAAGTATGGAAAATCAAAATTAACCCAAATAAATCAATAGCCAAAGTATTTACTTTAAGATATCCTGTCTTTCCTCGCCTCTTACCTCTGGACTCTATCATCCTTTGGTCTCCTCTGAATTCATCTACTTCGTTATCTCGGCGTTCTGATGGACACAAGATTAAATTGCCAGAGTCGTATCTCGTCCAAAGTAATTGAAGCCAAGAAAAGGTTAGCTATTTAACGTCCGATTCTTTACCGTCACTCTTCTTT
Source organism: Acheta domesticus (assembly GCA_031308135.1). Lineage (NCBI taxonomy): Eukaryota > Metazoa > Arthropoda > Insecta > Orthoptera > Gryllidae > Acheta > Acheta domesticus. The sequence continues at coordinate 67,699,533 of JAHLJT010009355.1, forward strand.
AAAAATTGATTCCGCGTTAATCACTAACAAATCTATTCTTTGCCCGTTATTAACTTACGCATGCCCTGTTTGGATTTCAGCTGCCCCGACCACATTAAATAAGTTACAAATCTTCCAAAACAAAATCTTAAGACTAATAGTAAATGCTCCTTGGTTTTTCATCAATAAGACTCTTCTCAACGATCTCACAATAAAACCAATTACTTCCTTTATTACGAAACTGACACATAATTTCTTCAACCATTTAAATCATGTACAAGGAGCAGTCACTTACGAAATAGGAACCGATTAACCCCCACTCTCACACCTAAGAAACCTGACTCCCATTTCAGATTTTCTTTCCATATCTCTCCGACATAAGATAAGTAAGAACATTTCTTGCAATTATCTGTCCCTCCTATTTTATTTCCATTCTAACCCCGTCATTGTTTTCGAACAAAATGCCCTCGTAATAACCTTGGTTGAAAGTATAACACATGCAATCACTATCAGGGAGGTAACAAGAAGTTATCCCCTTCATACTTTGCTGATACAAAGTTGATCCGTCAATCAACTGAAGAGCCTCACGGCTGAACGTTGTACTGTCTGTGAATGTAAAATAAAATTTAATTATAAAAAAGCGTCAATTAGGTGTGGCCTAACTCCCTCCCCCCACCCCAGGACTAAGTGAGAGAGGCTCACGCATTTCGTTCATCATATATATATATATATATATATATATATATATATATATATATATATATATATATATATAGAGAGAGAGAGAGAGAGAGAGAGAGAGAGAGAGAGAGAGAGAGAAATATGGGCCCACGAGCCACATCGGCGCGAAGGATGGGGAGACTGCACCTCGAGGAAACAGTCTCTGCCGGGAGGGGATCGGGGGCGACCATATATATACATATATTTATATACACACACGTGTAAAGTAATTTATATACCTATGTATATACATTACTTTACATCTTGTTTTAAAAGCAGTGTTTCATTATGTTTACGTATTTCGCACCTCACAGTGAGTTTAAAAATTCTTCTGTTGAATACAGAAGCAGATGTACTCTTTCACATTATTCCAAAGCACCCACATCAATTATTATTACATGATTATATTTTAAATGAGCTCACGGTTTGTCTCTTGTCTTTTGTAGAACATTTTCTTAGAATGGGTGTTCTTGCCGTTCCAGATGTACGAGCTGGACCGCAGATGTATTTACAAGCGCATCGTGCCACGTCTAGAAACCAACATCTTTACGAGCTAATACTAATTTTTATGAGAATGTTTTCACAGAATCGACAACCTGCAGAATATTCAAGAATGTCTGGCCTTGGCACAGGTTTCATTAGCATGCTGTTGTGAACATCTTCGAAGAGATCTCGTCATGACTGTTTTTACTCTCGGGGAAGAACAGAAGAAAAGTCGAGTACATTGAACATGAAACTTAGAAGAGAATAAAGATATTTCTGGTGGGATTTGGGCATCATATAGAGAGAAAATATAAAAATACAAATGAAAGGGTACTAAAAAAGTCCATTCATACGCAGCAGGCAAACAATTACCTTGTAAAATGTATGTAGTTTCGATTCCAATTGGAGACTTAACCCGCAAACCAAAGGGGAGAGACAATTCGTAATTTAATCCTTTACCTCAGTGTGTTTATGTTCAGTCACACCTACAAGCAATAAAGCCACGAGTTTTGAAAAGATATGATGAAATTTCCCACGCATGCGAGCGGCGGGGCTTGAGCGAGACGTCTTCGGTGTTCGTCTACGGAGGGCTCGACTTTGGGAAACGAAGAGCAATACCTGGTGACTAACTGAGCAGAACGCCCTAGTGGTGTATCGCCCAGCAACAACACACTTATAAACAGTCGGACACACAACGGGCGGGGCGACTCGGCAAGACCTCGGAGGAGGGAGAACACTTGGGTAATAGCAGGCCGCAGTAACTCCTCGCTCGTATGTTCGTGAACTAGGTTTTCTCTCTCTTTCCCATAGATATATCGTCCCAAGTAACGTGTCCTTCAGTCTATTATGCGTTCATCGCATTCTCCCATCCCCCCATACAACTCTCATACTTTCGTACATATTTCCATCCCAGAGTAAGATCATTTCTTTCCTCAAAACTCTTCCCAACGTCGGCACGGCAGGCAGCCGTCACGCCGTTTCCTTCCTCCCTCTCATCCACCCATCACAAACCCATCCATCCCCCACCCCGTCCCGGCCCGTCCGTCTTCGTCGGCAGCGAGTTATTAATCCGGGCTAATACGCGCGCGGCCGCCGTAATGACAGCGCGGTGCCGTGGCGTGTGATTACGCCGCATGCGCGCGGCCGCGGCGTGCGGTGGCCGGCGCGGAGGCAGCCGCGATGCGCTGCGGTTGCGCGCGCGCGGGAGCTGGCGGGCCGCCGCCGGATCTCATTTTGTATCTATTATTGGCGCTGCCCCGCGCCCGCCCCCAGACGCGCGTCTTTGTCGAGAGGTCGTGCGGCGGACGAGTGCGAGGACTTTACGATGTTGGAGGTCGTTGCAAGCCTTAAAACCAATCTCCTTCAATTAAAAAATGAACAAGTCTTCCTCTACTCTAACCTATATTTCAGGATAATTAACATGCACATACAGCCGAACATCAAAGTATATTCACATAATCAGTCACATTGTTCTCAGAAAGAAATATTACTGCCAACATTTCCATATATGAAATGGTTCTCCCCTGCTCACCTTGTGATCACCTGCACACAAAGCGACGGGCATCAGACCTCCCACTACGCTTTGGGATAGAGTACGGCACTCGTCTTCTCTTACATAAACGTAGAAAGTAATCGTATAATTTTAAAATCAATTCTTAGTAAGTACTGATGCGGATGTAACTTAATACGAATATGATGAACGAGCAATGCAGGATTATCTGCAACGGTTGAAAGCGTATTACAAACTTCACACGCCAATAAGAATAAGAATAGCGTGAGATTTACAGTAGAAAAATGCTTGAACGAATGAAAGTAAAATTTGAAACGCAAGAATACAAATTAAAACTGTAGCTCAAATGCCGTCAAATAAATATAAATTTTCAAAGAATTATGAGCATAAAGAATTGAATTCAGAACATTAACATCAACCTACGACCGATCAACCAGAACACAGCGCCAACAACAGACGCTAAAGCCAAGAGTTTATCGCTGCAACTTCATCAACACGATTGCGGTTAGTCCAAACTCTAAACCTAACGAATGCAGAACAGCATACGAAATCATCCTCCCACCGACACATTCCACCAAGGTCGCCTCACGGGCAGCCGGCGGATTGCAAACTCGACCACCTGCCTTCCTGGAAGGAAATTCCAAAACAGATACACACATACACACACACAGCCACAGAGCTCTGACCAGTTCGCCCTCCGCAAGGCCGCTGAATCACCGGTCAACGGTTTTCGGAAGCGAAATGCGGAGCGATACGGGAGAAGAGAGGCAGGCGGGCGAGCGGGCGAGCGAGCGGGCGGGCGAGCGGGCGGGCGAGCGAGGCCTACACAGGAAACCGCTCACACGGCACGGCGCGGTGCGCCCGCGACAAGACAGATGACGCGGTGAGGCCCCGGGCAACGGGGCGCGGAAACGCACGGGGGCCGTGACCCCGGCAGGCGGCCGCGCTTGCGTCAGCCGGCGGCATAGCGGCGGCTCAGGCGCGCGCGCGCGTGCACGACTCACGCTCTCGCGCGCGCGGGAGCGGGAGCCGGGCGACCGCTCGGACGCCAACGCCGCTGCGGCCGCCGCCGGGCAAGGCTACGACAATGAACTCGAAACCGCTGGTGCAGAACGACACAAGAAACACGAGCAAAAAAAAAACAACCCAGTGGAAACGTGGGATTACAAACCACGAATCAAGCCCGAGAAAGAGAGAATGGAGAAAAAATGCACACAAACACAACAGACCCGCCCGAGTGGCCGCTGAAGCTCGGAGGGAGGGGGGAGGAGAGGCGAGGCGAAGAGGAACACAGAAAACGAGGAACAAAATAGCGACGCGGGCGGAGGGAGGCGAGGTGTGGCGCGGGCCAGCGAGCCAACAGCCGAAGAGAGCTCGAAGAAGAGGAGGAGGAGGCGAAGACGGCGACGTCCTTGAAACAGCCTTGCTCGGGTCAATTCCCGGCCGCGGCTGCGGGCGTGAGGTGCGCGCGGGAGGGGGACTGCGAGTGGAAGGGGGAGGGGGAGAGGGGAGGGAGAGAGGAGCGCGGCGCGCCCGCGAGGCACACCGCGGGGGAAACGCGCCGCTGTACAAAACGAACACGGCGAAAAGCACGTGTACATTCCTTATTACGCGGAGATTCGCCAGGGCAACGCTCCCGGTGACGGTGGCGGTGGGGCGGGTGGGGGCGGGGGCGGGGGAGAGCGGGCGGGCGGGTGGACTTTCGGGAGCAGGGTGGAGTGGGGCGGGGCGGCGGCCGCGGGAGCACGGCGCTGTTTACCTGCCTTGCCGCCAGCAGCGACTTCCGCCTGCTGGGCGCTCCATGGAGTCAACTGCGCGACCACGCCACCGCGCCACGCGACCCGGCCACCTCAGGCACTGCGAGTGAATGTCCCCCCCCCTCCCCCGAGATTGCCGAAACCATTAAATACCGGAAGAATGCATCCTGTAGCTGGAAAGCATCGGAACACAAACCTCAAGACGTCGATCGTTTCATTTGTGCAATGCCCTAACACTAAGACAGATATAAAAAATGCATGTTGAAATAAAATTGTGAGCTGAATTACAAACGAAGCCAAGAAAAGCGATAAAATTCATCCATGCATCTGTAACCTAAAATGCAAATGGCCAAGTGACTGGCTGACATGTCTGGATACTTCTCTCCCATAAAGCATTCATCTCGTCAAGAACGCAATATGTTATGAACAAAGCAAATGCTAATATGAACATGAAAAGGGCTCACACAATAAGTTATAAGTCCCAGAAACTTTTTCGACATTCAAACGAAAACTAACAGTTTCAAAAGGCTTCAAAACTAAGAAACCTCACCCTACCACCCACGCAACCCAGAATATCTAAGCGCACCGCCGGCGACCACTCCCGAACACGCTCCACCAGTCGCCGGCCACCGCACGGCGGCGCAAGAACGGCGTGACTCACGAGACAACAGAAAAAGTAAATGTGGAATAGTAGAACAAAAGGTTACGCAGAGGACAGGAAACAGCCATAACAAGGAGACATTCCTGGGGCGGAGGCACGGCCCAAACGCCCCGCTCAGAGGAATGCCCACGAAGAGGTCTCCAGACGACGCCGGTCACGACAAAAATCCCACCAGGATTCAAGAGCAGCTTCGGACGCGATTTACGCAGAGCCATCGTCAGAGCCAGTACGTGTCAGAAAAAACTATTCGGGAACGGTAAATCTGCATCTATCGGGATGGCAAACAACGGCTAAATTATTTTAATGCCTAATGCACCTGAAAACACATTGCAAAATATTGCAAGTCCTTTTTAGAAGTGTCGTGTATGACAAATGTGTCGTTTTATACCGAGTTAAAGAAATATCATGTAATAAGGAATAGTAAAGTATATCAATTTCAGTGTTCATCAGTGTATCGTTGAAAATCAATTAAAAAGTAAATTCTTTGTATTGTGACAAAACAATCCTGCAACAGCCAACACAGCGTGTCAACTCTGGCAAGTATTTCATAATTTCTTGTACGAATTTTGTTTCGCAAATTGAAACAAACATCATCCTCCCATTACAATTATAATAGTATAATTTGTAATCCAACACTTCAAAATGTTCTCCCAGATTAGTGAATATTATGTTTTGTCAACTATCGATTGCGCACACAAGAACTATTTCCGTAAAACCTCAGCGAAGTTTCTGAACACCAGCGGGCCCCTGGGCGGGCGATTTCCCGCACAACAGCAGCGTCCAACGGGTCGCCCCTGAGTTATATGGAGAGGGGGGTGGAGCAAGCCGAAGCTGCGGCGAGCCATCAGAGGGGAGGGGACGGGGCGAAAGGACGCCAACAGGGTGGAGGCCGGCGGGCACGCTCGCCGCTGCAGGTTCGAGCCCCGATACTATCTGCAGGATGCCGAGGTAGACAGCTGGCCGAGGATTATTAACGGCACAGGCAACGTTGCGAAGGCCTCGGAGCACACGCTGCTGGACTAGGAGCCTCACGTCTTCACTGCCCCCAGTCGCTCAGCAACACTACCACCTCGCCCTCTCCAACACAGCAGTGTCACGGAAGCTATCAAGTAAGAATGCAAACCATCTTCGCACAGGGAGTACAAAATGGCGTTGCTCCCTGCTCAGATTTCACTATAATTCCGAATAAAAACAACTCTGCGTTCTTTCAAGAGCGTTGCAGTTTTAACCGACAAACTTCGGTTATCCGTGGAACGAAAGCTTCACAGAGAATGACTCACGGATTCGAGATGGGCAAGAAAATTGCAGATTTTGCATAGGCATCACGCCCGCCCCTCCGATTCTGGTTCACCAACACACACTAGCCCAGCCGACAACCCCCCTCCTGTACACACAAGCAAATGGACGACGTTCGTTTCCGCTCCTTTGAGTCGTCAGTGGCTCTTGGGTTTCCTGGCGCGAATGCAACGAGACTCGTGATGACACGCAACACAGCTACCGGCGCTCTCGCCGCGTGCGCCTCGTTTGGACTGAGTCGACGACTCGCATGGGCAGAGTGCAACGCGAAGCTATGTGTCCATTACCGAAACAAACATATCACTACGGAAGGTATGGCGAAGGTGATATGAAACATCAAGTATGAAAAGTTATAGAAGGGTCAATCCATTTTAAGTGGTCCAGAATTTAATAAATTGGTCGCTCGACCATCTCGAAAAAATTCACATTTTGTACATAAATTTCCTTCATGCTTTGGATGTTCAAAAACATTTTTAACTTTTCCCTGGTTTACAAATGGCGGCCATTTTTGTTCCGCGCCGTGCGCCATTTTTCGCGTTTGCAGACATTTACTCTTTTCTAAATTACGCAGCTCTAGGTTGTTCTAGCATTCTAGAATAAAAAAGCATTCGAATCAACATACTCTGGCTTGCACATCGAAATATGATTTACCTATTTTCTAAGTTTTTATTTGAGAAATATTTGCAACCAAATCTATGGAACGCTAATGAACGAAATTCAATTTTCAGAGAGTAATTATTCAAAGAAGGAATAGAATCACAGTCTTAATTTTTTCTATGCTTTTACACACAACAATACAGTTACTTTTTGTAAAATATCATTGGTATATAACGCACCCCTTGAAAATTACATCCTCCTGAAAATTGGAATTTTGGGTATTTCCAAATTTTGAACTGTAAAATCTTTGTTGGGGAACCAGATAAAAATCTGAAAATTGCACACACGCTAGACCGCTATCATACGAAACTTCAGTAAAAATTACAAACTTAGGAAAGAATGCTTAATTTCCACGTTGAGGATACGTTTTGCAAAGTAGTAATCACATTATTTTGAAGCTATTTTAAACTAAAATCTACATTGATTTAAAATAATTAATTATACGTAATAATTAATAAACATAAAAGTGGCCTAATATATAATTTTCCATATTACGTATACTTTAACACAAACAGTCTCCTCCGATTCAAATGTCCGTGAGAATATGTTGAACGTTAACACAAAGTTCAAGAGGAAGAAGAAAATAATGTAAAGTGTGATATCCTTAAAATAATGTTTCGAAATTAAATGTCCTTAACACGCGGTGTTCCTGTATTTTCTGAATACTTATTTAGAAAACTGTTCACAACTCTTAACAATACTTCATCCTAATAACTTTGAACAGTAGTGTTTCCAATAATAATGCATACTTAATGAACCGATTAATAACTACAATCCTCTCATTGATAATTTAAATACACAAAAACTTCCTGATGAGGATGTCTCAATACCACGCGGCAGAATACCACTTCGAAATAAAACGGATTCATTTACTTTCCAGGGACACCTCGGCGATGACAACACAATAGCACCAGGGTGGCACGCCAAACCACATGTGACAGAAAGAGACGAGTCAGCAAGTATTCACCGCGCAGCGAAACGAATACGAAGGTGGTTGCACGTCAGCGCTACCGAGAACGCCCGTCGCGCCGCTCGGCCTTGCCACAGCGGAGCAGCGCTCGCCACTCCTGTTCGGCGCGCGAAGGCACTAAACCCAACACACACACCCTCCCGGGAGCCCACACTCGACTTGCACAAACAACTGATTATCGAAAGCATATAAATACGCACGATTAGAGAGGCTCTAGTGGAGTAGGCGATATGGGCTCCAATAAACCTCTCTGATAATGTAATCTGCGCGCAGAGAAATGCTCGGACGCTGACTCCGCCCCGCTCGCGAACACGCCAGCACGTTTTTACCTCGTAAAATACAACAGACTCCATGAGCGCCGGCCAACGAGTGGAAGAGAAGCAACAGAGAACAGTCGCGGGTGAGCGACTGAAAAAAGGAAAAGGTTAGGAGGAGGGGCGAATAAATAAGCGAGGTGAAGAAAAATGTGTGGATATGCGAGCAGATAAACGGGTGAGACGACGGAAGATGACTAGGACGCAAAAGGGATGAGGGTGTGGGCAGGGTTCTGGAGATGGGTGAGGGTTGGTTCGTATATCGCCCTGCCCTCGTTACTCTCGCTGCGATGCCTGCCGATTACGGAGAACCCGCAGGTTGTAATTAGAAATGCGCTCACCGACACGTTGTAGCTCTCTGTCTCTCTCCACAAACTACCTTTTCGATAGCCAGATAAAACTACCTGCTCATATATCGCACTTCCAACAAGCAAATGGATTACTCTCAGCAACCAAGGCGCCTCTGAATAAAGTTCCTCTGCTTTCTCCAGCAGTGCTGGCAAATCCTATCCACGAAATCCAGTGCTGCACTACGAATTAAAAGTCAGTTCCACTTTGCAAGAGGAGCAGAATTTGCCATACGCCACAGCTATGTGTGATGAGACCCTCTACTCGCTCAGGAGCGCCTGTGCGCGATACATAAAATTATAATAGAAGCTTCTAACGTGAATTTTGGAATTTGAAATCAGAGAAGACCGAGTATGTGAACTCAAGAGGTGGCACTAGAAAACGTACAATGAAAATGTGACTAGACGGATTAAATAATACTAAGACAATCTCTTAAAGATACAGTGACAATAACTTTCACCATTCAAGGAAAGTGTATTGCCTTGAAATGTATTCAAGGCAATACACTTAGCTTTGAAATTACGGATTTATCTCCAAGTTACTTTACAATACGAGAAACCTCGTTTTATAACTACTACCTCAGGATTAACGACAGAAAGATCCCTGGCGGTTGAGCGGCATCCGCAGACCGGTCGCTCAGCCGACAACCAAACTCCGTGTTCGCGCCCAACGGAAGGTTCATTTATCTCGGTCAGCACCGATTCGTATCTCCGCGTGTACACGTCTCCGTCTACATGTCTCCTAAATACGAGCGTATCATTTTACTTGAGCAGGTGCTCGTTCCTTAAGGTACTCGAGAAAATAGTGCGAGTAATAATCAACTCAAAACTGCTCTTAAGGCAACCGCAGTCTAATTACATTTAATACCTAAATCAAAGGAAATAGTTACATTTTCAAACCCAAACAGAAAAGTCTAACAGAAATTGTACAAGAAATTTTTCAAGATATAACACGTAAGTTAGTGATTAATGGAGGCGATGGCACACAATAACTCGATAACCACACACTTTTAAACATCGTAAACGATGTTTAGTTCTTTACGCTGGTTGCATGAATGGCCATAGCTAGCGAGCCTGATCCTCGCCTGCGACACAAGTTTCCATAGACGTTGCGCAACCGGAAGACCAAAGAGCGAGAGTGAAAAGGGAGGGCGAAATGATGAAGAGGACAACTAACGCAATAGCGTGTTGTACTTTGGATTGGCGATTGGAACTCTGGGCGCCTCATTATTCATGCAGACCGCTTCGGGCGTTAATTCAAGAGAAAATTGGTCGTCGTTTATGTAAATAGAAACGAAATGGACCTTTTTAATGAAGCGTTGAAAATCAATTGGGGCCAGCACACGGTTTACAGTCTGCGCCGAAAGCGAACCGTCAACTTTTCGTCCTTAATAATGCTTTTTTATAATCTTAATGACTGCTTGCTAATAGATCTTAAGAAATTGCCAAAGTTGTTGGAACCGGAAATGCTTTTACTTTTAAAAAAAGCAAATTTAAGCCACCAATTCCAATCACTGGAAACTACTTTAAATGCGCAATAAAAAGAATGACTTTAACAACAAAAACAATTTTGTTTTAAAAATCCCGAAGCCTTCAAATTTTCATGAAAAACCAGTGTTTTGTGAGAAAAAAAGTGCTCGCGGTTTTGAAAAATCCCCCCCCCCTTTGACCAGCAACAAACTACCGCCGCAAGCTGATACGATTCTTCTGCAATCCCTACAATTCTATTAGGCATACTGGGATAACTCAACTACAAACCGTTACTCGACAAAATAAACTTAAAATACGGCCCCAGACGCCCCTGCGGAGACGATAGGCGCACGTCAGGCGCGTCGGACTGGGCAGCCGAAGAAGAGCACACGAGAGGTGAGCGATTGCGTCCGGTGAGGCTCTGGCGGAGACACGAGGGCAAGGGTCACCACTTCCGCAGCGCAGGCCAGCGGCTCCTCCACGTCCCGAGGGCTTACTCGATCTTGAGGGGTGAATGAGCCACGCATTGTTACCGGACGTGTCAACTACGTAGTTCCTTAGTGTAAGTTGTATTCTAGGGTGTTCCTTCCCCCGATCCGTCACCGATCTACACTTCCGCACGTGGAATCCTCCCTCTTGAGGGGCACCACTCCAGCGGGGTCACGCTTTAAGCGGTCTTCCGGCATGCGAGTGTGTAGAAGTGTACATAGGAAGGGGAGGAGAGGAGAGAAGAGAACAAAGATGAGGAAGGAAAGATCGCACAGTAGCCCCGTTTTATGAAGGGTGGATGAGATTCCTTAACTCACCTCTTTTCAATATACTTTCAGAGAATTAGAGCCAAACTTCTATAGTTTCAGAGATCTTACTTAACAACTTACTTATCGTACGAACAAGCCTATCAAAGCAGCGGAGAAAGTCACAAGACAACACATCATGGCAATAACTCGCTTGGAGAAACTTCTCTAACTAAAGAACATTTTTGAAAAATGACTTAAAATATGGAGCGTGGCATTTTTATAAAAAAAAAGCCGAAGTGATATGATGTAAGTGTAAAATGTTCAAGACAACAACAGAAATATCGAATGATGATATGATTAAGCAATATATAAACTGCGAAGCGTCAGGAAAATACGAATATTTTAAACTGATGTGCCTGCATGACTGAAGACATAACTTCGAAAACTCAAGAGCAATTTCGAATTCAATAACAAAAATTTTCAAGTGTGTTTCAATAGATATTACTTTGATTCTGAGATATTCTGAGAATTTGGGAAATCACACGTACTTGTTTCTCTACGTTTATGTTGACATTTATTTTAGTCTTAACATATATTATTATTATTATTATTATTATATTATTATTATTATTATTATTATTATTGTGGTTATTACCAGTTTCAATATACAAAAGAAATCCACATCGAGAAGCTCACGCACACCTAAAGAGGATGCTTTAATAGATTTTTTTTTAAATTTAAATCTTAGGCATCAAATACTACAGAGATATATTTGCCTTCTTAGAGATGCACACATGAATCTCGCCTCAGCAAACACTTGGTCAAATTTGCACGCGTATCATGTGCACCTTCGGGCCAACATTGTGACCTCACGCGGAGAAGACGCGCAAAGAAAGACGTGATGACCCTGCACGCCATAGCGGCGACACACGGAGTTATTCACGGAATTCTCGACGATTCGGTGAACCTTCGGAAACGGACAGTCATGGACCGGACTCCGTCAGCGCTACTTCTGGACACCAATGATAATGGCCAGACGGCATTTAGTTAACTGCACAATCACTCTACGAAAGCGAAGTACGCAAGGAAGAGCACGAAGCGCAGCAGCCCGGGCGCGAAAAATAAAGATTAAAAAAAGTGGCAACCGGTCTCCAGTTTTAAGAGTCTGAGTTAATGCGAGAAAACAAACCTCCCGCGCGTGCGCAGTGCACATAAAAGGTTTGTCGTAAATTGAAGCTCCCTGACAGCAATTACCCGGAGAGCGCGTTTTACGCTCCTCCTGACTCGACTGCTCGACTTCGCGCAACAGTCTGTCGCCTGGTACGAGCTCACCACAGTCGTGTGAACCGCGGGAAGCAAAAGGGACCGCCACACACAGCGGCTAATGACATCGCAAAATACGTATTGTAAATCGGCGGATGTCTCGTTTGTTTTACCAGTATACGCGTATGAGGCATCAGATTTAACAACAGTCCTGTCGTTTGAAGACACGCTTTTGGCTCATTTCTCTATGTAATACGTTGCTCCGACATACTGGAGACTAAAACATTAGCCTTTTACTCCCCGATAGCACTCAATTTTCCCTGCATTTTCGTAAAACTTCATCGAAGGCTGTGTACAATCTCGAACTCTTTCCTGTGATATTTACCATTTGCTTTGGAGTACACATGTAGAAATATAGAAACGTTGCTCTACAGCAAAGAGCAGTAAAAGAACTGTACATTTAGGCTGAAAAACACACCGTTCTTCTTCAGCTCGCCAGGTATTACATGATTAGCTCGAGCTGATTAGCCCCGCGACGGCTCTTCGTGCACAGCATCCAGCATCGACGGCTCTTCGTGCACGCCACGTTCTAACAAAAACGTCATAAGCAGCATGTTCCTAATTTAATCGTGATATATCGCCATTCGTCGGAACACTAAACAGTATACAACAGAATACTTGCCAAATGTAAGCAAAAATTGTTCGATGCACTGATTTCTCCATTCAAGCAAAACGTTAAAATAATGTACCGAAAATCTTACATCAAAATGAACGAGTTTTCCCCTTTATATCAGCTTATTTTTCTCGAAGCACTATTTCCGGAGTTCAATACATCTCTGACTGACAAAAAGTGCCATGAATGCAATGAAGCGCCTGATTTAAATTCAAACCATTCATTGAAGTTCGAGCAATTATAAGGAAATGCATGAACTCACACCTTAAAATTAATTTCTTACTCACAAAGGTACTTTTGGATGACACTGTAATTTGAATGAAACTTTGTCTATATGAAAATAACACAAATACATAATACTAGAGTGTTCAACAACGTTACTACCCAGAAAATGTAAAGATACGTATCGTAATGAATATTAAATTTTCAAGGAGTACCCGAGAGAAAAAAATATTAAGAACGTATGCGAGGAAGCTTTATTATCTTCTTTTGCAGCGAAAGTAAGTATCAACGGCAGTTAAGTATTCCTGCAGGTTCGCAGGAATGAATACGAAAGTGTGTATTATATTTTATTTGATTAGTACTATGAGTAAATGTTAAAAACTAAGTGCGTTTCTATGTATATTCTTTCATTTTTGAATAAAATAATGTTTTTGTGTACATCATATTGTTCAGTTCGCCGGCAGCAGTTTTGCTGATTATCGTGACAAATCACATATACTTCATTGCAGGACTAATAAAGAGCCATTTCACCGACTACGGACAGGTAAGTAAACAGCCTGCAAAGGTGATACGATAAGAGTTTTTATTAGAGATGAAGAACCATTCCGCTGTAACTGAGCAAGACCAATAGGAACCAAAGTCTTCGAAACCATCCTCATAAAATTGCTGCATAGAGGGGATTTAAAATTACACCAACATCTTTAGCATGACGGAGAAATGAAATTCTAAAGGTCAGTGCTAAAAAAATTTCCATGAAAATTTTAGAATACATTTAAATACAGTAAGGCTACGAAGCAAATAAATCTGAAAAATTGGACCTTGTCATTTGGAAATCTTAGACCCAAAATTGGCCCAAAATATTACATACATATCACGAAATTAGATACATCCTACAGTCTATATTAGGGATTCCCAACCCTTTCATAGCATCGATCCTTAAAAGAAAAATTGGCTTCATCGACCCCCTTGACATTTTTCTATAATGTATAGTACACAAAATAGTTATAACGGAAGTAATTGAACATAAACTATTAGGTAACATTAAATAGACAAAGGATATAAACAAAAGTTTTGCAAACAATGGTATTTTCTAGGTTTACATTTAATTATTTTTTGCACTATTAAAATTATCACTTTTTAGAAATATAAATAGTATATTAGATATCCTGAAACTTTATGTAAGAAAATACTGTCTTTTATTTTTTGTAATCAATATTATCTTGATTATACAGATTATTCGTGGGTGTAAATTCAGCTATCGACCCCCAATAGACCTCTACATCATCACTGACCCCCTTTAAAATTTATTCGACCCCCAGGAGGTCACTACTTACCCGTTGGGAAACACTGGTCTATGTATAGGACATTAAGGTGGATGGTCAAAACAAACCTCTCCGTCGCTTTAAATATTTCAGTAAATTCGGGGAGATATATGAAACACGTACAGATCTATTATAAAGTCAAAACACAATAAAATAAAGTCATATCTTCAACAATTACGTATGTTTTCTTTTCTTTCTACAAAAGTCAAAATAAAACGCATACAAAACACATGCAAAATACCTGTTTACTAAATAATCAAGTCCTGTATTTTCATTTTAATTTAGTCCATGTTACCAGGTCAAATGCATTATCCTCGCAGTCTATAGCGAAGATGATTTCAACGGTAGCATGTTAAAAACGTTTTCATTTGGATCAACTATTATTTCTTGCTATCGTCAAAGGCCCTTTTACAAGAAACCAAAATCTTCAGTGAACAGTCGCGATTAACATTCCTCTTCAACAAGAACAGCGGCAAAAAGGATACATTACCATGACAGGACGGAAATGCCTCAACCCGTCACCGGTACCTTAAAAAGGGGGGAGGTTTTAAAACCATTACACCCACACTATAATCAACAAGCTCGCGCCCAGCCTCCCTGGAAAAAAGTTTTTGTAAGGCACGTATTTTCCCAGATGGAAAGTTATTAGCCGACTACTTCCTGCTAGTTTCCGTAAATTCGCTGGAAATTGTCCAAGCGGAGTTCGGGAGAACGCCCGCTGCACGAAAGCGCGCGCAAAACGTCCGGCGGATGACGTCAGACCCCAGAAGCGATGACGCTCAGCTCCGACAGGTCTCATGCACAACATCATCAATGCACTGATGTTCGAGGATGCTTTGGAACTCCACAACGCGGCTTAAATTGTTCATTACTGTTTCTAGCCAGAAAACGTTCTGAGGATATTTCTGCTGCGCGTGAAAAGTCTCAACAGTCTGAACTGTTTTGGTAGTATTTTCATTTTGCATGGGAAGTGTATGTTCATCAGACCTGCTGTTCTGCCGATAAATCGGTGAGCGATTTACTTCAAGAATTGTCTTGTCAATACTGAAATTAACTGGTAGAGAGTTAATTCTTTACTTAAGCTTAATCTTCCCCATACCACATCTAAGTAACGCATAGCGCCAGCAGAAAAAATTGCTAATAACCACATTCCTTGGATGCAAAACCTACAGGCAGTAGTTGAACAGTTTAAGAAATCTTATCGCCTCTGGAAAGGAACCAAGTCTGTTAAAGAAATACCCACTTCAATCAGCTGCCTAATGGCGGTTATATTTGGTGTTCACCAACGCCTCAGGCACTCCACGCCTACACGGCGCACCGCCAGACCAAGGCCATCCGCAGAGCGAAGACGGCAACGGCGCCGTGTTGCAACGCGCAGAGCAACAAGAGTACCATCAGCAAATGGGGTTTCTATATATATCGCGCATGCGTTCTCCGAGAACACGGCGCGAACCGCCGGGCGCCGTCGCGACCACGCGGTCTCCTTCCATTGGCACTACGTCGGATAGCTGCCCGGTACGGCACGACACGATACGCCTGAGCAACACACCTCTGGGCCCATAACTCTGTCCGTTGGCACGCCTTATCTTTGGCGACATGTTTAGAGCGGCGTCGTACCAGAAAACGGCTTTTTTCTTACGCGACGTAGCAACGGTCCCGCCTTCTTCCCAACCACGTCGCCACTTCCTTCTTCTACTCCCCCGCCGTCTGGCGGAATACACGCTCCTTTCCGCTTTCCCTCCTCTGCTCCAGCGTATCTTCCCCCTGTTCTAGCTTCTCTCTACCCACGCTCCTCCCTCTCCCCTCGGCGTACACTGGTCATTTTATACGCTTTTTGCGTCGCTGTAACCTTGACAAGGTCGCCCCTGAGGCGGGCGGGCGAGGAGGTGAACAACCCCGCAATTACCCGCGGCGCAAAGCTCGCCCGACGGCCGGTCGGTCGGCCGGCCAGCCCGCCTGCCCGTCGCAGTCCGATTCGTCGGTTAGTCATCGCGGCGCGGCGCGGCGTGCCGGGAAGCCGGCCGGGCAGGCGAACAGCCCGAGGGCGCGGGAGCGGCGGGGGCGCGGCAGGTGGAGACGGAGGGCGCGCGGGTGGAGGCTTGGGCAGGCGAGGGCGCCACAGCAGAAGCGGAGGCGTGGCAGAGGCGTCCTCAACCGACGTTCGAGGCGTCGACGGGGGGAAACGGTGAAGGGTGGCGAAGGGCGGCGCAGAACGCGCTCGCTCACGTTCGATCCCGCGCTTCCATCGGCCGAGGCCGCGCGAAACGGACGGGTTATGCTAATGCCGGGGCGTCCCTATCGGCGGCGCGCATCGTTGCGCTCGAACGCGAAATCGCCGGCCGGAGGGCGCAGGAGCGGGGCCCTCGGGCTGCGGCCGAGGAAGACCGAACGTGTTCCCCAGAAGGGCATGACAGGGGCCATCGACGCCGCCTTCGAACCCCACGCTGTACGGTGCACTCGGGAATTGCAATCAGGGTAGAACAAAACAATTGTTAGCATACAAAACTAGGAAGCAGCATATCTCGTTAATACCTGGTAAAAACGCGCAATATTTTAATAGCTTTCCAAGAACGAATGTTTTATCATTGCTCTATGTATTTGTTTTTATTTTTAATTTGCTGTTTGTCTTTCTCTTTGGTAAAAACTAGAAACTCATACATACATGATCAAAAAGCTTTTCTAACTAGAATACAATCATTTATCATTTTATGTTCTAAAGATGCACTTAACCTCCGACTCCCACTCAACTGTAAAATACATAGCCGAAATGTACGATGATCGCAAAATGCTAAGTATTTATTTCGAGAGGTTATTAAACATTCTCCAGTTTAATTTTTGAATTACATTTCAATTTTATATGAAGTTCCTTATGCTCGTTTCGCTGAAGAACCCAGTTGGATCGAGGGAGATTCCAAATAAATTTTCAACGCAACATACGCACATCAAATGCACAGCCTTGTTATTTCCTTGATATAGGACGTTCCTTACACACTCCCACATCGTTTGTACTTCCCGGTCCTCACTCTCACGTCTACCTGTAGCTCCACGAATGTTCCATTTGCGTTTTTCTGCCCTTCGTCACCGCCTCAGCCGATGGCTCCTTCGACGCGCGCAGAAAGTACCTGCAGGCGCTCCGACCAGGATGGCATCTCAATATACTCGACAAGGCGAAACAAATGGCTGCTAGGGGGTTCTTGGGAGAAGAAAGGAACGAGCAAAAACCTGCTGCCATATTTTTCAATATTTCAAGCTGCTCGGATACACGAGAACGGCCTTGGTTGGTTACTTCATAAAATAGGAATTCGCTAAGAAACGGGTTCCCAAGTCCAAGCGGCGGGTCCTTCCGAGAAGGATTTTTTACCCAATTTACGATCTCGTTTACTTAATTATCGTGTGCGATGACCATCTCGAATGACGAAAACTAAGGGAAATGTCCAGAAAAGCGCGCGGGTACCGGACGCTATTCAAGTCTGCAATTTCCGGTGCCGTACAATTCTGTTTTTCCTTTCGGAAGTCGCAAAAACCACTTAGCAAAAAAAAAACCTCGCTGTCAAGAAAAGGTTATACGGTGAAGCGGCGCGTTCGAAGCATTCTAAACTACATTTACGACTTGCACTACGATGCAGCCCGCAAGCGAAAATAAAAATACGCCGACAGTGATCCGGTTCTCTAGTATACATCTCACAGATTCGCTTCATAAATCTGGCAGACCCGGCAAACATACGGGAACATTTGGATTTCCGGCGTTAACACATGGGGCCGGCACACTTTAAAAGCACAAGGATATTTCCATAGACAGAGTTTGTCGTGTCAAATAAAGTAAACACATTAACAAAAATAACAAGAAATAATTATGGCCACGTCTGCGTTCTTACATTGAAAACATGCTTCAGGAATTAGCAGGAAAATAATTTATCAGCGAGCCTTTTGGATTTCAGCTTAGCAGCAAACATTACGACGAAGTGCTGACAGTAGCTTAGAAATACCAGCTATTCATCCATCGTCAACGCGTAGATTTCAAATTATTGCAAAAAGAAAAGGAAATACAATAGCTCGAATTTTATTACAATGATTTAAATTTAATAATAGTGAATTGCCTAGTCAAAAGTATTTCACAGAGTTCTTCACCTGTCAAATTATGAACGAGATATGTAAAACTATCACATCACTTTCCACAATAGTTTTCCTTAAAACATTTACGTGTATGGGTGGCAGAATTACTACACCAAATGTACGGCGTTAAGAACACTCTCCATGGACACTGATGCAAATTCGTTTCGAATCGCATGAAAAACCTCGAATCAAGTAGGGGAAATAAGAATGCAATGTTTTTAAACCAGTATGTTTCTTCAATACCGTACATCAAGAAAAATCCTGCAATGACATCAGTAACAATACTCCTGTCAGAAAAAAAACAAGAAAGTAAAGGCGTAGTAGGGCCGAGTAATCAATAGGAGAATAGGCGTTCTTAAACATTCGTAATGTTAGTTTTGCAGAATCACTCATCCTCCATATCCAAAAAACAGCTAGCGACTTTTATCTTCCTCCGTATTCCACTTTATCCCACCGTACAAAGTTACATAGGTGTACATGTATGCATTTAGTCTCGAGAGAGATGTGAATTCTGCTCAAGAACAACAACACAGGTTGGGAAGCACCTAAGCGCCCTGCTTCGCACAGATTAATATTACGCAGAACAGTCGTTATATTGTACCATTTATAGTCTTTATTACCTCTGTGAGAAGTTCAGAAATATCAGGGCAAAATTAAGTATTTCTAGAACGAACTTTCCTGCCACATTGAAGCAATACACCATAGATCTGCGAAGCAACTCAAAGAAGTCGCAAATGACGAACTTCAGCACTGATTTGTGTGACACTAGAAGAATTCTTTCCGCTAACACTTGCGTCAGACTTTGGGTAAAGTCCAGTGCAGGTGCGATGTGTGACGGCTAGCTGACCATAGTTAATTTATTTCGTACTGCCCCTACATTTATCCGGTCGGGTTCTGGAGTCGATGCTCCTTAGCTACCTGAAGGGAGGTCACGTTGCATTCAGAGGTCACTCCGAAACGCTGCACCAATCAAGGCAACGCCCCTTCTCGATGGGCGAGGAGATGCGCGGTCCGGCCAGCGCGGCGGCGCGGCGCGGCGCGGCGCGGCGCGGCGCGGCGCGGCGCGGCGCGGCCTTGAGATCCGGCCGGCCGGCGAACCGGTCTAGGGGAGAGCCGGGAGACGGGAAAACCCCGACCGACGTAGCAGCAGAAGCGTCTCGCCTCGGAATTGAACGCAGACCCTCGCAAACGCCCTCAGGGCACAACGCGCCTACTCGATAGCCTGCTTTTTAGCCCGTTCCCTGCGGCTGAAAACCGCGACAAGAGATTGTTCAAGGTCTCCGATTCCTTTTTCCTCAGAAACTGGAAGGAACAGTGACCTCTCTGGCCGGCAAGGTCAAGAACGTGGGTACAATATCCATGAAATGGCATTCAATATGATTTTGTTGCAATTTTTCTTCAACTTGCAACCAGCGAACGTGCAAAATACACGCATTACTCGTATGTTCTCAGGTTCAAAAAGCATTCAATGGTATACGTTATTCATCTGATACGATTTAACACAAGGAAGACGGCGATTTTCCTTCTACCTAGTAGGACGAACCTGTCATTTTGACGGGTATGAATTTTTGTAGCGTAATCATCTCAATACAATTGTTCGAATTTTAACTCCAACTTCTGTATTGTTAAAGAATGTTATTGTTGTGCTAAGATTTTTCTCATATATGTAATAATGGATGCCTATGATAAAAGATAACATTAATATTTAACATAAATGAAAAGGGTTTCATTTTTATCTTGCGAAGTTGTAGGTCCTCAGTAAATTTTAATTATTCAAGCCCTCCAAAGCTTCAAAGCAGCGGTCACATGTATAAAAGGTGTTGAAAGAACACGACCTACATACAAATTTTGAGCAGTACATGCAGATCCTGGGCTTGTTCTTGCCTTTACATTCTATCTGGTATATTGCGAGTTATTCAATTCTGTCCCTAGCGGGTATGAGCTGTTGGTTTCATCCAATCGGAAGCTTGAACGTCACCATAATGACGTCATTGTAGCGACATAAAAGCTCCCGATTGGATAAAAAAAAATCAACAGCTGATACCTTTCAGAGTTGAATAAATCGCACTACAGGTCTTGCAAATATCGCTACTCTATTTATATACTGACGTTACTACGTTACCTACTACGTTTTTATTCACTTTTCCCTGATAGGTTGTCAAAGGTTTAGACAAAAACTTAACACCCGTCAAAATGAAGGGTCTCCGTCCTGTTAGTAGTAATTGTAAATATCATGGTTAAATTTCAGGGTACGTGGCTATTTTTATTTAAATCCGTAGAATATGATTAAATATTACAAGTCACAAAGCGCTGAATTTACAAACCACATATTTTGTTGAGAATTCAAGATAAAACGCAGGTCACCCGTCAAACTGGCGGGTGCCGTCCTCCTAGTGTTAAATCATAGTTGTCCTTACGGAAGATATTAATGACATTTTAGTCATTTGACGAGTCAAATTACACACGAAGCCTTTTTCATCGAAATAAGAATCCAAGAAACTTCTGAAACAGGTAGGTAAAGCGCGAGAAAAATATGAACAGATTCTTGCCGTAAGATAATCGAGCATCTCTTTTTAGGCAACGTTTTTCTGCTTCATCCACTGTAAATATTCTAAAACGTTATTTTCCTAATGGAAATTGACGAAATACTGATCGTGAAAATTGACATAAACTCTCTTCTATAAATTATTACCAAACTCAAATCCGGAAATTCACATGAGCTAAACACAAAACTCTTAAAGGCTTCCGAAGCATACGTTACAAACAGGAAACGTATCTTGCAGGAAGGTTATCAAGAAAATGCGCATTCATCACAAGCCAAAAACTCGCTATACAACGTAACGTAAAAACGACCGACAAACTCGCTTACACACCTTAACAACATTTTTCTCATCTAATCTGACGTTTAAGTAAAACCATAAACCCTGCTAATTTTTTTTTCTAACACACAGCCACTGATGAGTGGAATTTCAAATATTGAGACAAATTAGTTTATTAATATTTAATCGAGGGTGTCAGGGAGCCAAAGGTGATATAAAATATCAAATATAAACAATACACCATTACGAAGCGTAGGCGGCAGAAAAAAGGACACACAATTTCCTAAGCCCAGGAATGACATTATTGATAAACTAAAGAGACGTAGCAGTTATGATGAGACAAAAGGACACCACAAACCTAAGAAAAATACCGAGAATCCACTATTTTTTTAAATGAGCAAGAAAGAAACTAGTGGTGCTACAAAATGGCACAGACGTTCCCGTATTAGCTTTCTATTTCCTTCGGACTCGGCTAGCTATTCGGAATTGCCACATACTCTTGCGAGCTGCGATCTATCACCGCACAAACTACATTTTTTTGACATTTTCTTAATTTTTCGGTTTCCTAGTGGTAGAACTGAAATATTCATTTTAGAATATTAAAGAACACAAAAACCTAGCCGTAAATGGCAATTTTCTCTTAAAAATTGTTGTGTCGTTTTAAAGAAAATTGCGTTTTAGCGCAACTAAAAATGCGAAATTTGAAGCTCATTTTCACAGAAAATTTTTGAATTTTCAAAATACTTCATTTGAAGCACATACACTCACAAATATAATAATGTTTACAAATTGCTGGTAATGTGCATATTAAAGATTTGAGAAAGCTTTCAAAAAAATTACATTTGTGTAATTTTTTAAAAAACAAAAAAATACCTCAAAATAAACCTTACGTAATAAACCTTATAAAAGAGTGCATTTCGTACTATCCGATCGAAAAGTTTGAAGAAATTTTTTCTAGCCATTTACGAGAAAACAGCGTTTGAGCGTTTCTGAAAACGAATTTTGAGCTACTTTTCACAGAAAATGGTTGTGTTTCCGAGAAACTTTACTTGACATTATTTAAAGCAGATGTACTCATAATATAATAATGTGAACAAAGCGGCGCTAATGTGAATATTATCGACGCGAGGGCCAAGTTAAAAAAATTATATTTTTGCAATTTTTTAAACAAAATCAAAGAATACAGCAATATGACTTATGTCACCTGATAGAGTACATTTACCACTATCCCTACCAAAAGTTTAAAGAAACAATTTGGAGCAGTCTTTGAGAAAATCTTATTTTTATATTTTTTTAAATTGCACAAAATACGCGCAATATTGCGCGAAAAGTACTAAAATTTTCAAAGAAATATACATGACCTTAAACAAAGAACTCAGTTTGCAGAACACATTTTATTTGAAGGAAAAATCTCTATCTTCAATTTCGTAGCTGGGGAAAGGCGCTGAAAAAAAAATCAAAGTTTCACAATTTTCGAAAATTCAGAGCTACCCGTGAAAATCGGACCTATGCCATCTTAATAGGTGTATTTTACTCTATTCATACAAGAAAGTTAAAGAAAAAATTTGGAGCAGTTTTTGAGAAAATTTTGAAAACGTCTGGGGAGCTTCATGTAAAGTACCTACACATTTTGAAGAATCTTTTTGAAAATCTCAAAGCTTTGACTCAAACCAGATCGACCGGGGAATATGTATTTTGGAAGAAATTGTACCAATGGTTTAAGCGCTAGCAGTGTTCACAGACGGATGGACGGACGGACGGACGGACGGACGGACGGACGGACGGACGGACGTTTTCCTTTCAATTGGTTTTTCGGTATCGAGGACAAACAAAATAGGGTTTCTGGCTACATCACGTGTTAGGGGATTTTTTTTTCTTAATTTAGCAACTGGTTTCACCCACTTTTTCGTTATCAGCGCCCGGCAATGAACTATTTTCCGCCGAAAATTCGCCTTTTTTTCGCGCAGCATTACATAATTTTCCCTATACTACATATATCCCTCCGTGTATACGTACGTATACGGGAAAGTAAAAATATGAATCACGCTAGGAGTGCATGAGACCCACATCATAAACTCTTTCTAAATATCGCGTTCAGCAAATATGTACTAAATATGTGTACTACACAGGAAGCAGGACAGTTGTACACACAGTAAAATTTTACTAATACACAAGAAATTCTTCCATGTTAATTAATAGTTTCGCAATCGGAATGTGATGCAATTTAGCTCACTGCATTACCCATAGTGATCATAAAAATCGACGGGAAACCATTATGTTCTACTAGGAGTAATCCGTCAAAAATGACGGGACGAAAAAATGTGAGTTATTATGAAACACAATGCAATGCGGGTGCTATATTATAAAATTTCTCCATCAAATGTCTCTTAGAAACATTCTCATTAACATTTTTTTGAATGTGAAGGGGATACGTGAAGCTGACCATGGACAGAATAGGATACTTTTAAAAACAACCACTTGTCAAAACACTGGCCCACTCCATTCAAAATTAAGAAAGCCGCCAGTCGAAATAAGTTAAGGGAATCCTAACTGATGTGGCCGCATTTTGCAAAGCCCCCAAATCCCAAACTCACTTATAACATCTGTCACATAAACCCAAACTCTCTCCCCAAACGCGCAATCTAAATTGCTAAACTTACCACTGCAGGATAACGTTCTAATAGCATCAAATTGTGCGGGTTGCGGGTTCTGATTGGTCGGATTTTAATTATATACAGAGACGTCCTGTACGAAAAAAATTGACATATCCTAAAACCGTAAGTAATAATATGCAAAAACGTTATAACTTAAAAGATATATAGAAACCCGATGCAGAATTTCATTCTGGATTATTTCATAATTCCTATTCCATTTTCGGAAGCAAACTTACATATACCATCTTAGGAAGAGCCCATTTGACCATTTCCAGAAATACAATCTAGATAACCAACACCATGTCGAATGACATCCCAAGGCCGTGCTGTTTGCTGCGGACTTAAACCGGTCCAGAGATCAAGCGCGCCGAACGGAGGATCAGTGCCGCATACGACGCCGACTGGCGAATCTGCGAGCTCAATCACGCGAGAGGATTTTCGCGGCCGCGGCGGCAAACGCCCCCAGGTCAGCTGCAGAGTGTGAGCAGATGTGAGTGTGTGCGCTGGCAAGGACGATCTTGGACCCTTAATTCCTCAATAAAAAAGCAGAGACCGAGATGAAACGGACGATTCAGTAATCAGCTGCATGTACAAGGAGCCAAGAAATAATACCACGGATACATGGTATTGGGAAAAATGAAGGAAGAAAACTTGATTGATTAGTGATTCCAGGCCCGTCGACTAAGATCATTATTCCCGTAAATGTAGTGCATTTTTAACGCGGGAGGTGGCGGTGATTTTCTCCCGCTGGATGGCGAGATCCAACACCGATATACCCATCAGGTTGGTATTTCCCCAACCAGGTATCCCCAGCAGAGGGGCATCGCCTCAGACGGAACAAACTCTAAGCTCTCGACTGTTTTCCCAGCATGTGTGGTATGTGTGTATAACGGGCGTGGATAGGAAAAGGAAGAGGAAGGAAACATCGCGCTCGGTCCGTGGCCCGTTTCTTAGGGCACGGCCCCAGCATTCACCTGCTGTTGATCGGAGAAATCACGGAAAACTACCGGTTAGAGCAGCCGTCCGCTATAATTCTCCTCCAGAGAGCGAATGAATTCGACCTAATTGAATAGCCTGAGTCGAAAATCATGCCACCGTCAACACTCAAACCCTAGGACCTCCCAGTCAGAGGCACTACAGTGACATCAACTGATACCCTGAGCTACCTAAGCCGTTCTAATTAAAGCGATGAATACAAACGTGTCCCAATGAAAACAAGATTGGTCTCTAATTTTTAACACTCCTACCCTGTCTCAGGGTGCGGCTTCCACTTACGGGTCCACACACCGCTACCCGCCGGGCTGACGGGAACCGTTTTCGGAGTCCCCCTGAGCTGCCGCTTGATCGAAGATGCCTCGCGCGCCGCAGCGCTTACGCACCTCTTCGCACTTTCGCCCCAATGTGACAACGTGGAGTGTTCCGGGTACACGCGGGAACCGTCCTCATGGCACACTCCCATAATAATGAGATCGACAAGGTTTTTCACAAAAGTATTTGTCGGACAATTAAGGGCTGCATTGAGTCTTTAACTGATTGTTGAAACCTGCAACTGATTTCAAAATGTAACTGCAGTCGTTTTATAGAGACTGATTCTGAAGAGCTCAGAAAGAAAGCGAAGCTGGCACGCAAGTATGCTGATTACCTAAGGCAAGACACAGAGATTGATTGAATGCCTTTCTACACCGCCATCTCCGTTTATTGCGAATAAAACGCATGGCAAGCAATTCAACTGTACCTAAATCAAAAGTATTAACCTGTAGAAAAGAATAGAAATACAGAGAGCGGCTGAGAAGTTAAGGAAATCACTTCAATTGCGCTGTAGGTCATTTCGCGAATTGTTTCAGGTACCTGAGTCAGAGCCAAAGTTTCAGGTACCTGAGTCAGAGACGTGAGATGGGTGACGGAAGGCGGCAGGAATAGCACATGCTCCAAACCTGAGAAGACGCATGGCAGTTGAGGAGGTCCGCTATGTTCAATGCAGAATACAAGAACGACATCTACGACAGATCGTAAGAGAGATCTTCCAGATATACAAAACGACGTTACGCTTAACGACGCTAGTAACAACGACCATCAATCCGCCAGTAAAGTAACAGAATAGCAGATAAGCGGTAATTCTCATGGGCAGAATTTGTTTGTTAGATGTCACCACGACAACTGCGAATGCGAACGGGCATGAGTACCCATTACATTAATACTGTACTCTGTACTCTAAGGAAAAGGTGTGTAAGGAAAGGTATTTTCATTATCAAAAGAAATTCTCACGATGGCCTATGGTGTGCATTGAGAAGACCTGTAATGAGGAAATTGCCTATCCTCAATCGACACCTCAAGCTGCCTCGCCACGTGCTGCGACGAGATACGCAAACTGTGAAAGGTGTCCCGCACACGCTCACTCCTTGCAACTCCTCGAATGCAACTGCATATACACATGCAAAGGCATATGTAACTAACTGTTGGGCAGTATGCCATCCGCTCTTTATTCCTCCGTAGCGGAACTGCTTAGAGTAAACGAACAAAAATCAAAAACCGCGACATGTTAAGATGTGTTTTTTTACGAATTCCGTTTTCGGGCACTTTGAATACCATCGTGTTCGCAATAGCCTGGCCTATACATGATCACTCACTACAAACTCTCCACTGGAACTCGCCTCGGGGCTTTATTTATCCCATTTACACGGGTTAACGCACGATTAAACTTCCATACCCCTCGGAGCATTGACGAGTTTTGCGATTGAATGTGTCGCTTCCGGGAACCAATTCTCGAAGTAAAGACAATACAATCAACAAGGGTAATGGTCATTCTAAATTATTTACAATTGCGGACCTGAACATTCAATTGATTTTCCAGGTAACTTCACAATTAGCACCCAGCCTGAGTATAGCATTTTCAACGACGTCAAAAAATGCCTGTACCAACAAGAATCAATGACATGCACAAATTACTTCATCAAAAATGACTAATATCATCAGAGAATTCTGCTTAATACATAATTATTCAGTACTGAATATCCAAATACCACAAATACTTAATAGTAAAAAGAAATTTCGATTACAACAGCACGTAATATCTTTTCAAATTCATTTCACTCGTAAAAATAAGTTATAGCCTCAAACATTAACGTTACCTAACTGTTGGAAAGACCGATAGGAGGGTACAAAAATAATTACCATCCTGTACGATAGAACAAGTGAACTCGTATTTCAGGAAAATCAAACCCTACGAAAATGACGTCATAAGTAATCCTCTTTCATTCCACTTCGATACTGCACCGTCATTCCCTTCGACAGAGGTGGTGGCAGTGGCAAAAGTGGTTGCAGGGGAGGAGGCTGGGAGGAGGCTGGGAGGAGGCTGGGAGGAGGCTGGGAGGAGGCTGGGAGGAGGCTGGGCGGAGGCTAGGTTGGAGGCAGGGCGGGGCGGGGGAGGAGGACCGCGCACCGGCCTCTTCAGGAGGCGTCTGGGCATTGGACGGCGGCGGCGGCGGCTGCGGATGAAGCTTCCATGGATAGAAAAGGTCATCGCCTGGGCAGTGACCTGCAGGACCATTAAGAGGGGCACAAAGGCCGATCTATTTATTAGCCAGCGAACAACAATCTATTCATCTATTGCATTCTACTATTGCTCTTGCATATGATGTCTTTTATCACACTGCCAAATGCCTTGAAAATTGCCCAATATTCAAATGCGAGGACTTGCTCCATCGCAGTCGAACATTTGGTTACCAATTATAATGAATACTCTACACCCAATACAGAGTAAAGAGGGGAGGAAAAGTAGAAGCACGTAGTGAATTGTCAAAAAGTATTTCAAGTTTCTTTTATTCCGGGATTCTACCCAAGACGTACCTGACGACCACGAAGTGAATATTTTCACCTTGCTCTCGACATGCTCTTGATAAAAGCAAATTATTTATTTTTTATTGATGAATTTATATTTTTATTTACAATCGATAAAGAAATTAAATATATTTTAAAGTGATAACAACGGTCCAACATGTATGACTTACACAAGCCTGCGTTTTCCTGTCCTCTCAACCAAACTGACAGAACATTATCTATCTAATGTAGTTTTGCGCCCCTTTTGCCTCTAGTATCTAGAAGAGCGCAGTGCAAACAAACATGCAGTGCATGGTCCGCTACTATACCGAGAGTGGGTCCTGATACAGTTGTGATTCTTCGTTTGGCAACACGAGTAAAACAACCTTAATGCAACAGTCCCGCTTGCATGCACCGGGGGCACATTAACCATCCGCTCCCGTGCGACCGGGGAGCGAACCCGCAGAGCTGGTGCATACAGACGCGCCGCTCCCTTCACCTGGCGCGCGGGGCATCGCGGAACCGCCCTGAATAACGAGAGAGCAATAACAAGTTGGGCGAAACCGTCCAGAGAGATATTTCACGCGAAAACGCGCCGGAACATAACTGTGCACGGCCGGCCGGGAAGATGAGTAATGGTCGTTAAGCGCTCTCAAGGCCGGCCCCCGGAGGCGCGGGGGAGCGAAACAAACGTTGGGGGGGAGAGCCGCGCGCCAGATAAGCGCGGGAGAGCCAACGGGCGCACAAGTTCGCCCGGGGGCGACCGTCCGCCCGCCCGCCGAACTGGCGGGCTGCAGAGCGACTGGCCCGCCTGCCCGCCCCGGTCGCCAGTCGTGCGTGAAGC
Source organism: Acheta domesticus (assembly GCA_031308135.1). NCBI lineage: Eukaryota > Metazoa > Arthropoda > Insecta > Orthoptera > Gryllidae > Acheta > Acheta domesticus. Next base: position 67,728,160 of record JAHLJT010009355.1, read on the forward strand.
GCCGATATTAATCGAGTGTTGAGTCACTAACAGGCCCACCAGAACAAGGGCCCCAGGCGCGGGGGCGGTCCGCACGCCCTAAGAGAGGAACAGACTCGAAAATCCGACAGTTTCATCGTGCTCCCTTCCCCTGTCATACTCGTGAACCGGACTCGTTAATAGACTCGTCACATGGCTTTTTCCTCCAACCGATGCGCGATGAAGTCTAAAAATTCTGCGCAACGCGAGGCTTTGCTGTTTCAGTGACAAAAAGGGGGAAACGATCGCGGAGTGTCTCTGTGGCAAGAAAGTGAAGAGGGGCGTGGGCAAGAGGGCGCGTAGCGAAAATTATTAGGCCGCCTGGTGAGTCACGGTCGGAAGAACTCTGGATGACGAGGCGTTAGGAGGCGGGAGCAGCGCGTTTGGGCCTCTCTTCAACGCTCCCCTAATTCTCCCTGCCCTCTATCGTAGGTTGAAAACCTCCTCTCCACCTGCGCGCAATTTTGGATCATTTATCGACGGCGACTGTCTCCACTAGTCATTTCTCGAGTCGGAGCTGCAGGCACAGACGGATCCAGGGAGGGGGGCATGGGGCCATGCACCCTCCCTAAAGGCCAAGTGTTTTCACTTACCTTTATTTATTTGGCAAAATTAATTTAAAATATTTGTTCGAATTATGTAATTATTTAAACATTAATATTGTGTAATATGTCTACCGTATATGTATAATAAAAATTATGGAGGTTTTTTTTGTTATTTAAAGTCGCATCAACTACTCGGTCATTAGCGACCACTATTAGAAGTAACGTTATGACATGGTGATGACACGATGTGGTGATGATAGGGTGTGAAAGGACGAGGCGGGACTCGAACCCGCAACCCCACGGGCCAAGACCACTACGACACTACTAAGTGATCTCGACCACGGGGCCGACAAAAATTATGTTTAATATGTAACAAAAATCTACGATGCTCCCCCCTCCCCAAACGATCGGCTGGATCAGCCTTGGCTGCAGGAGAGACGAAGAATGGTAAGGAAAATAGATAAATGTCGGTGGTCATAAAACATTTTAAAAACACTGTAACACCACAGTACTACTACAGAAATGTTGCAACGAAAACATATGAAGACTCATCACGAGAAAAAACCGATGTCCTCCACGACCAAATCATTTAAAAAATATTACCAGTAACGGGATGCTAAAATCGCATTATATAAACCTAGAAAATTACACAAACCCAAATGCTACATAAATTAATAACGTTATTGGAATGATTAATTTAACTGAATCCAATGAAATGCGCTGGCCTTAAATCGATGAAGCGTATTTCTTTTCAAGCGATAATGTACCATGACGGACAGGAAGTCACTTTCGCAGTTACATGAAAAGAATCAACAAGCGAAATGTCAGGTTTTGGCAGGTATTAGATGCCCAGACACGTTCACTTGGAGGTGCAAATCCCGAAAACATGACCACCGAAACCGACCGGCGGCCAGACAACCGAAGTCAACCACGAGTCTGGTCGCGCAGCACCATTTTCCTCCATAAAAAAGTCGCAAGGCTACAATGTTAATCCTGGTTGTTGTCCAGCGACAGCAAATCTGCATGCGCGACCATCCGCCGAGCACCCGTTAGCGCGGGTGACGGAGATGGTTATGGTAAAACGGGGACCCAGTGACGACGGAAATGGGAACGGCACCGACAGTAACGATGGCTGCGATCCAGTGAAAACGCTCACGGATGATACGGACGGCGATCGATGGAACAGAAGCAAGCCGACTACGGATGAAATATTACAGAAGCGATCGTGGAAGGTGACTTGTGGTGTAACTGTCAACGCCCTCACATTTCACCTCAGTGCACGGTTCAAATACTTGTTACATTACAGTTAGTAAGTATATATCACACTGGAGGCAACTGTTCACGAACACCTCTTTCAGACTTTTCTTATGACAAATGCATTACCACCTACTTTCACATCACTCGTTTTTTGCTCCTTATGCCGATGCACGCAATCTCAATTACTTTTACATTGAGTATTGTATTGAAGTTAGCCTTTCCTTTCTCCCAGCTCACCCAACAGGTATATTTCTAATCTCTTCCTTCCTTTACTTTTCTTCAGCAATGCATCATTCTATGACTGCCTTTAGAACTCTGTCCTTTCCTTTCAAAGTATGTCCTATTCTGTTACTTCCATCTATTTAACGTCACAGTACTCCATAGTTGGGCAAATTACTCAGACGAGAGCATCCCAAAAATGTGCAACTAAGTCAAGGGGACGCAATTCAATCAGATTCCCCTCAAGCGCCTTCAACAGGAGCGAACGCGGAAACAGCGACGGACAGTGAGAGGTCCACACTGTGTGAATGTGCCCTTTCTGTCCCCGATTCCCCTCGGGAGTGCCAAGCCGCGGACCGCAGGGAGACGCGACGGGAAGCGACGTCGAGCAGAGCCGTGTCGAGCCTCTCCGCCACGCGATGCTGGGCACGTTTACCTCGAGGGAGTGCAACCCCGCGGCAACGCCTCTACTTCAGCGCATTCATGGTTACACTGTTTCAATTTGTCTTTCGCGTTTATTCTACAGCGACAATTATCTTTAAATGGCTTTCAAAGGCAAATGATTAGCACAAACGATCTTGCTACTTTCCTTTTCCATAAAACGCTTCAAATATCCAACCTGCACCTAAACATCACATGCCACAGCAAGTTCTCATTTTTTAATACCAAAAGTAACTATTCATTTAGGACAGATACCAAACTTACTAGTTACATGTTAGGTAATGTATTTTTTCTACTCCCATTGTATAACACTGTCTTTGGATGGCTGCAACCAGTTGCGTAATGATGGTCATTTCGATACAGATTTCATTATGATACAGGTTCTTAGCCATTCACAGAGACGCTTACAAACCAAGTTTTGTCACTTCATTAATCGTTGAGAGTTGTTGCAGTAAATGTTTCGTTCGAGTGTGTATATTAAAATTGCATTTAATATTATATTAAGCTTCTCAGTTTTAATTTTATTTTATTAGTAGTAATTTTTACGTGAAATATTATTAAAAATAAATTGGATCGTCATTTCACTTTTATCCCATTTGACTAGCGCAGTGGTAGTTATTGAAGAGAACTTTCAGTGAGGTTAAGATCTGAACGCAAGTCATTTTGCGTTATTTGCTGCTTCTGTGTGGTTGTCCTTAAAAAACTGGCCAATTGTTTAGTTTAAAATATTTAGTGAATGGTGGTTCTTTCTGATGGTGTTGACGTTTCCATAAATGAGAGAAAATGCGAAAATACGGAAGCCGAAATATTATTACCGCAACATTTGTTGTCCCTCGCCGGCGCTCTGGTAAAGCACAGCCACCTGCGGGTGTAGGGTAGTGATGCGTCCGCTAGGTGGCCTTGGCTGAATCTTGCATGTCGACTGCCAGGAAACGATTCAGTGGAGAAGTTTAACTTATAAAAGTTACCATAAGTCGTAGAAAAAGTACCGTATGAAACTCGATGTAATGGGTATTAATACACTCGTGTGAAGTTTACGATACTCGCTCGTACCTCGCTCGTATCGTAATATCACACTCGTGTATTAATACCCGTCATTATATCATCGTTTCATAATGTACTTATTCCTTAATGATAATGACGATCATTAGTGGTGTGGCATAATAGGAAATATAAATTTTGTAATAAGTGAGTGAAGGACAATGTTAATGGAAAATTTATGTTTTCATAATCTCGTAATATTGAGAAATATCAACGAAACATTCAAATCTCGAAAGAGTTCGTAAAGGCGATCTTGGGTGGAAAAAATATTGCATTTTAATAACCCAAGGAATTTCCAAGCCATATATCCCGAAAAAATTAACTGTTGGAACTTGGCAACATTCCCCTTCTTTCATCGATTACCGCAGCGAAGACCGGAAAATAATTGGTTCCATAATCCTATCTATTAATTTATTAATTGGACTTTGGGGCCCTCCAGCTGCTGAGGTCATAGAGTCCCAGGAGTGACCTAATGAAATGGCGATTTAGTGAATAATATTGGAGGAATGGTGAGACGAGAAGCAGGGGAAGAAGCAGAAGTAATAAAAAAACACAGTTAGCTTTGCCCACCACCAATTCCACATGTATTGACCGGGGATAGAATCCAGGTTTCCAGTGGTGAAAGGCGAATGCGCTAGCCAGGACGCCAGGACGCCAGGACCCCGCCCCCGGAACTCCCTTCCACGTGCTAAGCCACTTCAACCACGACCGTTGGGCGCGGCCCTTCGGGAAGGTGTTCTCGTAACGTCATGGAAACTAGGTGACATCCCCACTCACACGGTGTCAACGGGCCTTCATGTAAAGAACGCACCGCGCCCGCTACCTGCAGGAACGCGCCGCCGAATTCCTGCGCGGGCCGCCCGCCCTGCCCGCCCTGCCCGCTCTGACCGGCCGCCCGCCCGCTCGTTAGCCCCGCGGTGCTATTTTCGGATGCCGGACGCGGGCCGAAACCCTCGGCGACAGACGCACCCCACGCCCCGTCTCGCCTGCTCCAACGCCCCCGGCACGCACACACCCTCCCGCTGCCTCAGAGAGCCGAAAGAAGGTGCAACTCTATAGTGACATTGATCCTCGATCTACAAAAACAGAATATCCAAAATCAAAACTTAAAAGCAATATAATAAAAATTACAAGTTTAGAAAACATATTATCATACGAATACACACCCCTTTTGCTGAGAAATAACACATTCATTTGCTGAGAAGTATCACACTCTATACTTACACAATCTCAAAGCCAAGTGTCCATTTTGGAAAAAATAAATGGATTATAATAACACAATTTTGCACACTATTCCATTTTCTCCAGTAGATTCACATATCCGTAAATCATAATGCAATAGAAACATCCAACCACACAGTTTCATTTGCGATTAATGCAAAAAAGAATATGTTAAATAATTTAATGCAAAAAGAATATATTTTCCTTGCCAATCCATCTGACTGACCTTTCACAAATATCGAATTATCTGCAACAACTGATTCGCATTCTTCACTGAAGTCAAAATAAAAGCAACATCTCACTTCGTTGCTCATGCCACGAAGATATTCTAAGTAAACGGAACGCTGCGCTAAGGCGTGTCAAGATTTATAGCAGCAGTAAGTATGTCTCTGTAGGTCGCAGACGTCGAGTGCCGCCGCGAAAATGGACTAACTGTGCTTTCGCATCCGCAATCCGCCCGAACTGTGGCTAGTGCGGCCGATTCGCCGACGCGATCTCAACCACCATACCCGCACAAACACCTGCTCTAATCACCCCAGCTAGAAACATCGTCAACAAACAGAAACAATATTCTCTATCTATTCTTTATCACTATCTCAATAGTCATTTCCGGATTTAAACGATTTTTAAGTCCTTCACCAGAGCCTCTCTTGACAAGATCCACCACATCCGTCAGGTCAGAACGCAAGCAATTCTCGAAAAGGCCGACTGCATCACACACGACTGCTTTCGTCTCCAAACGATGAAATCACATTCTCATTTCCATTTTCTCATTCCTTCCACGTAAATCAATGACGCCAAAACAGTAATTCCTTCACTGTTCCAATGAGCCTTTCGTTGTCTTTACACCATCGAAAACAACAAGGATACACTCATCCCTGCTGTCATCGCCACTAGCAGAACCTCAGCTGCTGCTGCAGCCATCGCCATCGCTACTCAGCTCGCAATATTTCTCCGGCCAGCACTCCTCACAAATTACCCCGCACGCAGCCGCGGGGCAGCGCCATTACTTTTCGCCTTGCCTTTGAGACGCCTGCCAAAGTAAATCCGTTTCGCCAGTCATTTCGAAGCAATTATATTTTCCACCGAGAGCAATGCAGGAGAGAACTGTTAGTAGGAAATGATCACTGCATACGAAGAAAAAACTGATCGGCCGAAAAGCAGCCGCCGCACTCTGCTTGCGGGAACGCACATGCGAGCGCGCTGAATAGAGCGAGTCCATTTCGAGAGCGAGCGCGAAACAATGACGGGACGGAGAGGATTCCTACAATAGACAGACGGCGCCGTGAAAGTAGGAGTCTCCCCTCCTGAATCCGCGGCGAAATGGCTATAGTGCTCAAACCCTCTTGGGAGTGGACATTCAAATCCCGTTCGAGAAATTTAAGGAGGAGGAAAATGTTGGCATTTGGAATTTTTATTTTCAACATGATTTATTAAAACATCTCATTACCATACTCGAGCATTGGTACCAAGTTGGAATGAGTTTATTGGAACTGAGAGTTTCATTGCAACCTTCTTAAATTTCAGAATTCGTCTGTTCTTACCCGGTCCACAGACTACTGAAAATCACGAAAATTATGCCGCGACCTTCAGAGACGCGAGTCATCTTCATTATCCGTGCTTTATTTCGCCAAAAACAAAGTTCGTTCTTCGCAGATAAAATGACTCTCGGCGAGCGCGACAGAATTGAGAAACCCCCTCACGCAGCCACGGGTCGAACGCCGCGCGAAACGCGAAGACGCAGCACAAGGGACAAGCCAGAAGGCGCAGGCGAGAGATCCGTTACCCTGCGGCTCCTTAAATGGCGGGTACAGCGCCCTGCCGCGTCGCGCGGACGCGCCCGCGGGCGGGCGGGCGCTCCCCCGACCCACCGACTCCCAGGCGCGGGAGGGGCCGCGCCTCCCACTTCCTCCGCCGCCCGCGCGGGGCGATACGCGCGGATGATCCCGCGCGCGGACGCGCCGCGCATGCCGCAGCGCTCGGGCCTGGCCGCACGAGCTTGCACGGCGCACAGGGCGGGGAGAGGGCTCTGACTGGCGCGTACTCGTAGTTCAGGGTATTCCTCTAACAATCCATTTGAAGTTGCGATTAAAATACTTTGCTATCATTCTCAGCGAATGATACGTTTTGATGGAGCATTTCTGTTCGGTCGTTGGCTTCACTCAAAGTACCCAAAATTTGTAGTGCAAGTGTTACCTCATAACAGAGAAATATTTCTTGGAAACATTACGTTAAGGCAACGCGAAGAAAAATTATTTGAAGCAAAATATATGTTGATTAGAACCAAACTGAATCAGTGGGAACTGCATTAGACCCCTGAGTGCTTCCAGATATTTCCCGCATATGTGATAGTTTAATCCATTCACCTCGCCCCGTGCCCCTCCGAGCGTCCGGGCGGATGGCCACGGCGGGGCGGCGGCGTGCGACATCGCCGTTACGGTTTGAACCCCGCGCGCCCTCCCGCTCCCCTTGGAGAGGCTTGTATCTGCCATCGTTCTCACGACCCAACGCGTGCATGCGTGCGCGCGCGCTCCGATCGCCCGCCCGCCCTCCACCTTCCCCTTCCTGCCCCCGGGCGCGGGCGCAACCCCCCTCTCGCCCTCCCTCCGACGTGCCAGGATTCAAGCGCCGCGCCGCGCTGCGGAGGCATTGCGCATGCAGGAACCCCGCCAGAAATGCCACACGCGGCCCCGCGCGCCCTCCTCCACCCCACTCCCACCCCCTTCCTCCGCCCCTCGGCCCCCTCGCTGGCGCGGGCCGGCTCCGCGTCTCTCCCGTTGCCCCGGCGCGACTGTATTTAGATTCTGTCTTATTTCTAACAAGTGCCAATACGCCCATACATTAAACATGCTGCGGCGGAGGCGACCACTTAAAAAGTGCGGGATGCCTGGCGGATAGCAAGCAGGGGCCCAGTGCCTGCCCCCGATCCGGCCGGGCGCCGCCGCGAGCCGTCCCCACGCGCGGGAACCTCCGCTGCGCTGCGAGAGGCGGCATTCCAGACACAACTCACAATTCAGTTATTGTTAAATCAGGACGACGCGCGAACTTCAACTCGGTTTCATTTCAAAATTATCTAATATACGTGCGTGATTCACGAAACTCCGATCACTGGACCTATAGGAACGCTGCTAATAAATAATGATAAAAGGAATAAAATTGTGCCAGATCTACGACTTCCTACTATTCACTGAGCACAAATATGAGGAATATTTGTTTCAATGAACGCAAAACAGTTCCTAAAAGTATGAGTGCTACGTGGCCAATCATTATATATATATATATACATATAATGATATATATATATATACCGGGTCTTTAGTCTAACTCGCAACCCATATCTGAGAACACAACCACTTGTTTTGGTAATTTGGCAACGCGTGAAATACCTTTGGCTTTCCTTTCACTTTTAACGACCCATCCCCCGGTCGCAGGTTTCGGGGTGGGAGAACCGGGCTATTTTGTTTGGAAGAAAGAGAAAGGACTGTCTTTGGGTAGTCATTCATACACGTTTCATTCATGAGTGTAGGAACTTACGTTTAGGAAAGAAGAATCGCTTCGAAAATGTTGACGAAAGAACAGCGTGTATTTTTGGTAGACGTTTACTTCGGCACTAAATCTTTTTTAGAGTCAGGAAATGTTTCAGGAAAAATTTCCGGAAACGCCAGTTCCCAACAAGTCAACAATTTGTAGACTAATCCAGCGCTTCAGGGACACGGGGAACGTTATGGATAGGAAGCGGAATCGCAATGCCACTGTTTTAAAGGAAGATAAATTATTAGAAATTCAGGAGGTTTTGAAACATTCCCCTGAGACGTCGCTATCGAAATTGCATCAGCAATGCAATGTTTCACTCTGCAGTGCATATGTCGCAACTAAGAAATTGAAAATGCGGTCTTACAAGTGGCAGACCGTTCAAGAACTGAAAACACCGGACAGGGGCGCGCGATTTCATTTCTGCCGTTGGTTCAGAAGTTTTATTGAATTAGGACTTCACGTTCTTGGCACCTTGTTTTTTAGTGATGAAGCTTGGTTTCATCTCGACGGAAATGTAAATAAACAGAATTGCCGGTTGTGGAGCACATCGAAACCAGATGCAACTCTCCAAAAACCTCTTCATTCTTCGAAAGTCGGGGTATGGTGTGCCATATCTCGTCGCCGAATTATCGGACCAATTTTTTTCACGGAGACAATTACTTCTGAAAGGTATAAAGACATTATTGAAAACTTCGTATCTCTTTTAGAAGAAGACGACAGGTACTGCTGGTTCCAGCAAGACGGCGCCCCGTGTCACACGGCGAACAGTAGTATGAATTTCCTAGCGGAATTTTTCGGAGAACGAATTGTTACAAAAGGTCTGTGGCCACCACGTTCCCCAGATCTTACTCCATTAGACTTTTTTCCTGTGGGGTTTTCTTAAGAGTAAAGTTTATGCAAAACTTCTCTTGAAGATTTACGACGCAACATTACGGAATCTGTTGGGCAAATCGAAGAAGTTACTCTTCAACGTGTTGCAGCAACAGTACTGAAAAGAGTAAACGCCTGTCTCTTGGCAAATGGTGGTCACTTTGAAAATTTACTCTAAGGTGTGTTTATTGTCATTTTGAGAAAATAAAATTGTATAATTTTTAATTAATTATTGTCAGTAATGATTAAGTTATTACTTATGAATATTTTATTATATTTAATAATTTTATTAAAATTTTCCAATTTGTTTAATTTCCAGGTTCTATAATAATAGATAATGAAGAGCTTGGCGGTGATGTTTCATGAGATATCTTTCTGATTTCTCTCTGAGCCAGCTTTCATTAAATAATAATTATTGTTACGTTTCTGTTAATAAATCGATAAATCAGTCATAATTTCCCTCCACAACTTCAGTATCACATTTTTGTTTCTTGAGCATACTGGAGAGAATCGGTCTAAAGAGACGTTTTGTTTGCTGGCTCATGCCTCTGCCCACCCCACCCCACCCACCCTGCGCAGCGTGAAAAGATTCCGGCTTGTGAGCCGAGTACCTGCCCGCCGAAGCCCTTGAATGGGGAAAACACAGAAAGGGCTGTTGCAGTTGCTGCAGATTATGACGCACAGCGCACTTCCTCCGCTGTCTCGGCATGCCAGCCACGGCAGTATTGAAAGGAGACAAAGACACGCAGTTGCCAAATTGCCAAAACAAGTGGTTGTGTTCTCAGATACGGGTTGCGAGTTAGACTAAAGACCCGGTATATATATATATATATATGTATATATATATATATGTGTGTGTTAATAAGATATATATGTATGTGTGTGTGTGTGTGTGAGCGTGTGCGCGTGTGTGTGTGTATACACAGAATGTCCGGGAAGGAAACGTCGAAACTTCGAACATAAGCTCTTATGACAATTTTTATCATATTTTGTCTAATAAACTACAAGGATATTCCGAATGGTTGAGCCGCAATAAGCACTCAAAAGTTGCATTGAATAAATGATTTATAAGTAAACTTTTGCATTATGGAAGCATAGAAACGTTTCAGAAACATATAAATTGTTTATAATTTACAAAAGAAATGAATATATTTGTTCAAAAAGAAAAATTAAGCGAGAAATAAAAAGCACCCAATTTACACAATTCGACTGCTTTTTTATTTCTCAGTTAATTTTTCTTTCTGAACAAATGTATTTATTTCTTTTGTAAATAATAAACAATTTACATGTTTCTCGAGTGTTTCTCTGCTTCCAAAATGCAAATTTTTTGCCTAGAAATCATTTTTTTAAACCAACTTTCGACTCATTGCGTCTCAACCATTTGGAATATCCACGTAGTTTATTAGACAAAATATGCTTAGAATTGTCTTAAGAGCTTATTTCCGACGTTTCCTCCCAACGTTCCGACACCCTGGATATTTACCTTCTCCTGATCAAAGACAGTGCTATTTTCCCTATAAGAAATACTATTACATGTGATTTATTGTCTGCGAATGTGGCAGGATTATCTCTTTTATATTTATTTTCTCCAGTATCGTAATTAAATATTACACACTAAAACTTATTTGTACAATAGCATTATCAATTATCTTCCGAAACCTAGAAAGCCACATTAAATAGAATAATTCATATGAAAAATTAACAAGAGAATTCGCATGAAAATTTCATTTTCTTTCTGATTTCCCTCTCTTTGAGACACGTGACTACTGTGTGTATAACGTGAATTTCTTTCTCTAGCAATCTACGTTGGCAACCAATCCAAATCCAACAGTTTTCCATGGAACGATAGTGTCCAGCCCATCTGATGGGCAGTTAACTATTTTGCAATTTTGCATTATTTACAAGAAGCGATAAGCAATGCTAAAGTGGCATGTTTGTAATACAATGCTACTGAAAACACGCTAAAACTTGATACATCTTACTACAAACACTTGTTTATATACACTCACTGTTCTTCGCATTTAAAAACACTCACCGATCTTCGCACTTCAAAAGAAACTATCTTCGCTTCGGTTACTGTAATCTCCCACTCACATGCTTGCTCACGCCAGACGACTCAACGACTGCTTTCGATCGATTGAAACTCGCATAACAAAAAGAAGCAATGAAACAATGACCGCAGATAAGCGATCATTATTTAAATTTAAGATAGTGTTAATATTTAGTGTTTGTACTATGGAATCTGTTAATAAAAGCAAGTGATTACACGTACATAACCCACTATCTTTCATTTAAATTATCACGGAATGGTGACCTCCCCTTGGGACACTGCCTTGTAGTAGCACAGACCATGCGGGCGGGAAGGCTTGTGTGCTTCAGATAGGTGGACGCCTAAGCCGGCGGTAGCATGCATTTTTTCGCATGACTACTGATAGGGTCACCCATGCCGGACAGGCCAATACTGAGGGGCCAGACTAAAATGTGTCTTACAACGTCCTACCCACCCTAATGTCCTTGATCCTATCTTTTTCCATTCCTATCCCCATAAAATACTATCGCTTCTCAAATACAGGCAGTCTTTTTAACCATTCTCCTTCCTCGCATCCCTCTTTTCCATTACTATATCTTTACCTTGCACATTGTGGCCTTTACCCCAGTAGGACGCGTTCGTGTCCTCCTGGCTACACTCTTCTACCATTGTGGCATCTTTGACTTACTTGTGCCACAACGCTTTTTGTCTTTTCTATCGACCTCTCTTGGTCAGCTCTTATTCGTTTCAGACACCGACGCTATTAGGTTTTCGAGGGCTAGGGAGTCCTTCCTTATCTTCCTTTTTTTTCTCTTTCTACTTAATAGGGTAGGTAGACCTCACGGAGGGGGACTTCGAAGCCGTAGTGAAGGCAATCCTCCTAAGGCCTGACATAAAATTCCCTGGCCCTCCAGGTTGAGGGTTGAAGCGACGGGCCTGCTCCCCATTCTTCATAAAAATATCAAATTTGCAAAATACACCAAAAGCGCCTCGGAATCAGGAACTTTACGATGAAAAGGGCAACGGAAACGTATAACGAATTTAGGATGCTGGAATGTTCAGGGATTGAGAAATAAAGACCTTGAAATAAGTAATGAATTAAAATCGCACAAAATTGAAATAGCCGTACTAACAGAAACCAAAGAGAAGGGAAATGGAAATGAAATGTGGGAAAATTTTTTACATTTTTTCAATGATGTGGAAAAACCACGTCGAGCAAAAGCAGGAGTCTCTGTTTTGATACATAAGAAATGGAAGAAACATTAGAAATGGGAATGCCATAAATGGAAGAATAATAACCCTTGATTTGGAAATTTTTAATATTAGTTTTATGATTGTTGATGTAAATGCTCCAAACTATGAGGCCACCTTATTGGTGAAGGAAGAATTCTACACTAAATTAAGTGAAGTAATTTTAACTTTAGGTAATAGGAAGGAATTAATTTTACTAGGTGATTTCAATGCAAGGGTGGGAAGAAAAGTAAATGATCAAGTAGTGGGTCAATATGAAGAATATGTGTTAAATGAAACTCATCTAATTGAGATATGTGAACAGTTCTCTCTAAAGATACTGAACGGCTTGTACCCCCACAAAGATATCCATGAATATGCATCGACACAAAGTACTGAAGGTCTCAAATCAATTATTGATTATTCCATTATTGGACAGACTTGTCATATGAAAATCATGGACATCCGTGTTAAAAGGGGGGCTGATTGCCGACCATTGCCCCTTAAAAGCAACAGCTTGGTTTAGACCCAGGAAGAAAGAAACACCAACTGTGGAAAGTGAAAGTAAACAGGAAACAAAACTGGAAGCGAGTTATCAACTTGACAGTTTTGAAAATGAGTCCACGATATACCTTTATAAGTTAAGATTGGCATACAAAATGGAAAGGAAAGTTGAAGGGTCCGCAGAAGAAATGGTGTAGTGGCAAGGAAAGAAGAGATATGTTACAAGACTCTTGGCATGACAAAACAAAATGTCGCTTTGCATGCGATAAACGGCCAATATAGAGCTGTAAACATCGCTACTATACAGGCTGTCAGGAGAGGAAATGTTGGAAATAAGCTCTTAAGACAATTCTAAGCATATTTTATCTAATAAACTACGTGGATATTCCGAATGGTTGAGCCGCAATAAGCACTCAAAAGTTGGTTTGAAAAATTGATCTCTAGGCCAAAATTTGCATTATAGAAGCATAGAAACACTCCAGAAACATATAAGTTGTTAATTATTTACGAAAGAAATGAATATATTTGTTCAGAAAGAAAAATTAAGCGAGAAATCAAAAGGCACCCAATTTACACAATTCGACTTTTTTATTTCTCGCTTAATTTTTCTGTCTGAGCAAATATATTCATTTCTTTTGTAAATAATAAACAATTTACATGTTTCTGGAGTGTTTCTATGCTTCCATAATGCAAATTTGTGCCTAGAAATGATTTTTTCAAACCAAATTTTGAGTGCTCATTGCGGCCCAATCATTCGGAATATCCACGTAGTTTATTAGAAAAATATGCTTAGAATTGTCTTAAAAGCTTATTTTTGAATTTTCGACGTTTCCTCCCCGGGCACCCTGTATATATACGGAATGGTGAAAGGAGAGCTCAAACGATGTCTTAAAGAAATGTTTCAAATATATAGAATGCATTTACATACAAAGGAATTCATTTCGCTTGGTGCGTGGGAGATTACAGTCTAAGCTAATCGCCGGGTCGCGACGGGTTCCTCGCGCACCGGTGTAAGATCGCTTCCCTGAACGCCCGCGGGGAACAGGCCAATCGCGGGTCATGAAGCTGGGATCGCGAGATAAGAACAGATATCCCACACAGATACCAGCTTACTTAAGCCGGCTAATGGCATCGACTCCTCCTCCTGACAGATCGACGCCGTGCTGACGCGCGAACGCCGGCGAAAAAGCCGACGACGGCGGCGACGCGCGGCGCACCGAACGCTCTAATAGGCGATCAAAAGAAAACGCGGAACAGCCGACGACGGGCCCCGCGCAACGTCCCAGGGATTCGAACTCGGGGATCTCAGGCATTCGCTCCCGCCAACGATACAACAGTGTATTCATAGCGGAGAAATGTCTCTCACAAAACTCAAAGTCTTTATCGTAACTTTGTTCATGACCTGGCAGTAATCAAACATTTAGTGCATTGTATTTCATGCATTTTACAAACATTTGCATTGCAAACATTTTGTGCAAGCGAATGGACATGAGTAATGTGTGACTGTAGTAAGAATTGTTATCTTTTGAAATAATGTGCAGAGAGAACTAGAGATTCAATGGTGAACGTGGAGACGACCGTGTTCTTTGGTCTAAAAGGGCAGTAAATGTAATTGTGGCATCGTGGTAGCGAAATGACAGCACAGACACGAACTCTATGTACAATTGTGTTTATTTACAATATTAACAAATGTACAGCTCTGGGGATGCGTTCCCCAGTACCTCCGTGACTCCCACGCGCCTGCTCCCTCTCCCTTAGGAACGTGCATCCCCCAGCTTGCCGCTTTACCACGCGCCGGTGGCCCGTGTTACGCACTCTTCCAACGTATTTTGGCAGGTCACGTGATCGCCTTCAGCCCTGTAAAGACGAGCGGGCCCAGGGAGACATGTGCGCCCACCGGGGGGTCCGGTGCCCCTGCCCGCTCGCCTCGCATGACGGCGGGCATGGCATTTTCCAGTGCTTTTGTCCGTCCCAAGTGTCCGGCAGCCCGCGTGCCCAATCGTTTGAAGATCTCGCTGCCATGTGCAAACGTTACATAATACTTCTAACAATCTGACAACACGAGAATGAAGTTTTCAAGCAAAACACCAATGTGATCCAACTACTGAACTTCACTACGCTGTAAAATAACATGAGGATGCACAATTCATGCAAGGAATCTGAAGCATCAAGAAGCTCAGACTTTTCTTAGCTAGAAAACAATTTCCTAGTATGAATTTAAATCGAAATTAGTAATACTTTTAAAGCCAAATATTAGAACTCCTATTTATCTCAACAAAAGAGACAACTGCTCGATAAAACCGCATCAATTTGCATGGAGCAACCGTTTACACATAACGCTCTTCTGGGAATATTCTGAATTACAATAAAACGCTAGGAACAAATAGGCGTCAGAGTTGCACAGGTGAGCACTTTGATCCATCTTAGACCTCAAGCTCCTCATCCGTTCTGGGGCCAGCGACGGTTCGACACCGCGGCGGCTCGCCCGCCAGAAAAGCAAGCCGGCCCGCCGCCGCCACCGTCGCCGCCGCTCCACAGGAAGGCGTTCCGTTACGCGACCACACTTTTTTTGCGACTCGTAAATTACAACACGCCCTCCTCACAACTCCTCGCCCGTCCCCCTCCTCCCGCACCACATCCCGGCTCGGCTCGCCGCCGCGCTCCGTTCTGCATCTCCGGCCACGGAGCCGCGCTCGCGCACATCCCGCTACAATTCCTCATCAAGCGCTGTCGCGCACGTCCCTCGCCCGCCGATAAAATCGAGATCGCAACATGAGATATCGAACGCAAATGAGCGAAACTCGGATTAGTACACACCTCAAGGACATCGAACGGCAGATGTATTTCCTCGGCGTTTGTTTGCCAAGTAGAAAACTAATGGTAGGTAAAAAGGTAACAATTTATAGTTTTGCTATAAAACACGAGAAAACCATTTGTCACTGAATCGCAGCGAGAGTGAGTGTAAGGGAGGCCTTGCGATGGTCAAGAGGTTATTAATGCGAGAAAAGCCCGGAGAAAATGTCGAAAGAGTTAATTTAAGAGTAAACAGTGTTAGGTTATTGTAATGCGAAGAAATATATATATATATATATATATATATATATATATATATATTTCTTTGTTGCTTTAATAAGCAACACCATTAATGCATACACCACTAAATAACATGAGGTAAAAATGCATTTTCCTTTATCAGTATCTTTCAAGTCAGATTAGGTCTCAAAAAAATTTATGGAAGAATTTGTCCAGTTTCGTTACAAACAACGTTACAATAGTTATCTGAAAACAATGCTACTGAAATTTGTATCTCGAAAGTCAAAAGGTAAGAAGTGTGCGTCTATTCTTCCACAAAAGCCACTTTCCTATCGTCTAACCTTCCACGGAGATTTGCAGTCTTTCAATGAGTATGTTCTCAGGTCTTAAACATATTTAAGGAAAAATTTGTCCCCTTTTGCTATAAACAACGCCACAATCGCTATCTCAATACAATGCTACCGAATTATAAATATAACAGTCAAAGGCAAGAAATGAGCGTCGGATTTTCCAGCATTTAACAAAAGCCACTTTCAGATCGCCTAGCCTCTCACGGAGATTTGCAAAGTTCTTCAGTGAGTATGATCCTCTTAAAAATCGGATGTATGCTGACGTTCCAAGCAGTATTCATTTACAACTTTCTCACATGAGCGCTATCCACGAAAAGGCACGTTATTTGGAATCTAATATTTTCTCAGAAATATATAAACAATGGTAACAGACAATGCTCAGTTAGTATATCACAAACTTTTTAGTCATTCAACCAAAATACAAGCGGCACTACCATAAACAACCGAAGATGAAAAGCTAAAATGCCAGTGGATTGCCATGAACTGACATGAAAGACCAAAGCAAAAAATGGAAAGAGATACATTTTGCACTGAGAAGGTTCAGATCTCACGCTCAAAGGAGTATCGTGAGGAAGAAAAAGTACACACTACTAACAGAATAAAAATACAATGAATTATAAAATGAATACTTTAAATATGGTATAAATATTTCTATAGTGGCACATTGTTGTTTATCGGATTCTGTTTACCAAGTTGAAGTTCTAAGGTTCGCGCAGCAGTCAGCGTCCTACGAGCGAGCAAACCAAAGCGTGGATCTTCAACATAGACCAACTCCAATCTATCATCTCGCGTTTAATTGAGCCTAAGGCAATCGCAGCAGACACCAAAATAAGGAACCCCATGAGGCCAGCAAACATCACGTCGACAGCTGGGGTGGCCATGTCTTCCTCGCCAGGGAGTGATTCACTATGTGGTGATTCGTCACTGCGCTTAAATGGCGAGCTGACAATAGTTGTGCAAATCCCCTTCCTTCCATACAATAATATACGTTTTGGGTTATTCAAACTACGACTATGGAAAGGAAACTACCTCCATAGTGTTCAAGGTCTTTACTGCACGATAACTATTTGTGATTCACAACTCTTCCCGGGAGCTGCCATCTGATTTTGTCACCCTCCCCGCCACTGATTTACACCTACAAAATTGCGAAAACACGTCACACGAAATCCCGACCCGGCCTTCCAGAGGCGGATTCAAGGGGGGGGGGCATGGTCCCCCCTCCCAAAAGGCCTAAAGTTTTCGCTTGTTACATTTTCTTTGGCAAAATTAATTTAAATATTTATGTTAGAATTATGTAATTATTTAAAATAGTGTTATATATATATATATATATATATATATATATATATATATATATACACACACACACACACACACACACACACACACAGTACATTTAGTTAACAAAAATCTATGATGGCCCCTTCCAAAACGATCGCCTGGATCCGCCCCTGCGGCCTTCCCTGTCGACGGGCGAGCGGAAGCAGCGAACGGTTCTGCGCGGAGCTTCGCGGAATGTCGGGGCGCACGCGAATGCCGGCGTCCTCCGCGGCGACGCGAAGCGACCCGAAATCGCCGGGGCCCGTGCTCCCCGTTAGCGGCGCCCATCCGCCCGCTCGCACGTTCGTTTAGCAAGCACTCGATTCGCGGAAGCGCCGGATCGCCCCGCGCACAGGCAGAGGCAGACGCGGGCCTCTTCCGAAGCGGCCGACGCTGTAAACCAAAATTTGCTCGCCGCGCCCACAAGGAGGGGCGCGCGTCGCCGGAATTTCGCGTTTCCGAAAACGAGCGGAGACGCTCCGATCCGACACACGGGAGAGACAGCCTACGCCACGGCGAAAAGCGCTCGGCAAATTCTTTTTCGTTAAACCCCTCAGAGAACAACTAACACTGAAAGTAAATAGGTCTGCAGGAGTGCATAAATAAAGTAATGTAGGATGTTTGAAGGCACACAATATTGTGAGGAGTTTGGAGGTGGCAACCGAAATGTCATTCTGTCAACATAACAGTAAAGTAAAGGAATTTTGTTTGCTTAAAAATAAGTACTGTTTGTAGGAATGCCAATGAACAACCACTTTAACATTTAATGTTGTAAAATCTCATTCATCTCTATGACATAATTGTAAATGTCTATTTGTCACACCACTACATTTCTGCAGCAAGTAATGGAACATATTCGTCTGCACAGAATTTGGTCAGGTCGGGTATGTTGTAGAACATTTTCAACGCGCTACTGAACACGGAGGCGTGAAGAAAATCCAATCGCTCATATTACTTTCGGAGGAAGCTTGTGAAAACGTATGTATATTAGAGAATTGTGTGTAGGCATGAAGATTACGCAAGATCAACAGAAATATAGAGAGGCAAGATTTCTAATATATCGCAATTAAACGAACTCCATTTCCTTCCAAATAATTTTATTGCACCTGTTGTCTATTGTCCATTATGTAACGCACATTAGCTGCCTTGAAATTAAGCATTATTTCACTTAAATTTTCGAAGAAATCTTCATAATCGTCCATTAGGAGAGTAAAAGTATCATCACGGCTACACCATTGCGGCTAGTGCTCCCCAGTCCAAAACTGTCCAATCGTACTCTACGAATTTTCCCGGCGCGTTTACACGAGAGTCAACACGCAGCTGCCTCGCCGCGGAGTGCCTCGAGGCGTCCTCAAAGAGCCTCGCCGCGTCGCCGGGAGAGGAGGCGCCCCGCACCTACGGCAACGCGACCCACGGAAGGCGCGGGAGGGGCGCGGAAGCGGCCGGCCGAAGGTCGCACCCACACGCGGCCGGCACGAACGCATGCGCCGCACATGCACAACCGAACAGGGCCCAAAGGAGTGCTTGGAAAGGACAGGGCGTGCCACTTCAAAATGAGTCACTTTTTCCAATAGGGCTCAATGTGTCATTTTTCCAAAACAAATAATTATACGGGACAACGAATAGTCAACGACAAGTGATCAACTTGTTTCATTTTGAATAGCTACATCTCCAGCTCATGGAACGATTATACATACTAGCCTAGAAGCTTATATGAGATCATTAGTCTTTTTAATGCTATAAAAGAAATATTGTAAGTGACCATCGTATGAAATGAACACGTCGAAATGGTACGAAATGAACAACGAAAGTGCCGAAATCACAGACAAAATGAAAATACTTTATACCCAACGGGGGCCTTCAATGCAGGTTGCTTCATTTTAGTCACATAAAATTACATGAATTGATGTCTCGAAGGCGTTGTTCGTAAGCAAAGAAATGTTACGCGCGCCATTCAGGTCGCTTTATCCGCGTGCGGCGCGGCCGGGGCGGGTGGCGGGCAGGGCCGGCGCGTGTTTTTCTGCGCGTCCGCTCGCCTGTCCGTTCGACGTCCGCCTGGTGCGGCGCGAGCTCATTAACTAATGTAACTCGCGAGGCGGGGACGGGGGGCGGGGAAATAAAAAGACGTGATAAGCGCGAGAGCACGATGGCGAGGGCCTGCAAAAACCGCAGGCAGCGAGCGGACAGGCCCGGAAACGGATCGCGCGCGTCATTTTTATTGGGGGCTGCCGCTCTGCTCGGCGGCCATTACAGCGCTCCTAATTCGCGTGATACCACGACATGGCTGGCGAAGCCTTTCGCAGCATCGCCGGCAGCGGTGGCGAAGGTGAGGGAGGGGCGGTGTGCAGCAAAGAACACATCCGCCCGATGTGTTGGTTTTAGCTTGTCTGCTATGACGGTAGCGCAACTACGACGCCGCAGAATAATAAGCCCTTTCGCTCGCATGCAGCCAAAATTCAATGCCCGTTGACACCGAATATCATTCTTAGTTGACGGTGATGGGAATAGCGGTGACTGCAGCGTAAGTCTGCAAATGCCTGTGCGCATGCATTTATCTGAGAAGTTTACATAAATAAACAAGATGTTTTTTGACTGTCGAACATGTAATTAATGAGAACACATTACGCGAAAGTCATCCTGAAAACTGACTTACGCGGCCTAAAAATGCAACTTGGAACAAACACACTGAAATAGGCCTTAAGCTAAGATCAATTAGAAAGCATTAGGTTGAAAAATGAGGAAATCACAACACTTATTCAGAAACAAAATGAACAATTAATAAATTACACTTCATCACTGCAAAACGCTCAAACACCTAAAACAACTACTAACCTATCTGAACGCTTGAATCTCCCCAAAACACTGTACCCAGCCGGGTGAAGCGAGTAGTAACCACCGGCAGCTCGGGCATCCGCGAGAAAACGAAGCCGCAAAGTGAAACCGAACCGTTTTCTAGGCGCGCCTCCTTCACGCGCGATAGCATCGGCGCGGCGCGGGAGCGCAGCAGCCTACGCGACGCCAGGGCTGTAATTTGGAAGCGGCCGGGGCGAGCCTACCGCGCCGGGGACTCCCCTCTGCAAACAACCCGAACGGCGCGCGCAATACGCAGCGGCCGCGATAAGGCGGCAGCAAAGACGGATGAGAGAAATGATACAGAGTGAAAGAAGTACAAGAGGACTGTAGGAATGGTAGAAAATGTGCCTTCGCTGGAACCATAGGACAATAACAGTAAATAATTGATACGCTTAGTGTTAAGAGGAAAGAAGCGAAACGCAATTTACAATCGAATGATACGAACAGGAAAAAACTAGTGGCGCTACAACAGCACATACTTTCTTGCACTTAGTAATACCATTTATATAACAATTTCTAAATTAACACATCTCAGTCACCATTTTTGTAAAAATCAATTTTTCGATAAAGTATACACATCCTTATTTCGAAGTCTATGTTTAAGCAATAGCTTTCATTAAAGGAAAAATATCTATAATATTATATTTGTAAGACGACTCAAAAAAAATTAAAATGTTTGCAATTTCCAAAAATTAGGTTTTTCAACGAACATGAAACCTGCGCATTCAATTAAACGTCCTTCATACTATCCAGTAACAAAGTTTAACTGAAAATAGAATGTTTTTGAAACTGAAAATATCCCAAGAACTTCATGTACAGTACCCCTCCCCCCCAAAATTAAAATTTCGGTTTCAGACACCTTCCAGATTGATTACGGAGTATCAATTTTGGAGAAAATCGACTGAACGGTTTAGCCGCTAGCGTTGTTTACAGATGGACGGGCGAACGGACAGACGTTTTGCTGTTAATTCGATTTTTCAGTATCAAGGGCCCACAAAACATGAAATTCGTTTTCGTTGCCAGGGCCCTGTAAGAGTTTTTCTGCCGAGACTTCGCATTTTTTCACGCAGGATGACATAACTTACTCTCTATTGCGTAAGCGGTAGCGAGATCGTAAAAATACTAACATAATTATGAGGTTTGGTAAGAAAAAGACGTATGAGCAACTGTACGGAGCAACCCAACTTTGAAAAGAAATCCACTGAATCAAAGAAGGAACAAACAGCAAGGGGAGAAATCAAGCGAAGGGAAGTGCAAGGCGAAAGCCACGCTCCCCACGGTGATCCACCGCAAAGTGCAGCGGCGGCCCCGGTGGCGTGCTCAAATAGTTTGCGTCGAAACGCCATGTAATGTTCGCTAATGATACACCCGCTAGTGCCTCGACAACAAGTGCGCGAGTTGTGCTGCCGTCGACGGCGTCAAAGGCCCCTATGCCGTGCCGGTCCCGCCCCCTGCTCGCACACGCTCGCTTCGTCCACGACAACCCTCCGCCACGACCTTCCTCCGCCTTCATCGTTATAAAATCACCACGCAATTATATTTCACACGCTAAAGGAAAATGACAACGTTAAACTATCACTTCTTTAAACTATTTTTTTCTTCAATATTTTAACGTCAGAAATAAGGTTCTCAGTTTTATAAAAAAAAGTGTCGAAGCAGGATTTTAAAAAATGTTTCTTAAATTAATTTCGTAACCCTCGTCTTAGTTCCGAAAAAGAAGTAGTTTTTTTAGGCATGACAATGTTGCATTCAATTAGTGACGATTTAATTTATTTCACTACATTAAAGTTGACTGTAAATACTCGTAAGAAAGTAAGTAAAAAAAAGAGTCGTATAAGAGACTCGTGTAAAAATACTTTCATGCATTGCAACTTTATGGAAGAACGATGTTTGCATGACCCGATTATCGCACCATGCATCCGCGGTTATTTTTGGCACGAGAGATCCCGTTATACTCATCAAGTTTCTGCTCAACCGGTATTGGCGGATGCCATAAAATTTGAATATAAACTCCTACATTGGTAGTGAAGGTGTGTGGAATAAGACTGGCGACAAGGGATCGATCACTAATAGGATACTCAGATCTTGAACTGCAAGAAGGCAATCTAAGACTGTTTTTTAGTTAGTGCAAGTATCTGCAAGACATGCACACTAGAGAGCAACAAGCAACATGAATAACTATGCCCTGTATTTCTTTACTACCACAACCATCGAAATCCAGATGTAGGAAAAGATAGTCTAGAAGGCAAGAAAGATGTCAAATCACAAATATCAGAAATGCTTGATGCATCAGAACCGTCGAAAGACACCAATAGTTTTATGAGAAGAAAATAAATGTGTGATAAACTGCTAGGTTTTTAAAAATTTGAATCTCTTTTCCAAAGAAACCCGGCACGAAAATGTATTTAGGCAAATGATGGGGAATATGAAATGCAACATAAAAGAAAACAGAACTAGTGGAGTATATTCCACTGAGTACAGGAATGACGGTCATGAAAAGAATGAGGTTCTGAAATGACCAAATGAAAACAAAAACAAAAATAACAATAAAAGCACTTACAACGTATTAAGTATACATCAAAGGACCAAAAGAGTAGCAGGTCTATAGAGCTGAAAGTAACAGAAATTAAACCAGAGAGTGCAGGGAAATTCATAAACACCCAAGGCTTGTAAATCAATCACGATCTTGATTATGTTCAAATTAAGGTAATAAAATTGAAAAATAAACAAATGTAGGTGTCTCTTCCGAAGATTGCTTAAGTGCAAGAGACTTGCATAAATGCGAGAATGGAACGCGAGCACGTGGTAAATAAGGAATAAACTGGGAACAGGGACTTCTGAGAATCTATACATGCGCACACAACGGAAATCGCCAAGGCAAGACTGCAAAGCCAGTTCCAGCCCACACGAGAGACGCAAAAAGCGCGTTGCCCGCTGCTGTGTTTACAGCGGGGGCGCATTGCGGAAGACAATACCTCCGACCCCCCTCCCTGGCCCCGCGCCGCCCGGGCTGTTCACCCTGATCGAGTTCTGCTCGAGATGTATCACGGCACTGCCACGAGTCACGAGTGACTGAACACGACGTGTACCCCGGGCGTAAGTCGGAAGCGGCCGAGCGGTCCGCCGACGGCGACGGCGACGGCGACGGTGGCGTCTGGCCTTCGCGCGCACGTTGGCACGGCGCTCGCCCTCGCCCTCGCTCTCGCTCTCCTCTCCGTCGCCGTCGCCGTCGCCCGCGGTCGCGGGCGCGGTGCCAAGCCCCGCGGCGCGGCGTGGCGCGGCGCGGCGCCGGCACGGCGCACGCTCCAGCGCTCGCCCGCCTTCCACACACTTGTTCCCACTTGCTTCCACTTCTGTGAACGCTTCCCCGGCGCCCGGCCGCTCGCTCCGCACGCCCCCGCACACAACGCTCCCTCCACCCCGGGCGGATGCAAGCACCAACTCACATGAATGCCATAGCGAGTCGCATGTTCCTTTATACCAAAGCTTCCCAAACTTACGATCCCAGTGGGTTCATCTAACCACTTTTGAAACCGTTGTTTGGCACTTTATTCTTTTCTGGAAGGCTCTTCAAGATCGCAAATGAACAAGTCATCTCAAACTTGACACCATGAACCCTCATTTGATATGAATGTCAATCGAAAGTACTTGCGAAACAATTTTTTATTATCTTAAAGCTCAATTGTATTGGCAAACAAATAACAACCTATAACAAGACACTCGTTAGAACCGTTTAGGGTACGAAGACGTATTGATTGCCCTTCACCATGAACTAGTCTGCAAACTTTCCCCAATGCACTCCGTACTACAGAGTATTTTGCATCACACATCACGTTCCAAAGTAACTGAACCAATGAGTGTGACAGTGAGTGTTTGTCCACGAGCGTATGCAGAAGGTCGGGGAGAGGAAGAGCAAATAAAGCAAGAACACTAGAACCGACAGAACAACAAAGCTAACACTGCAACACCTATCAACCCAGAACACATTACGCACGAACGAAATCGCCACAGGCGAATATTCCTGGATAAGCAGAGAAGAATGATAGTTGGATTCTATTCTACCCACGCTTCCCTGACCTTCCGCCCAATCTTTCACTACACGAAATTCCGGCATAGCGAGAGGTACCTGCGGCCACAAACTTCACAGACGTTTTTCGAATTTCCAGTTTCAGTCAACAGCAAAAAAACGGAAAATACACCGAGAAGGAAGCCAGCAAATTTACAGACATTCCCGTTATTGGGACTTCATTAACGAGGTAAACACGTGTACAGATACGATAATTACTCTGCGATAACTTTTAATAAAAGCGCAGGGCGATTAATTGCAGATACCGAGGGACGGTCCGTCTGCCACGAGGGGCGAGGGATTCGAGGGTGCGGCGGCTGCTGAAGGGGAAGCTCCTGGACCGCGGGCGAGCGGCGCGGGGCGGCGCGGCGCAGGGCAGCGTCTCGAGCAAATGAGATAGGAAGAGGCGTCGCCGGCTTTTCGGCGGGCAGATAGCGCGTCAGCGGCGAGGCGCGGCGAGGCGAGGCGAGGCGAGGCGAGGCGAGGCGCTGGGCGAGTATGCAGCGAGGCTATCGCGATCTCAACGATGCGCGTGCATGCGATCGCCCGATGCAAGCCACGTCGACCGGTTTCCTACGGCGCAGAGCCGACTGCAGGATATTGGCGGAAGGGGAAGGAGGTGCACTTGGCATACGAATTGAATTCTACGGTCTCAGTAAAAAATCTCAGAAATAAAAAATAAGCAAATGGAAAATAGTCATTCAGCTTCAAGGATGTCAAATAGTTATTTATGCGTCATAAGTGTTTTAAGGGGGGATGTTCCTTCCGATGCAGTCATATTTTCAAATATTCACTACATATTTAATTTTGAAGCTATACATGTAACTTCCCATTGTAATTAAGTATACTTTAAAGTATTTTTAATTTAAAAAATTAAACGTAGTAGTGTGATTTTATGAACCCGTAATCTTGCGGCTTAACTATCTTTATAATGGTGCACATTTCAAGGGAACTTAGGCTTTAGAGTTGAAATTTATAAGATACTCGTGCAGTTAATAACTAAAAAAATATTTTTTTAATTTCCTTGTCCTACGACAATAATGGTTTAATATTAAAACAAAATTCCAAGGATAAAAATAAACATGTTTCTAAAAATTTATTGTTTCGACGAGCATCGGTTACATGCCCCCTTAATGATCGAGAGGCAACAAAATGTCGGAGGGCCTTTGGCACAAAATTTACTTATTTACTAATTAACTAAATGTTAACTTGATTCGATGTGTCTTTTCATATTTCCCTCCCCATAATTCCCTTCATAAAAGAAATGCAGCATCATTCATCTGTTACCCTTGTAATCACGATCCTTTCGATCCAGTAATGCAGTGTATATCGAGCTCTTTATCGAAGGCAGTAACAAGCTATAATGTACCAGTAAAAAATAAAAGTATTTTTAAGAAATATATGTGAACGTAAAACCAATGAAATATTTAAAACGTATATCCTTCCTAAGACATGATGCGGCTTCGGAGTGTTTCTGAAGAGAAAGTTCATAACTGAGATCGAAAGAAACTTGTCTTGTAATCCAACCGGTCACGGACGTCTCCCTGAAATAAAAAATATCAGTCGTGACGGAAACAATTGTGAAATGTAAGTTACAGAAGCAAATCTATAGAGTTATGCAACAGTCTGCAGGTTCTAGAAAGCAATGACAGAAAATTACACGGTTTTGCAGTAAAAACGAAGGCAAAGTAGCTATTCTTTAGAAACCTTTACAAGTTATTATGGTGTTTTTTAAACAACACTGGGCACCGTTTTGGGCTGACACTCAAGTCTTCAGAACAGTCACAAGAGCGAATCCGTGAGCTTCCGAGGATATTCTTGCAAGACAAAAGTCCTAGAACAACCAACCGCGGCCCCGCAAGGGGTAAAGGGCGCGAGGAAATCGTAAAGGCGTCACTTCCCCCAGAAGCAATGCCAAGAGCGCGCCTCGGAACGCAGGCGCCGCGATTAATAGCAGAGACCGGTCGAAGCAGGAAACGCGGCATCGGCGCCCTCGCGGCCGCCGCCGCCCACCGCCGCAAGGACCCGCCAAAAAGAAGCGCGGCGGTCCTCCGTGCCCAAACGCGACCGGGGCTCCTGATGCGCCACTAATCGCATTTGCCAACGCAATGATTCATTTCGCAGCCCACCCTCCCCGTAGGCTTTGGGATCCTGTGATCACCCGGCAGCCGGCGGGATCACCCGACCCGGCGGCGTTCCTTCGCACCCGACGGCGGTCCCCGCCGCCGGCTTCTGGAATCCTCACACACCGCGCCGCCGCGCCGCTCTGCGCTGACCCGCGCAAGGCTGCCGCCGCGATGCTAGTCGGGATAGCGGCGTGATGGAGTGCCGGCTCTCGACTAGTTCCCCTGGCCCTGCCTTGCCGGCTTCTTCTCTACGCGGGGCCCCGTCTGCCCTGGCGGGTCGCTCCACCCCGAGGCGAGATCGAATATAGACCTGCGGGAACGCGCATCGGACGAAGGTGAAGGCTGAACCTGATACGCACCACAAACATCGGCCGCGAAACGGGGCTACCGATATTCAAACGGAACCACGCCGTCACACGTTAGCACGCGGAACGAGTTTTCGGGCGCGGCGGCGGCGGCGGCAGCTGGCGGTGCGACGGCGGCTTTTGTGCGCCCGCTTGAAGAATGGGTCCTCTCCAGCGGGCGGCGATGAACCCCTGCGGAGTGCTTTAACGGGACCCGCGAGCGCGAGATGGCGCTTCATTGCGCGAACAGGAAAAGCGGCGGGCGGACGCAAGAGTGTCGCCGAGGAGAACACACGCGGAGTGTTTGTCATCGGCCGTCCACAATGCATTTCTGCCTGCACTTTGCGCCGAGCACAAGCTCCCTATTAGTGGAGAGCGACGAGGAAGCGACAGGGCCGAGGTCTCCAGAACGCGCCTGACGACACGACATGACACGCGGACGCGACGCGACGCCGCGCCGACGGGGGCGCGGGCGGCGGCGGGCGGCGGCGGGCGGCGAGGCACCGCGCCCGCGACGCCGATGGTGCGTGGGCGGGCCCGGCCGCAGCGTCGGTCGAAGGCCACTCGCCCGGAACACGCCGTGCGCGCGTCCGTTTGCATAACGGGGACCGGCGCGAGAACGCGTCGAAGAGCGCGGGCCGCGGAGAGGAACACGACACGGACGTCGCCAGCGAGCCCTCCACAGCTCCCTCGCGCGGTCGCTGGCGGATTAGCGCAGACGAGCGGCCAAGGCGGACTTCTCAACGTGCCTCAACGGCACAAACACAATGTCTCTAGTAAATGTACTGTGTACACATAATATGTAGAAATAGGTAAATAAAATATCCATCTAAAATACTAGTAAAGCCATAAAAACATGTCGTCCGGAACAAGTACCTTCTTGAAATGAAAACGACCGATGGGCTAGGTCTCTATCAGAGGCACCAAACGTTTTCTGGCAAAATTAAATGAATAAAACTATTATAAAAGTACATTCCTCCCAAGCAGAATTTTCGGAAGAATACTGAAATTAATTCCCTCAACTGGATTCTTAGTAAGTTACTAACTAATCCACAATATCGTGAGTCAAAAATTGCTACTATTCTCCAGTGACTTTTTATTAATGATTCAGGTTTCAGTTCGCAATATGAAATTCAACAATTCAAACGACAGAAATCCATATAATTTTATATTTACAGCGAAGAAAAGCGTTCTTCATGGAACTCGCTGGGAGCGTGTGTCCGTGCCGCAAGCAAACCTGCGCCCGGGAGGGGAAGGGGCGCAGGGACGAAGGTGGCAGGCGACTTTCATCTCCCGATTCACCGGAGACAAGCCGTCATTAGGCCACAAAAGTACGAGGCGGAGGCGGCGGCTGCGGCGGCAGCAGCGGGGACGAGGCCAGCCCGGCGACCTTAATGCGAGTGGCCGGCCGGGCGAAGGGGAGGGGACCGTTACAGCAAAGCGCGTGTGTGTGCCGTTATGAGTCGATGGGGGCGCGCGGCGGCACACGCAGACACACACACACACACACACGTGGGCGCTCGAGAGGGGACAAATGGACAGGAGATGAAGAGGACATTCAAAAAGGCCGGGAACGCAAACTGCCCTCAAGACCTGAATGCTTGGCGATCTCAGCAGCCTCTCGAAACTTATGACAACTTTCTGAAAAACGTTATGATACTGACGAAGTCTCCTTTTTGCACGTCACACGTACACCCCAGAGAATGATGGAAGGCGGCCTTACATGTACTATTCTTTCCATAACTTAACATCCTCTTCTTTTGTCAGTTTGCTCCATATTCGGTTGGAAAACCTTCTATATTTCAACAATCAGATTGATGGAATGCACACATGTGTCAAAGTTCGCATTTTAAGAGAACAAAATAATAGTAATCAATATTGTTGCAACTATGAACACAGAGTTCATCAGAATTGATACAGCGTATATTAATTCATTTACGAATGGAGACAAAGAGTAGACTAATTCACAGAAGCAGAGAGATCAAAATATCAATAATAAACGTGAAATGTTAACAATGTTAATAAACGATATATATTTTTCTTAGAGCTTAATTTCACTGACCAAATAGCTAGGATGTAGAATATTCAGATAACGCCGAAAAAAACAAAAAAAAATACAATTTGAAATTGCAATGAATTACAAGTGGGGACAGCTTATTTACTAAACGCCTTCACATCAACACCTCCAGAACCCCCGCAGCCAGACCTTCCATCTTCCTCGTAGACGATCTGATTAATTGCAGAGATTCGCGGCCAAACGTCCTCTGGTATCACCCTGGGGCCGCTCGGAGCGCGGAGCTGGGTCCGCGAGGCGCGGCGCGGCGCAGCGGAGCGGAGAGAAGCGCCGCGCAGCGCGCGCACGAGAGCACGCCAAACATTCCGGCGCCGAGGGCCGATGCACCTCTCGAAGGAGGTGCGGCGCGGCGAAGCTCACTCGCTCCTTCCCTCCCACCGTCTCCCGCACCCGCACCCGCACGCCCCCGCTCTCCAGCCGAGCCTCTCGCCGGCGCCGCCCCCTCTGGCGACTCGGCCGACGGACGCCCGGGCGAAGTAGACAATTTCTCCCTATGCACAGTGTCTCAGAGTAAACACCTAGGGAAGGGGTATCTCATTTGCAAGGCCTAAAAGACCTCAACCAACACATTCAATATGGTTGCAGGCCATATTTTCTCATTCGGGCTATCCATACCTGACTTACCCGTACTGTTGATGTCGGCAATTTGCCCAGCTACTCTGAAACGCGGGGGGGGGGGGGGGATTCCCCCACACTATGAGTGATATCTGGCCGAATCACGCATAAAGAGGTGAAACACATTGGGATGCTTTTGAATTTCTAAATTTATTAGAAAAAAGTCTTTAAATTTAAACAATCTACTGTTTTTACATAAAGAGGATGTTGATCACGACAGAGCGCGTGCACTAGGTACACAATGTTCTCGTCCGACACAGATGCAAGGGAAATTCACTTTTGACTAATTAACCGCGGGCGGCATGGACAACCCTCATCTAGGGTATCTAGAGGAGTCGTTCTTCAAATAAATTCAGTTTTTTTAATGAACATGTGGGAGAAATTTCATGCCCGAAATTACACCTAGAGCATTTCCCCGTACTGTTAGAAATCCTTATTCACTGGTGTTCGGCAGGTCACGTTCAGATGCAAAGTGATTGCATGTACCCGCCGATCATCACTGCATGAGAAGTTGCCTAACAATCAGGGGTACATGTCATGTGTACCTTCATTGAATGAAATTTCACTACACTTTTACAAAACCACTGGAAACCACCTGGTGATCACCGACCTCCGTACATGCCCCAGAAGTTTATGAGATTTATTCTGTAACACTTGTATATTCCACTGATGAAATACCAAAGCATTGGCTTAGAAATGTGTGAAATTTTTTGATAAACGCTAGTTCCTACTAAAAAGAAAAAGATTCTGCGAGGCACAAAGATCGTCTGACATTACAGCGTTTCTGTAAGCGCGGTAAATCCTTTCTATCGCCAACGCATGTCCATGTCCCTAGTATTGGCCTCGCCGAACAAAACCCACACGTTTCAATATTTTAAATGTCATTCTACATGTTCCATTTTATTTGAACGAATTCGTTCCTTCATACGGATGGCTTTTTATATCTTGCTGACAGATTAGTGTTTCGGTAAAGTTTTCCCCTCAACCAGGTATCTCTCACTAGCCGGGCACAGCCCCAATCGGGAAAAGCTTTGAGCTCCGGAGTAACCTTCCGACATGTGTGTGTAAGCAAGGGTCGAGGTTTGACAAGAGGAAGAAAAGATCGCGCGTGCTCCGTGGCTCGTTTGTTACGTTGCTGCTCCAGCATTCGCCCGGTACTGATCGGAGAAATCAAGGGAAACTAACGATCAGCCAGTCGTCAGAATACTCCAAAGAGCGGCTGAATTCAACCTAGCTATATCGAAGCTAGTATCAAAAATCCTGCCACCGTCGGGACGTGAATCATGGACCTCCTGGTCAAGGTACTACAGACCTCAATTGATGTCCTGATCCTCTTAAGACTTTTTTTTTACTTCTCCGTATACGTACGTATATACGGAGTAATATACGTAGTGTAGGGAAAGTTATGTAATGCTGCGGAAAATCGATTTCGAGATTTCAACGGAAATATACATTTTGGGATCCTCTGATACCGAAAAAGTGTTCTTTTTTTTCAAACCTTCGTCCGTCTGTCCGGTGAATAGTGAACAACACTAGCGGCTAAACCATTACGCGTACGATTTTTCGATTTTTCGAAGAAACCCTTGTTTTTGGTATGTTTTTCGTGATAAATTTTTCGTACGTTTTTTTCAATGCGCATGCATTACATAGCAGCAACACGGCTTCAGTGCGTCATAAACACTGCGAAATGACCACCGGCACCGCGTTCGAAAGATACTCCCCCAACGCCAGGGATGACGAGCGTCCGCGCGCAATGTGCGAAGTGAGCCTGGCGCGGGGCGTCGACTGCCACCGCGGAAGCAGCGCCAGCGCCTGCGTGTGCTCCTCCGAAGGAGAGGCGGCGCAGCGCGGTGGTCGGGCTGGGGAGGGGCCCCGGTCATTAAGCTGTTTGCAATCGCTGTGCGCAATCGCGGCCCGTCCGCCCGTCTCTCACGGATCTCTCGCCCCGCGCCGGTAATTAACAACGGAAACACCACGTGCACTCGTAAAAAAAATACTCGATGCCGTATCGCCCGAAAAATCGAACCTCCATTCGGTTGTGTGCGCTTCGAACTCGACGCAAGAAATTGACTCATTGCAATAAGTCAAAGAACGTGAGAAAGAATGTGTTTGAAATAAGCCGTTTTGACAACGAAAGAGATAAAAGCACGCGGAACACTAAAGGGATTTGTACACGTTTTCCAGGATGGATTTCTCAAACTACATGGGTTTCTCAATATTTGCCCGCCACTTCTGGGCGTGAATTGCTCATATCGTCACTCGTTCGTAAGTAATAAGTAGACATGTCACGAAATATCTTAATTTGCTTAATAAGTTGCTTCTACAAAACTACGTATGACCCAAGGTCACAATCAAACATCAGTACGTACGCCCTGCACATTGAAATGATATTAAAAGGCGAACCTCTCCATGTTTTAAAAGTTAAATAATGACCAAGATCCATGTTTACAATAGAATAGTAAGGACACTTTATTCAGAAACCTACCAGATGTTCCCAAAAACAAATCAATCACAAAGGTTATTTTAATATTCTAGAATCAGGTTTAGTCTCATTAACTCAAAGTAATCCAAGATTCAATTTTCGTAAGTGATATAGATGTGAGGCAAATATCTTGTATATATTGTACATTATCGCTAAGTACAAGTTTACTATAATCTTAATAATTTTCATACGTACCTTTCAAGCAATTATCTCAATTTGAGTAACGTCACAGAAGCAAAACATCAGTATGACAACACTGAAATTCAACAGAACCTCTGCTTCCCACAATGACATTAAGTTGGGTATGTCTAATCGACGATTCGGTAAAACAAATCAATGTTCGGAAAAAAACATTACTTTTCTAGAATGTTCTACACTTCCGTGTCCAACCGACTTTTAATTGCAGGGCCTCCACTCCCCGGGTCAGGTGAAAACCGAGTCCGTTACACACCCTCCCTCATCTAGAATCAGCTGTGCAAGCCAAGATCTCTCCCCAGCTAAAATCGCAAACAACGTATCCCTGAAATTGAAAAACGAGCCAGCTGTAGCAAAAACGTTCAATGTCACAGCGTCCTAATGACGCAGCAAACAGTCGTGTTCCGTTCCGCAGCCGGTGCAGGCGCCGAGGTGTCAAATTACGTCGCGACGCGAGGGTTAATGCTCTCATGTCGCGCATTCTCAAGGAAGTAGAAAAGGTGGCGGTGGCGGCGGAGGGGGGCGGCTGCGGCGGGCGGCGGCGGCGGCGGCGGGGGGGGGCGGTGGTGCCGCAAAGCGGAGACCATCATTTGTGACCTCTGGACAAATGTTGTCTAATGACTCTCCTCTTCGACGCACTGTCGTCATGTGGGATTGCCCCTGCTCATGTCCTAATAGGTTACAGCTCCTGCTCCCTCGTGCAAGCCATGGAGGTTCCTCGAGGTGAACTACCTACGTTTGGAATCTGTTTTCTTGTCTTAGGTTTCAGTTCAGTTTTCTTTTCAGACTGTATCCTTCAGCAAATCGATCTCTTTACGTCACAAAACAATACTAAATTAATGGACAATACCTCACAAATGTAGGCTGAGAATTATAGGTTTTCGAAGTCCAACCTATAATACATTATAGCATGAGAACTGTTGTGAGCTTAGATAACAGAAATGCCTGCGCTTACGTTTCCCACCCAAATAAAAACTTGGGGAATTCAATAATCAATAGTATGAGGGATCATTCTTCAAAAATTGAACATGAACTGTCAAACTAATTTCTCAGATTCATTTTCAATCACGACTGTACACGATTTCTACCAGAATTATGAGAAATTAGTAATTTAAGCATTTTCTTATTTGCATATATATTTTCATGGAGTGAAAAAAGTGAGGAAGAGGGGTGAGTACCAGAGCTAAAACACGCTATGTGAACCGTATTCGGAGCTCGAATGGTCGAAGAAAACGGGTGAGAGAGAAAGAGTCGTTATAGGAAGGTGAGGTCGGAGGCGGGGAAATAAGAGAGGAGGGAGGGGAGGGGAGGAGAGAAAGGAGCGAGAGGGGCGGGGCGCGGCCGCCCGCGCGTGCTCTGAGGGCGTCGCACCTTGCGAACGACCTTGCCAAAAGCGCAGGGCGGGGCATGGCGGGGTTGGGCGGGGCGGAGACCGTCTGGGAAGCAGGCAGGCGGGAGCGAGGTTGGGGCGGTGCCAAAAGAGCCCGGCCGCAGCCAATGCAGTGCCACTGCTGCTCGCTCGGCCCTCCCGGCACCACTGGCAATCGCCCTGGCCGGCGCGCCACCGCCCGAAAAAAACGCACAACACTACGTGGGCATCTACCGAAAGCTTCCGCTACACAAGAAATGAAAGATCTTGACAAAAATTATAATATCCAACTACAAATTTAATAAAAATGTGCCGCTTGAACAATTTACACACTAACCATAATTTCTGTTCAGTAGCTGTCCTGAATAGTAATCTGAATTTGCACCAAGGCATTTAAGTGAGTCTCTGCATGTCCCATGCCCGTGAGAGATGGCATGAGATTTTTCAATACATCCGATAATTGTCTCCGAAGGTAATACTCTTCCGAATATTACTAAAAACAATGAACCTACACACCTGGATTCACTACCTATTAGACTGATCAAATACTCGTACGACTTTCCAAAACTTACCTCTCAAAATATTTTCTCTTTCTACTCTCTAATATGTAAGTCATTCTAATGAATTGTTGTGACTTTCTTTCAACAAATTTTGAGACAACTATAAATTTCTACATATTTTCGTCTCTTATCAAATATATCTTACCTTTTCATTACTTGTAAGAACACGAACTGCACAACTGAAACGATTTAAGTAACTACTTTTCTTTGAAATACGGCAAATATTATTTCCAACTTTGTAATGTTCCAATATTTTTGTATTGTTAAGGATGACCCATTCTCCATTTACTTCTTTCTTTCCTCTCACTACGAGCTTTCAGTAGTGGCCATTTGAACGGCCAATGTCGCCATCTAAGCTGGTGTGTACCCATGGAATGGAAGCTGGAGGCAAGCAGTCACGTACATGTCATTGTATGTGCCCTGCGGTAAAGTTGTCTACGTACGAGAAGGCTGCTCCTTTAGATAGTTATTACTAAAAAGTACGATGGAACGTTCTTGTTTGGAATGCACGAAGTTGCGATGACAATGAGCGATAGAGTCCAAATGCATTCCGCGAGCTACAGACAGAAAAATCAGAAGTTATTCAGCAAATGCGTACTGATATAGTTTCGATAGCGAACAGCCGTTTCCCACAAAGAATAATACGACTTAAAAATTCTTAAATCTTCCACTGATTCCATAATGTGCAAGTTTAATTTCAGCGAAGATTTGATTAGCGGTTCATTTACGAGCGACCTTACACAAAATTGGCGTTCTTATTACAAAATGAACTTTAAAGATCCTGATAAAAAAATGCAAATAAAAAAAATCATAATGAAAGCAACCCTTTAGTAAACCAAAATCATCTGTATCTGAAAAACACGTTGAAAATTTGGAACAAAAAATCTAAGATACACAAACCAGGAACGTATATTTATGGAACCGCTGCATTGAATTAAAATTAGATTAATGCCTATTTTATGTGAGGAAACATTCATAATTTGAGGTACATCTGATTGGATCTAAAAAAATATCGGTGAGTAACATTCACGAAAAACATTCATAAACTGATGTATATCTGGTTGAATCTAAAAATATCAGTGAGTAACATTCACGAAAAACCGTAAGATATTTCGATGATTGGAAGGCCAGCAGATATACAAAAAAATGTTTTTCTTTCTTATGATGTCTCTTTCAAAGTGAACGAGTGAATAAAAGGGAAGTATATTACCAAAGGTAGAATGTCTAGTAGGTGCCTGGTTTCTAAAATATCCGATTCCTACTGATACCATGAAACTACACCCAAATGGCGCCAACGAGCATTCAAGTCGAGATATTTGACACATCCCAGTGATAACTAAAACAAAGACTTAATTCTCTTCATCAAAACGTCAGCTGACACAAAACGAGACAGTCTTCTGCGGCATGTTTTTGTTTACTGCGGCTGACAAGTCAACAAAAATGTTGAAGTCTAACGCACACACAAAAGCAAACACAACTCAACACGACAAGAGAGCTGCTTCAGACGGCCAAAACCTGAGGGACAAAAGCGCCACAGAAAATCATGCTGTCAAGAGGTTCGTGGACAGAAGAAAACAAGTGAAGTTAGTTCTCACGGACTTTAACACCTAAGCGTCCGCCATCTACAGAACGTTGCTTCTCCGGAAAGCTGATGTTGAAACACACACGCAGGAGACACCCATCATGACTTGCCAATTCAAATTCACAAATGTTATAAATCAGTACATTAATTACTACTGCAAAAAACAACTAACAAACCGTTCACTTGTTTCACTAATCCTGTAGGACAAAAAATAACTAACAAAATCTGTCACAAAGTATGCAACTAATGAACAAGAACTATTTGCGTAACGTCCAAGACGTAAAACACTACAGACACATTTTATATCGCCAACTGAACATAAACATAAATACCAAACCGTATTTTGTTATTTTTGTAGTATATCAAATTTAGAAAATTCTGTGAACGATTTTGTCGCTAGTTTTGCTGAAAAACACTTTTTCTGTATCACAGCCCTACAAAACGTGAACACTTATTGAGAAAGCAATTACAAATTTGTTTGTACTATAGTTACTAATGAGAAAAAAAAACGTTTTCGGTATCAAGAACTCACAAAACATTTTTGTCTAAAAAATTGGTACTTTTCGCTGCAGCACTGTTTCGTTGTCCTATACCATGTAGAACCGAGCGAAGTGGCTAGTGCGCAGCGCGCTGACTTCGCAGTCCGGAGGTCCGGGTTCCATCCCCGGGCCGGCCATCCTGATCGGGTTTTTGCGTGTTTTCCCTGGGTCATAATTTGGAGCTCGTGCCGCAGGAGTTGCGCTGATTAGTAAGATGTAGTGTGGCACGGCATTAGGAAAGTGAGAAAGCGAGAGGTGGTAGGCATGGGCATGACGCATACAGCACATCAGGAGTCTTTCAAGTAACGAAAGGTTGGCGCATGACCAGGATTTCGGGTTGTCCAAGGGCCTTTCTCGATCGCTTGACAGGAGTGGGGCAAGAGAATGATTATTAACACTCGGTCAATGCACAACTCGATTTGATTTACTTTCTTGTTCTTTTTTTACTTAGATCACCTCAAAATAAGAGGGGAAGAAAAAAAGAAAAAGAAAATAAAAGAAAAAAAAAGACGAAGACGACGCGACCCAGAACGGGCGCGCCGCAGGGCCAGCTCGTGCAACGGCCTCATCGACGATACGAATCGAGGAAGGGGGGGGGGGCGCCGCGCCGGCTCCACCTGCACCGACCACGTCCGCCGCCAAGTCACATGCGAAATCCCTATCGCGACGCCTCCAGCTGGTGCACAGGTCATCCGAAGCCGCGTCCTTGGGTGACCTTGCGGCGATGGGAAGGGGCAGTTGCAGGTAGAAGGTGATATGGCTCAGCAAGAGCCGACGGCAGCCCACGTCTGCGGCAGAAGAGGGCGAGGGAATGGAGGAGAGCGCAAGGACGTTAAAGGTCGCTTCAGCCCACGCGAACGGCGCCGCCCAAGCAGCCACGCACAAAACCGTAATTTTACTCGCGATGAAGTCGATCCGCCCAAAAGCACTCGTTCCCTATCCTACACGCGCAGCCATGTGCACATTGGATCGTTTGTTTCCCGTCGACTCAAGCTACTGCCTTACGAATAATTATTGTTCCGTTATAAAAACGTCACATATCAACTACATAGAGGGCTGGACGCCTATTCCGGAGAGATCTAACAATTTCCCTGTAAGCTATAAATGAATTCCGTGACTCTTGTTTCGTACTATGTACTTTCGTACCCTGCACAGGAAGCAAGGCAGTCGCCGAAATGCAATCTGACCATGAAACGGGGGTTCTAATTACTTCACCTAAAACGCCCTATTGACAGTGGCGACAGGTGCCTCTACAGACCAGAGGTTGAACCTCCATCGAATGACGGAAATATAATCTCCAAAATTCAAAATACGGATGTATAATAAACATGTAAGCAATTCAAGAAAATTAATTAATTAAGAAAGTTTAATAAAAGTCTGTATTGAAACATTACTTACATAATTTTATGCGCCGTGTCTGTGAAAGGTATTTACACCTCCAGCGCACGTGCTTTGATTTCCACTGGGCACTTAAGTTCGACTCCAGCACATTGCCACAAGCACCATTGCTTCGACACGTTTCACACAAATAAAATTATTTTATTTCGAAAACTTCACTACTCTAGCATATATGGCAATAATGAAAGAGCTTAGACACATATTCGAATTAATAACGTTCGCAAACTGCTTCCCGACCAGCTGCAAGCACACTGACTTCCGCGCGACCCTAGGGATTTCAATCCCGAACGGCTATCTTCACACAAAGAACTCATTAAATATACGTTTTCAATCAACAAACCTAATATCAAATGAAAACAAATTCTCCAAATATCATGAATAATGCCCTAAATACCGTTAAAAATTGACAAAACTTGTGTACTTTCAATAACAAAAGAAATTCATAAAATTACGTTGCAGCGAGCCAGACGAAGACAGAATATTGGGATTTCCCTGAGATTCCCTCCGTCGCCGCGCAGCGCTGGACAGCGCCACTCTGGTTGACCAAACAAAAGGACCAAAGAGTAAAAGCAGTAAACCCAGTAACACAGCCAAGACCCAAGACCGTGGTGCAATTCGTGGCAAAGCACCAGACACCGAAGAGAACGCCGGTTGGAAGCTCTTTGGTTTCAAAGTTATTTCACATACATCGATACTGCTGCAAGAATATTGAATGTCATTACAAGGATAATGTATATTCCTAAGATATTATGAGATCTTTTCTGATTATCTGGGGGCAACCGTGTAACTTACGCACGAGTTCCCACTGCCATTGACGTTTCGTTCAGAAGCGTCTTCTCGACTTCCATGCCCTGAATGTACGTGAATCAAAATACTCTGCTTCCTTGCTGGAGGAAGCGTGAGAATTAAGGATTTTCTCCTCTCATAACTACAATTTCAAACCAATTTGAACATGTAAAAATAAATGAAATAATTTGTAAGATAACATACACATGTCGTGCAAAATATACGAAGGGCGTTCAATTTCTAAGGTCTCAAGTTGTTTTTTTTTCAGTATTGGGCAGATATAAACATGCGATTAAGCTTAAAATACGCGTGCACTCTTTGTGGCAGTTGGAAGTTCTGTACAGCTCAGAAAATTGTAGCGTCTACTTCGAAGCGAGTGAGCAGTGATTTTGACACTACAAATGACGATGTTTTCATTGCAAGAACATTGCAGTAAACATTCGTTTTCTTCACCTCCGTGGTGTGGCTCCCATTGAAATTTCTCGCAAGGTGAATGAGACATGGTGATGTTGCCCTGAATGTGAAGAATGTGCGTTCGTGAATGTGAAAGTCGTGTCAAGGTCGAACGTCGTGTTGACACGAGATGACGCCATGAAGAGAACTTTCTTTTCAACAATTATAGCAGGTGGATGAGACTTGGATGCCATTTTTCAATCCTGAAACGAGGCGCCAGTCCGCTCAATGGAAGCACTCACACTCACCACCACCCAAAAAATTTCGGGTAAGTGCCAGTGTGGAAAAAATTATGGCTACCATCTTTTGTGACAACGTTGGTGTGATCCTTACTCGATGTGTACCAAAGGGCACTACGGTGACATATTCGGGCAACTAAGATAGTGAAGAACACTTTCACCAAGACAACCAATCGGGCGAAAGCGACCCAACAGTTTCATCGTGAAAACTGCTTTGAAGAGGTTTATTATGCTCCCTACTGACCTGGCTTCTAGCGATTTTTGGCCGTTTCCGACGACGAAAAAAAAGCTCTATGTGGTCGCGCATTCTCCAGCCGTGCCGTTACTGCAACGGCGATTTTCTAGTAGTTGAGACTCCTAAAGAAGCATTGGCATGGGTCATGGAATCATGGCGTCGACGTTGCAAGAATTGTGAGAACGACTTCAGTGAGATTACGTGGAGATATGACGTAAGTTTCCATTTTTTTAAATGTAAATAGTTTGAAAAATAAAATTGGAGACCTTAGAATTTGAATGCATCTTGTATTTACACTACATCACTTTTTAACCCATTCCCCTCCGTTCACTTTCACATCAAAATCTTCTAACCCCTTAAATACACATTAACTTCACCGCTGTTATAAAGAAAATTATATAACTAGTGGTGCAACAGAATGGCACAGACTTTCCCGTTTTAGATTTCTATTTCTTTTGGTCTCATCTAGCTATTCAGACTTGCCGCATATTATTGCCACCTGCTACCTATCGTCGCCCAAACTACATTTTTTTTATATTTTTTTTTAATTTTTGGTTTCCTAATGGTAGAACGAAAATAATTTTAGAATATTAAAAAACAGTAAAACCTCGTCATAAACGACAATTTTCTTTAAAAACTTTGGAGCCGTTTTTTTGGAAGTGGCGTTTCAGCGATACTGTATATTCGAAATTTGAATCTCTTTTCCACAGAAAAGTGTTCAGTTTTCGAAAAGCATCATTAGAAACCATTCGAAGTACATCAACTTGTAAATATAATTGTGTTTACATATTAGTGGAAATGTGCATATTAACGGTTTATGCGCATATTAAGATATCTTTCAAAAAAATTAATTTGTGTAATTTTTGAAAAAAAAATCCCAACATGAACTTTAAGTCATATTGTGTAGTACCCGTTTAAAAAGTTTGAAAACAAAAATTGGAGCTAATGAGAAAAATGCGTTTGAGCATTTCTGAAAATGCGAAAATTGGAGATAGTTTTCACAGAAACTGGTTGAGTTTTCCAGAAACTTTTATTGACATTATTTAAAGCACTCTGAACAAATTGCCGTTAGTGTAAATATTAACGACGTGAGAGACAAGTAAAAAAATTATATTTTTGTACTTTTTGCAAAAACAAAAGTATAGAGCAATATGACTTTATGTCATCTCACACAGTACATTAGGCACTATCCCTGTCAAAAGTTTAAAGAAAAAATTTGGAGCCGTTTCCGAGAAAATCTTGTTTTTGTAATTTGTTAAAATTGCACATATAATTGCGCGAAAACTACTGAAATTTTCAAAAAAATGTGCATCAGCCTTAATGAAAGAACACACTATGGAGAACAAATTTTATTTGAAAGAAAAATCTCGATCTTTAATTTTGTGGTTGTAGCAAGACGCCGAAAACAATTCAAACTTTTGCAATTTTCGATAATTAAGAGTTAACCGTGAAAATTGGACTATCCCACCTTCATAAGTGAATTTTAATCTATTCTTACAAGAAATTTAAAGAAAAAATCTGGAGCCGCTTTTTAAGAAAATTAT
The DNA here is from genome assembly GCA_031308135.1 of Acheta domesticus. Classification (NCBI taxonomy): domain Eukaryota; kingdom Metazoa; phylum Arthropoda; class Insecta; order Orthoptera; family Gryllidae; genus Acheta; species Acheta domesticus. The sequence continues at coordinate 67,769,232 of JAHLJT010009355.1, forward strand.
CAAAATGTCCGAGGGAGGGGGGGGGGCTTCATGTAAAGTACCCACAAATCTTATAAAATCATTTTCAAAATCTCAAAGCTTCGACTAGAGCCTCATAGACAACAGTTTCTTCCATTTGGAAAAAAGCCTACAAGTGGTTTTAGGCGCTGTGTTCACGGACAAACGGACGGACGACGGACGGACGGACGGACGGACGGACGGACGGACGGACGGACGGACGGACGGACGGACGGACGGACGGGCGTAAGGGCGGACGGGCGTTTTGCTTTCAATTGTTTTTCAGTATCAAGAACCCACAAATCTGGGATTCTGGCCACACCACGTGTTAGGGGATTTTTACTTTCCCGTATACGTACGTATATACGGAGTAATATACAGGATGTCTGCGGAGGAAACGTCGAAACTTCGAAAATAAGCTCTTTAGACAATTCTAAGCGTATTCTGTCTAATAAAACTACGCGGATATTCGGAATGGTTGGGCGGCAATGAGCACTCAAAATCTGGTTTGAAAAAGTGATTTCTAGGCAAAAATTTGCATTATGAAACCATAGAAACACTCCAGAAACATATAAGTTGTTTATTATTTACAAAAGAAATGAATATATTTGTTCAGAAAGAAAAATTAAGCGAGAAATAAAAAAGCAGTCGAATTGTGTAAATTGTGAGTTAATGTGCTTCAAATTACTTCAAATTAAGTTTTTCGAAAATTCAAAAATTTTCTGTGAAAAAGAGCTTCAAATTTCGCATTTTTAGTAGCGCTTAAAAACTATTTTCTTAAAAACGGCTCCAAATTTTCAAACAAAATTGCCATTTAGAACGAGATTTTAGTGTTCTTTAATATTCTAAAATTAATATTCCCATTTTTCCATTACGGAAACCGAAATATTAAGAAAATGTCAAAAAAATGTACTTTGGGCGGCGACGATGGCAGCAGGCACGAGTATTTGGCAATTCCGAATACCTAGCCCAGGTCCGAGGAAATAGAAAACGAATGCGGGAAAGACTGTGCCACTCTGTAGCACCACTAGTTTTTCTTAATGTAGTAACCGGTTTTAACCACTTTTTCGTTATCAGGGCTAGGCAGTGAATTTTTTTCTGCCGAGAATTCGTCGTTTCTTCGCGCAGCATTACCTAACTTTCCCTATACTACGTATATTACTTCTTATATTCGTGCGTATACGGCAAAGCAAAAATACACAACCTTATTTTATAATTATTCTCATTGAAGAATTAATTTGTGAACACATGACATACATTTCTTGAACTATTAACTAGCATAAGCAACCTAAGTTAGAGCTTAAATTTTTACTTTCCCGTACACTTACGTATATACGGAGTAATATATGTAGTTTAGGGAAAGTTATGTAATGCTGCTGAAAATCGATTTCGAGATTTCAACGGAAATACACTGTTTTGGGGTCCCCCGATACCGAAAAAGTGGTTCTTTTCAAAACGTCCTTCTTCCTGACAGTCTGTGAACAACTGCGCCTAAACCATACGTACTATTTCTTCCAAAATGGATATTCCCCTATCGATTTGCTTCCACCCGAGGCGTCGCCATTTTGAAAAACTTTCTTCAAAATTTGGGAATTTCTCATAAACAGCTCCAAATTTGTTCTTTAAATTTCTTGTAAGAACAGAGTAAAATACACTTATTAAAGTACCATAGATCCGATTTTGAGGGTTAACTCTGAATTTTCGAAAATTGCAAAAGTTTGATTTTTTTCCACGTCTTCCCACAACTACAATATTGAAGACAGATATTCTTCCTTCAAATAAAATTTGTTCTCCAAAGTGAGTTCTTTCATTAAGGTCACGTGCGTTTTTCTTTCTTTCTTGGTAGATGGACGAAGTATTTGCAATTTTAAAAATTAATTAAATCAAGTTTTTCTCAACAACGGCTCCAATTTTTTTTTTCTTTTTTTCTTCTTTTTTTTTTTTTACCTTTTCGTAGGGATAGGGCTAAATGTACTCTATGAAATGCCATAAACGCCATATTGCTCTATTCTTTTGTTTTTGGAATAATTACAAAAATGTATTTTTTTACTTGTTTCTCACGTCGGTAATATTTACATTAGCGGCGATTTGTTCACATTATTATATTAATGACTACATGTGCTTTAAATAATGTCATAAATTTTCAAGAAAACTCAACCGTATTCTGAGAAAACTAGCTCAAATTCCGAATTTTCAGAAATGCTCAAATGCCATTTTCTCATAAAAGGCTCCAAATGTTTTCTTCCAATTTGTGGAACAGATAATGCTATTTGTACTCTTTAATGTGACGTAAAGTTCATTTTGGGGTATTTTTTCATTGTTTTCAAAAATTACACAATTGTTTTTTCAAGATACCTTGAATATGCACATTTCCAGCAATTTGTAAACACTACTGAATTTGTGAGTGTATGTGCTTCATGTGGCTTCAAATGAAGTTTTTCGAAAAGTCAAAAATTTTCTGTGAAAGCTTCCAATTTCGCATTTACAGTAGTGCTTAAATGCCATTTTCATAAAAAACACTCCAAATTTTTCAACGAAAATTGCCATTTAGGACAAGGTTTTACTGTTTTTAAATCTTCTTAAAATAATATTTCTGTTCTAGAGTAAACCGAAATGTACTTTGGGTGGCGATAGATGGCAGCTGTCAATAGTAGTGGCAAGTCCGAATAGCTAGCCAAGACCAAAAAATTCTGTAGCACCACTAGTTAAATTTAAAAGCTGCCATTCCTTAATCTAAATTTCAAGCAATCCTAAATGTTATGTTAATGTTATATTGTGGTTTGTTGTATATTTCACTGAAAACATTTGGGCAAAACAATAATTCTTCAAAAAAATTCAATTTTCCAATAAGGTAAACTTTTTAATCAATCATTCACACAAACCCACTGGAGTTGAAGTATCTAGTCATAAAAATGTCTCTACTTATGTATGTTTTTTATTTTGTCAAACTAATAAGTTTTCATGAAAAATCTTGGTTCAATTTTCTCTCTATCTCATTTCTTTGAATTTCTGTAGTAATTATTGAATATCAGAAAGAAATCCTGAATGGAAAACATAGAAACAATAATTTGCATTGTATCTAAAAAAAAACACATTATTGCTCATTTCTTGCTTTTAGATGTAATTTAAGGAAATAAATACAACAAATACAGGACAAATCATTAGTTCTAACTAAAGAAAATTCAAACCGATAGAATTTCCCAAATGCCTACAACAAAGAAAGAAAACATCACTACACAAACCACAGGCAGTAAACAATCATCCAGCTACTATGCCACCCAAATAAAAATATAAATTGAATTCTCCCATGTAACACTTCTCACAAATTCCCAATGCATGACCAACCTTACAATCAGTTCCAATGAAAAAAGAAATGATTCCCCTAATAACAGTCATTTTCCTGACTCCAAATTACAAGGTATATTCCAAAACAAAACGACCTGGAAGATAAGTACATAGGAAAGTGTAATGAAGGCAATTGGAAAGTCAATGGTTCTTCAGCATTTACATTTTCATTATACAGCAATGAAAGCAAATAATAATAAGAAGAAACAGAACTCTTGTTACTAACTCTGTTTACTTGCAGTAATCACAATTTAAAAATTATTTGTATTTCACTGCTGTAGTAATGAAGGTATAGCATACAAAATACTCCACAATTCACTTCAGATGTCCAATAAATATTTCTACAGCAAAACTTTACTAATATTAATGAACATGACCAATTGAATAGAAGAGTTGAACAGTGATATTAAACGACATCTTACTTTAGATAACATTAAGAAAACTAGGAGTTACAATAGCACATACTTTCTCACATATTTCTAAATTTGCATTTTCGAAAATTCAGAGAGTTCAACAAAAATGACCTTAGCCACATTCTTTCAAGCTTTCCTTCTTCCATCAGTGGAAAAAAATTGAAGAAAAAATTTGGAGCGTTTTTTGAGAAAATAATATTTTTCGAAATTGCAAAATTTTCAAGCGCAACAAAAACTACTCATATTTTCAAAAAATGCAACATGACTAAAGAATTGCTATTGTCAAAGTTACTGACTAAAGAGTGAAGTTTTACAACAGACTTCGCCTCAGGCTAAATGCTATCTTCAATTTTGTACTTCAGATATGTTCACTTTTTACACACACGCGCGCACGCGCACGCGCACGCGCACACGCACACGCACACAAAAAACGGAGAGTTCGCCAAAAATGGAACTGGCACCATAGTTTTTACCATTCCTTATTACATACGGAAAGAAAATTTATAGAAAAAAATGTAGGCAGTTTTTGAGAAAAAAAATGTTAAAATGTTTGTAAAAATTGACTACACTTCGCGCCAAATTACATGAAAACCACTCATATTTTCGAAAAATTGAACATGAACTTATTTCAAGATCTATCTTTAAATTAAATATTTTATTAAGAAAAAAATATCTACCTTCAATAATGTAGTTGTAGGAAGACGCCCCAAAAAATTACACTTATCCAATTTTAGAAATATCAGGGATTTCAACGAACATGAGACCTGCACCATTCTCTCAAGCGTCCTTTACGCTATCCGAGAACGACGTTTAATCAAAAAAGTTGGTTACAATTTTGAAAAAATTTAGAAAATGTTTTTGAGGTTTCCTGTAAAGACCCTTCAAATATCAAAATATCCGTTTGAAACTCCTAAAGCCCCAAGTTCATTCAGATCGATCGGAGAATATAAATTTTGAAGAAAATCCGCCAAACCGTTCAGGCCATTTCAGGTCTAACCGCGCCCGCACGAACTACCCTGCCCCCCTGGGGAGCCCGGCGCTCATACGGGCATGGGCAACTTCCTCTGACTCCCCTTCAAATCCAGAAAGGGTGTATTCGCAAGCTGTTAAACCTTCTAACCAGAACGTAGAAAGTTCATGCTTTTATATCATTCTTAAGTAAATAGGATCACAAAATCAAGATTATTTTCATTCAATTATTTTTTTAAATTTTACTCTCGATTGAGAATTTGAAATCGGACTGATGTATATTTCATTTTAATGGATCATTTCTTTGCCTTAAAAAGAAAATGGGAATTAATATAGTTAAATTTTTGACAATAACTGTCAAATAACTTCCAAAGACTGTCACGGGCCAAGTATCCAGTGAAGCACCACTCCGGAGGAAATGTACAATCCTTACTTTTAAATCTCGCGCCACTTTCTCTGGACGCAGAGCCCGTGAGCTCTAGTAAGCTTATTACTAGAGACCGAAATTTTATGTAATTACATATTTTTTGTATTTCTACTTACCAGTTCTCAAAATTGAAATCTTAGCGAATCGTCCCTATCCTAATACAATATCCAATTTTTTGTTACATATTTTTACATATTTAGTACTATATTACATATTTTACATATTTTGCTATTTTTACAAACTAATTTTTTATTTTATCGATTTTCTTCAATTTTATTGCATTTGTTTATGAAAAGAAGTATTTTTTAAAGAATCAGCATTTTTCCCCAACAATACTGATGAAATCTAGATGTGATAAGTATCTTTGACGCTGTTTCGTGACCTTTAACCTTAATTTCCGAGAAATTTTGGCGATCGCCGACATTTAATACTTCGATGAGAATGTTGCACGCTGCAGTTTGTCTTTGCTGATCATACATATCGCCAGTTTGTACGATGGCTTGTATTGCTCAAGGTGCATTTAAATTTGCTTATATGCACCTTGGTGTGGCTGCTAAACTACGGTCCTGGATAACAATAGGTCAAGATTTTACTAATGACGGGAAAGTTGTATAATGCACAGTGTGCTTCAATTTGTGCTCTCCAAATGATTTTTAGAACGTTTCTATTGTTTTTAAAATTTGTTTAGGAACATTTTTATAAATGAAATTTCGTATCATATAAAGGGGTTTTATACATTAATATTAGTACTAATAGAAGTATCAGTTTTATACTTTAATATGAGTATTTTAATATTACATATTAGACCCAATTTTACATATTCTTACTGTTTTCATTACATTTTTATGTACATATTTGATGTTTGATACAACATATTTTTCCGGTCTCTACTTATTACATTGACAGCGAACTTGACATGCCTGGTTTAGGCGCTGACGTTGACCATAGACGGACAAACATTTTGCCGTCAATCGATTTTTCGGTATCAAGGATCCACAAAACATGGATTCTGGCTACACCACATGTTAGAGAGAGTAATTTACTGTATACAGCAACAGGATTTATCCACTTTTTCGTTAACAGGACCCGGCAATAAGAGTTTTCTGCCGAAAATTCACCGTTTTCCGGCGCACGATTTCATAACTTTCTCTTCTTACCGAGTACCTTCGTAAAGGGCAAGAAAGTAAGAAGAACTATGAACTGACTAAACCAGAATGGTTACGAAAAAACTAATCATAGCAAATATTCATCAAACCCATATGAATCCATTAAATGAATTCTCAAAATTCGTATTGTAAATATTGACATATTTTGTATGTCATTTTGAACCAAGGAATGTTCACTTTCTCCCAACCGTTTACCCCTAAAGTAGTCGAGAAACTCCAGTGATCAGGGCAGACTGAGAAACCTTACATTAACAAATTTGGATAAAGCCAACGATTAGTCCAATGCACCCACAGGCGGATCAACGCTGTGGCAGACATTACACTTGCTATTGGTGCCATTCACAAGGGGCGCTCCCACTAAACAAATAACCCTAATTTGAAGTAACGTGTCAGGGGCACTTGAATACCTAGATATGCCTCTGAATGTACGTAGGCATAAATAGAACGTACCAAAAGCACAGGAATGTTGAAAATATTTTAATGAAAAATTAACAATGAAAGACTATATTGTAACATATGTAAGAAGTGATTCAAAGTAAAAATACCATATTCATGGATTAATGAAAAACATCGAACAAGATTCAAAAAGTATACAAAACCAATACATGTTGTAAGTTTACATATTTAATATACTTTACTCTTATGACTACTTTCACAAAATGATTATCAGGGTGCAGATTTTTGTAAGCACTAAAAAATCGTGGAAATACGCATGCAATTATATTGACGGAACATAAGACGAGATTTTCCTAAATCTCTCATTCGAAAAATACAGTCGTCATATATTCGCAGATTAAGAATAGTCGGTTAGGATTTATACTTTTAAACTGCCTTTCCATGCCAGAAAGAAACTCGAATTCTGACGAAACAATGAGCTGGAAAGGCAATATATATCACGTCTACCAGTAAGACTTAATTATATTCGCGGGCCTACTGTTGGCATCCACCGCGAATTTGGAGGGCGACTGGAATAGGTGGTCCGGTAAAGAATCTCAAATAATGGGCATTGTATTATTTTAGTATGGTATTGCACTATTATGATTACAGCAGTTCTTGCCGAGATTTCGCTACATGATGCAAGAGGCAGCGCGCCAACTCTCGGCTCGACACCCGGCGAGTGCGAACTTTTGTTTTGCAAGAGATGAAAATGGGGGGGGGGGGGTAATAGAAGCATCCATTCTACATATAAGCACGGACACAGAATGACAAAAAAATATTTTTTAAGCAAAAACTTCTCAAAATTGGAACATTGCCGCTCTCGTTTGCGTTACTCGTGAAACGGAGGGATGGAGATAACACACAGTTCACAACTCGATCAAGCGAACATTACATTATGCAAATTTCAAGTACATTCTGTGAAAGATCTGTTAAAGAATCAAAGGCCACAAATAAAAGCGCAAAGGAAGAAAGCACGGTGATATTAAAGGGAATGTTCTTTGGTAGCCTCAGATGAAAGGCAAATGCGAATTCAACCACAGTATAGTATGATCAGATAATAGTGACAAAAATCATGATTAAGATGATTTTAAGTTTTAAAAGAGAGAGAGAGAAGAAGAAGAAGTGACAGTTCAAGCAATACTAATTCTTAACATTCTCATCAACAAGACAATTTTAAAGTCAATTAGAAAATTGGCAATTTTGACTAATTAGGAAGAATTAGTTAGTTTTTGACTTTTTAAATTCAGGAGGCCTCTTACATATTAGGGGGTCATCTTATATTCGGGGTGGTGGCTACAAACAAGGAAGCCACAACGAGGAAATGATTAATATCTACAACAGCAATTTGTTAATGAAAACCTTAACACTTAAGTTTCTTACCAAAAACGAAATTTTGAAGCAAAACCATTTGCTGAAATGATGTTTGCATTTCACTTGACTGCTACTTGGCATGTACAAAAAGACTAAAAAAACTTAACTCAATTGCATCATCAGTCTCTCCACTTCCACCACAGCAAGCATATAGTAAAAATAGTGCAAATCACCTACCTTTCAGCTGTGTGTTTTCAATGGCAAACATATTCAATGCAAGCAACTGCATGAAGCGCTGTGCTGTTACAGGCACAGGAGAATGTTGCAAGATGGCCCGAAATTCACGCAACATTTGCAATGCTGCTTCTTGAAATGTCTCCATGCTGTCAATTCAAAAACAATACTTAATGGCAAACCACTGAAAGCGATAAATCAATAAGACAAGCATTTTCCATATTTTCACCTTCTTTCAAACTATTCAAGTCCCATATTCCTTAACTGTTATATATTCAAACAAACTTTGAGAAAAACCTGAGGATTCTGAATTTAAAGGCCTTGTAAGTTTGTCATCAATCACAGCAGTTCTGCACGACAAATTAAGTAAACTCATTTGAGGAAAAAGAAAGTGAGGATAGGTCTGATTATTAAATAACTCATAATAGTAGCATTATTCTGAAATAAATAAACAAAAACAACAAAGTTACATTAAGACTGAAGATTTTATTCTGCCTTTCTGATGCTTCTCAAGAGATTTGGTCCGACTGAAATACTCCACAAAGAGAAAGAAAAGATCCAAACATCTGAACATACACGCTCCTGCGTCTCCCTAATGGGCAAGGAATATAGTTGACAAGGCAATGATTCATGGTAGGTAGAAAAGCTAATCATTCCCTAACACGATTCCCCAACACGAAATTCCCATACGTAAGTGAGCCCAAGAATTCAACATGCTACGGTGACCACAGCTCTTAGGTTGGCAATGCACGTAGGTGGCAGTGGACATTTCAAAAGGAGTATATATGCACAGAGGACATTTTTTGTAAAATAGACCTTTTAATAGGCTCTGATAACCCTTTCCGAGAATAGTTACAATGCAAATTTGTTTTTCTTCTAACCTGAGAAATTTTCTTTTGGGAGACATACTTGTTTTCTTAAGAAAGATGAAGATTTGTAAGTTGCAACAAGAAGCAAGGAATCCATTTTTTATTAAATAATTAGCATTAAGACAAGTAATTGAAATTTAGGAATAACTTCAATTTGTATATTAGGATTTACAAATTGAAGCAATGTGAATGCATTGAAATAAAAACCTTGATGATATATTGAAATGATGTTAGTAAATTTTATATCATAATTCCTAATATGAAAATATCCAGTGCTTTTGATTACATAAGATCATTTAATTTTAAAAACATATAGTAAGAGAACACAAATTTTTTAGTAACAATAAACCATAGTTGGAGTTGTTAACAAATAACATTAAACTGCAGTACAGTGAAACCTCTATACAACAGTTTTAAGGGACCATGAATTCTTAACATGTATAGAGGAAAACACTATAAGAGGAAGACTCTGTACATGGGCTATCGGTCGGGAACGGAAAATATTGATGTAACAGAAGAAAACATTATACGGAGGAACATTATACTGAAGTTTCACTGTAGTGCTTTTTATGACATGAACCTGTTTATGAAAAAAATACTTACCCAATTTTAGTGAATAGCTTGCCATGAACATTAAGATAACTAGTAATGAACCTCTTGTTGACCTGAAATGGAAGAGACATTACATAAATACCACATGCAAAAATGCAGAAAATCAGCAAAATTATTAACATCCAAATTTTCTCACAAAAAATTTGATTTAAAATACTCAAAACCATAATCCCAATATTAAATGTATGGATTCATATACATCACGAGCAAAATTCAGATACAAACAACTCCATCAGGGTTTTTGGACAGACTTCCACAGAATTGGAAGGAGAAAAAATCTGTATATCAAGTGTCAAACATGGAATATATCCATATTTTACATACATGGAATATATCCTAATTTATACACAGGTTACTCCAGAATACACAAAAATTTATCAACATCCTGAAATTTGCATTCTCTAGAATAACAATAAACGTATTGCTCTGAAAAACTTGAATTATTACATTGTCAAATATGATACAGCTTTTTATGCTGATTTAATTTATATATACTAAAATCTGTATGAGAGGTATGGGGGAGAAGATCATCAGTGCACGTTTACTTGAGCTCCAGAATTCCTTACCAACATTTTAACTATAACTAGTTGAAAGATGAATAAAAGTTAAAAAAAAATAAAGCAAACAAAATAAGAAATAGAATTTGGAGATTCTCGTGATCTCCTACCTATGAGCGTTGTGCGATGTTCACTTGTTTTCAGACACCCCTTCCACTTAGCGTTACTGACCTACCAAACAAGAGGGATAATAGAAATAGACCTACACCACCCTATAGAGGCGGTGTTGAATGCTTGAAATAAGCATGCATGAAATAAACAAAGTTATTGTAAGACAGATTTAAGCAAATTTAGTGCAGAAATGACACACAATTCATAAATTCATTTCTCTTAAGTCTTGCACCCAGAATGAATCTCGGCACAGTTTCTGGCAATCTTGGCACCATAAGTACCTCTTCCTTAGTGAGTCATTCCCTGTCAAATCGCTCAAATTTAGGGAAAATTTGACCTTGATGTACATTTTTAAAAATTTTTTTGTCTATTTGCATACAGAGAAATATACGCAAAAATACAAAAACCTGTTTTTCATTTTTCCCCAAATATTTCTTTTCAAGGCAATACTAATTTTTGAAGTTTTCGAAAAAATGCTAGTATCACTAAAGCTAATGGTTTGTAACTCATATTGTAATTGTGGCAGAAATTTTATATTTTGCAGCAATAAAGAACAAAAGATGTTCTTTCATTCGATGTATATATTGAATTCATAAAGTTTTTTAAAGTGCCTTTTTTGACTTATTTTAATTTTTTCCTAATGCAACAGTTGAAACATTAACATTGCCGTGACTATCTAGTGATCAATTGAAGAGTTACTAACAAATGAAGGGAGAAAGATGTCGACGAGGGATAATCATGGCAAAGGCACGTCTATGTTTCTTGTATTTTTCCTATGTATAACATCATGTATATTTTGTTATATTTAAACTTTTAAAGTCCTAAGATACTGCTTTTTGCAAAATATTAGACATTTCTACAATAAGCATTGTTTATAGCATTTTGTAAACGCATGATCACTGTGATGGACATACGGTCTCAATTACTGTTGTTTGTATATGGCAGTGGCAAACTATGAGTAACCTAACTTTACAACATTAGGTAAAAAGTTCATTTTAGGAGTGTGATATACAAATTAAATATAATATTTTAATTGATTTTTCATCTTTTTCCTTTCAGAGCTCTATAATATTGAGAAAGATGGAGAACACATCCTGGATTTGCTGTTGTCAGAGGTTTCAGAATTAGATTTGTGCAGCTGCAATGAGAATGTGAAGATACTATCTCTTTATTACAACCTATAAGAAGAGGTAGCAAATTATAAAACATTGCGATACTGACACAATTGCCATAATTTTAGTGAAGTGTAGGCTAAACCTAACATTATTATTTTCAGGTGCTGATGTAAAGGCCAAAGAGCAAGAACTCAACAATCAGAACGATGATGATGATGATGATGATGATGATGATGATGAAGAGGATGAGCAGGTTTTACATGATGAAATACTAACTAATGTTTACAATTTCCCTTCTGAAAGGTTATATAGTGAACGACAACACACAAAATGGAGAAGAAAATCATATATACCTAAATATTACGAGAGATAAATGAGAGATATGCAAAAACTTGCTAACAGAAAAATCATTGGATTTGCTCCGTTTTGAGCTTAAAAGTGGTAAAGCTCTTATTAGAATGGGTAAAGATAAAACCCCAAAAACGGGATAGACCAAGTAATGCACAGGAGACTCCAAAGAACCGGTCATCCAGAGAAATTCGACAAGCACCAGAGATTGTTCATTATCTCATTAGATATTTTCCATAATACCATGAAAAAAATGAAACTTCTAAACATAAAATGCCTGGTTATAAATATAGGACAAAAGTGTTAAGTGAAACATTTTCAAGGACATTTTAGTTTTGTGAAAGGAATTTATTTTAAAAATTATCATTTATGTAAAAATATCCATTGAGTCTGTTTGTCCATTCCAATCCTCATTCCATAAAAAAACAAATAAACTGACTTTGAACATTCTGTTTGTTTTCATGAGTTTTTAGCACCTATTTTAACACCCTTATATGAACAAATAATCTTTTTAATATCTAGAAAAAATGTGGGTCTGAAAGGATTAAGAGTAGTTGCATTTTTCTGTTAGAAAGGGACCATGTGAAAAATGTTTAAATATTAACGCATTTATGATTGTTCCAAAAAAATAAATGAGAATACAGGGTTATCACTTTTCCGTATGTTACATGTATCATTGCATAACTTATGGTGTCCAGGGACAAAACATCAAAATGTCGAAAATAAATTCATAAGACAATTTTAAGCATATTTTGTCTAATAAACTCCTTAGATATTTCTAATGACACACCCGCAATAAGCATTCAAATATTGGTTTGAAAAAATACTTTCCCAGCAAAAATTTACATAAAGAAACTTGTACACTTTCCAGAAACATGTAAATTGTTTTTTTACAAAAAAAAAAAAAATACACTTGTTCACAAAGCCAAATTAACATAGAAATAAACTACTGCTGAAACAGCCGGTACTTTCTCACCCGTATTTTGACACAAAATTACATGAAAAGTACTAAATTTTTAAAAAAATTGTACATGACCTTATTTCAAAATCTATCTTTAAGGAAGAGATTTTATTAAGGAAAATAATCTCTACCTTTAATATTTTAGTTGTAGGAAGACTCAAAAATATTTTAAACTTTTGCAATTTTCAGGAAATCCCTGTTTTTAACGAACATGAGACCTGCGCCGTTCTCTTAAATGTCCTTCACACTATCCAACAAAAAAATTTAATCAATAACAATGGAGCCATTCTTTTGAAAATTTGGAAAATGTCCCAGAGGCTTCATGTTTAAGTACCCCCAAATTTAAAGTATCTGTTTCCAATTGGCTGAACGGTTTAGCCACTAGTGTTGTTCATAGACAGACGGGCAGACAGACAGACAGACAGACAGACAGACAGACAGACAGACAGACAGACAAGCAGGCAGGCAGGCAGGCAGGCACGCAGGCAGGCAGACAGACAGGCAGGCAGACATACATACAGATGTTTTGCCATGAATCGATTTTTCGCTATCAAGGACCCACAAAACATAAGGATTTTCCCCCCTAAATTTAGTAACAAAATTTACTCACTTTTTCTCTACCAGGGCCCTGTAATCTAAGTTTTTCTCCCGAAAATTCGCATTTTTCAGAGTAGTATTACATAACTTTCTTCTCTGCAGTGAAAAAATAAAAAGTAGTCAAATTGGGTGAATTGGGTGCTTTTTTATTTTTGTTAATTTTTCTTTGTGAATAAATATCTTCATTTCTTTTTTAAATAATTAACAATTTACATGTTTCTGTAGTGTTTACAGTTTCTGGAGTGTTTACATGTTTCTGAAATGCAAGTTTTTGCATTGAAAGTATTTTTTCAAATGAACTTTCAAGTGCTTATTGCACCTCAGGCATTCAATATATTGGGTAAACTTTCATAAATCAAATTATAATTATCTTTGATCACATATTTTGAAAATAATCACACAATCACTGATCTTACATCTTTTAGATCACTTTTCCTTCAACATTTTAATTTTCATTCTGAGGTGAGCTTGCTTAATGTTGCTCTAATTCCGTTTCCCGTCACTATCTTCAATAGCGTTTCTCTGGTTAGCTCTGGTCCCATGAGCATAGAAAAGCAAGTCTTGATTGACTATGGTGGCATTTTCACCAGTTGCATCTCGAATATTGTCCCTCGTTCTTCTCAACGCTACTAGAGTTGTCACCGACAATCAATTTTTTGAACACGATAACTTTTCCCCCTATGTTTTCCTTGTATTTTTTCTGGAATTGAAATTGCCAGCATTTTCCCAGTGTTTTCCAGAAAGAGATCACCCTGTAATATTCCTCAAAGGAGTGAGATTAGAGAAAAAAGATGTAAAAATACGTATGACCTAGTTTCAGCTCCAGACCTCCAAAAAAAAGGTTCAAGTCGCTAAACAATAATGATGATTTACAAGTGTTTGATTTGTCTTGGAATGACTCACTGTAGTGTTCTCAAGAAGGACAAGTGAAAAGTAAGTACAAATTGCCCACTTCATTAACATGTTTGCCCCTGCTTATTAATTCAAAACACTCAGTACTTTGAAAAAGTGAAACAAGACACAACTGATTTGGACACAAATCCTATACAGAAAAGTGAAGAAAAGAACCAATAAACTTACATCAACACTAGACAATGAAGCCAACTCTTCCTCTTCAGTGTCATGGTGCCTGAGTTCTTGAGCAGCAGCCGTAGTGATGTGTAATCGAGGACCTCCTTCAGGGTGAACCCAATACTCACGTCGTAAACCCTCACGACCTGTCACTTCTTTCTCTTTCATTCTTTCTCGCCTTCTGGCCTCTCTTTCTTCCCGCCTACGTTTCTCAGTCTGCTCATACTAAAACACCAATGAATTTATAAAATTAACACAAATTCGTTCACTTGATATTATAGTAACATTATTTAAAAATTAAGAATTGAAAAATTATGCTACTAAAAAAATTAACAAGAAGCAGAACACATGTAACCAGTTTCAGAAGGAACATTACACCTGCAGTGGAGTCATTTCATAAACAGAAGAAAACAAAACTCTTGATTATAATCTCTTGAGTTTTACAAATAATTAATTACCTTTTTCCTACTCTCATCAAAAAGCAATATTAAACTCTCTCTGGCAGACTGAAAAGGATTAGATGCCATCAAACTTCTCATGTAGTAATAAACAGCATCTAGTTTTCTCCTCTAAAAAAGATACACAATTTTTGATACAGAATGAAGACAACTCAATTTATATTCAAAAGATTAGAAGACAAATTTGTCCTAATACTTACAGCATAAGTAGCCAAAATGGCCAATTGATTGTAAGGGCGACCATTCTTGGGATTAATCTGATTTGCTTTCATGTACCAACTACAAAAAAATGACATTATCAATACAAAGTCACAAAACAATTACTTCTCTTTGTTTATTATAAGTAAATTTTTACCTTCTAGCTTTTCCAAAATTTTGAGTTTCGTTAACTTGTTCTTTATATCGAGCCAGATCTCCCAAAAATAGGAAGATCTTTTGTGCAGAAATCAGAGCAAGGCCAACAAATCCTAAGCCTTTAGTTGAAACACTGTTTGGGGACAGGTATGTCTCCAACTTAAATTTGTATGTTCGCTCCAGAACTTCCACAAGTTTCTCCAAATAAGAAGTGCCCTACAAAATTTCCAGCAAAAACAAATATTACTAATTTCTACCTGAGCTACAACCATTCACAAACACAAAATGTTTTATCCCAAACTAAAATTTAACGTGCATATTGTAACATTAAAAAAGCCAACAGTAGTTTGATTTGGGGATTTGATATGAAGGATGATCACAAAATTAAATAATAAAAATCTGAAAAATATATTATTTATAATGAAACCAAATAACTTGTTCACATCGCCTGTATGGTCACCTTTCCCCAAAATTTGTAACATAAACTTGAATCCATTCAACATAAGATTTTCTACTTTATCAATTGGTGGGATTACTTTCCTTTCACACGCATACCTGACAATAGCCAAATTGCAAATTTGTTAAAAATTAGTTCATTAAATACTCTCATAAAAAAAATATTAATGTTATCAATTGTTTTTTTAATGAATATTGACTGTCGCTTTACTTTTTAAAAATTCTCGGAAAATGCCATCTCAAAATTTACAGAGCAATACTGCAGTGAAACATTGCAGTGAAAATGTAATTTACATTCACTTGCATCTTTGTTTGGGAAGTGTTAATAAGCAAATTCAATGTACTCAGAACTGGGTGGCAATAAATTGTTTAGCCATGAAAGTGAAAGATTTGATTTAGAAAGATTTTTTTACATCAATTCTGCACACCAATTTTTTTAATACTTTATAACAAAGAACTCGTATAATGTTATTTAAGTTGGGTAACTGTCTGTTGAAATAAAGTATTATTGTTATTATTTTCCTCATCATCATAATTGTTAATGTTATAGTTGTTGTTATTATTATTATTAGTCATCATCATTAAAGTAAAATGTTTCAACCATTACCTCCTCAATAATGGAAAGCATTATTTCTTTGTATTTTTCTTTATTTTCAGGATCTTCAGTTAAACCTTTCCGCAGTAACTCAATTATGTTATAAAACATTATCTTCCATAAATACTGTTCGACATTTTCAGCTTGGCAAAATTTGATATCAGTAACCAGGAACTGATGCATTAACTGCTGGAGGTATTGTCTGCAAACAGTAGCATAGCAGTAGCAGTAGTTTAGATATATATTACATCGGCATTTTCTACAGTCAACTTACACTTAGCTATGGAATATTTTCATGCACAATATAATATGATAATTGCTATGAAAGAAACAAAGTATTTCATATCTGTTCTTGTAACATTTTTCTTCTTTTCTATATACTGCAAAATTTGACAAAGAATGAATTAATAATGAATAAAATATCTAGGGTCTCTACAATTGTGTATCCCTTTCAAACTTCATTAAGTACTGTAAAACCACAACTATCAATTCATAATTGTAAACTTCAGAGTAATCATGTAATTATGAATTATGTTCCAAATATTTTTGATAAATGATTTCAGCTGAGTGATACATTGTACATTTTTTTTATGTGTATATTGGTTTAATTTTCAAACACTATTACATGTACTGAGGATTCTAGGTTTGTCAAGTGATATAGATATTACAATATAAATTCATTTTAACTCTTGCAACATGGAGCCTTGATAAGATGTGGTAGCATTTCAATGGAAGTAAAAGGCTAAGTGCATAACCACAGTAACATGACATGTTAACTGCCTCATCACAACCCTTCCATATCCATTAAACAAAGAAAGGAAAACACCTTGATAACTAGGTGTGGATACACATGAAAGCAACATGTTGTTTCAAGATGGGTTAAGGGTTAATTATTGCAAGTCAAATGAGATAAAAATGTTAGATGTACTTGTATCAAGAACTGTAGGAGATATCTGCTAACTATTTATATGATGAAATACATAAGCTAGTAGTGCCAGTCAGACACTTGTTTTGCCAGTCAATTCGTTTTTCGGTATAAAGGACCAACAAAACATGGATTCTGACTTCACAACGCATTTGAGGAAGTAAATTACTACATACAGGAACAAAATTTATTCCCATTTTTGTTACTAGGACTCGACATTAACAATTTTTCTGTCAAAAAATCGCTGATTTTCACCTCATGATTTCTATATTTTCTCTCTACTACTTACAAAGTAAGACGAAGAAAAAAATGTAAAGAACATTGGGAATAATTCAAGATTTATATACATAGTAAAATGTTTAAGTTATGGTAACTTTAAATTAAAATATTAACAAATTTTTGTTATTAAGAAATTTAAAATAAGCAAAGGGAAAATACAAATGCAGAAACAATATCTATTTTTTGTGGAAACAACAAAATTCAAAAAACATTTTATTTAAGAGGTTTAAAATAGTGGAAACTTCGGAAAATAAGATACAATAACATGTCTCATGATTACAACTAAACCAAAGATGGATAATCCGGATATTCAAGGTTTAATTGTTTGAGATAATACAGTGCACAATAAATGTTAACAAAAATTAACATGTTTCTCATTGTTTTATGAAACAAAAATGAAAGAAACTGGAATTGAGAGACAAAAAAACTAGCTTGAACAAGAGTGATTGTGGATATACCTAAAAGTGGGGAAACACATATACCACTAGGAAGAAAAGATGAGAGAATATGCTCTGATCATTAACTACAGGATCACAAATTTCAAAATTTTGAGGGGTATGCAAAGAACTACTTATCCAATTTAGAAAGAGAAAAGATTTTTGGAGAAGCAGAATGTGTTGTTAGCTTACAGTCGAGAATCTCAAAGAAGTGGTACTGAAAGATTTTAATACACATGTAGGCCAAATAACAAAAAAAAGATTTGGACTCAACTAATGAAGATATCATAAAAGACAAGAGAAGAATGACCTCTACAGACAAGTGAGCAATACAAATTTGAATATTAAATTGCTATATCATTGATACAGAAATATATAATCAATTAAATTCATTACATTTAAAATTTCAGCCAGTAATTGATTATAAGGTTACAAACTAAAATTTAATATTATATTGGATACGATGTTTGGATGCCACAATGTAATTTCTATTGATGATTGATTGATTAGTTGCTTGATTGCTAGTGCTTCTAGGCACGTCAACCGCCAAAGTCACTAGTCCCATAAGTGTAGTGCTTGGGAAGTGGCGGTGATCTCCCACTGAATGCCAAGATCCAGTGCCGAACTACCGTTGACTTGCAGGGTTTTCCACACCCAGGTATCTCCCATCAAGGGGACAGCCTCAGCTGAGACAAGCTTCAAAGCTCCTAGTGCATGTAAGTGTATGTAAGGGGTGATGATAGGGAAATGAATGGGAAGGAAATATCGCATGTGGTGCCTGTTTGGTAGGGTAGTGCTCCAGCATTCGCCTCTTATTGATTGGAGAAATCATGGAAAACTACCGATCAGTGAGGCTGGTGGCTAGAATTTTCCTACAGAACTCGACCTACCTATCTAGCCAGTGTCAAAAATCTTGCCATCGTCGGGTCTCAAACCCCAGGACCTCCTGGTGTCAACTGACTGAATTCTCATACTCAGTGCTTACAACATACTTGATCTCTCATGACAGCAAAGCCCTAAGGACAACATTGCCTGAAATATTTGCTATTCACATGCTTTATACTGATATGAAAAGAATTCCTGTATTGTGCATCTATATGTACTGTACTATGTAATTGGAGTATTCCTGAAGACTTTTGTAAAATACTTAATTTAATGTAGTGTTATGTGAGAGGGTTATATTTGTTGTTCATCAGCAGTATGCAATACTACTGTTTAGAAAAGCTTATTTTGCGTGGTTTTGTTCCACTGAATTTTTGTTTCTGCAGGTCACCAGCATTTATTTGACTGTATAACTGTTGCTAAAAGTATGTTCCGGCTTTAAACAAATGTATCAGAATGAGAAGCATCTACTCAAGCTTTCCATGAAGTGGTATGGGAAGTAATGAAGGAAAAGGGACTGCCTACAAGATATATCAATGCAGTTAAATGATTTTATAAAAACAGGGAAGTGAAGTAAAAATTGGGAAAGTTGTACTATTTGATTTCTCAGTGAATAAGGAATGATGTCAGGACTACATTTTCTAACATACTTGTTCAAGATATAGGGATAAAGCCAAAAAGGATGCACAACAGGAAATAGACTAGCCATGCAACAAGCATGCAGCCAGTCACTATTTGGAAATGACTGGTAGATACTAGTGTCAGAACATAGAAATAAACGATAAAGTCTATTATGCTGAGAAAGTAAATTGTGAGAAGTTGGTGGGCGTGGGCAGGATATACAAGAAAAAAGAAAAATAGCACACAATTTGAATCCATTATTATGGAATTCAGCTTTATCAAGAAACAGAATGAGACTTATACATTTTTCTTACACAAAGTGCACAGGAAAATGAAAAATAATAAAGTATGCTTGTCTGGACATTAATTTGTTTTAAAAACAAAATTTATACTTTAAGTTTTAACAAAATTTATTCTAATGAACATTTTGTATTGTTAACTGAAACATGTTTGAATGCAAACTGAGCACTCTGAGGCAGATAAAAAAAAAAAAATATTTGTGTATTTGTAACCTGGAGATCATTCAATTATTTACCTGTTTCCTAAAGATTTCAATCGCTAACGCATTTGCTATCTTTGCATGGTCAATATACTGTGGCCATTTAAATCTTCACATAAAGAATACATGGACTTCTACTTAAACAGAGTGAATTTTGTATTTGAAACAAACAGTTTTGCAAATGCAATAGGAAATGATATTCAAGCAGTTGAATAGTCAGTTTAAAACTTTGTTTTATTTATTTATCATCAAAGGACAGTAAAAACTGAATGTGATGTTCAGAGAAAGGCACAAAATAAATAATAAATAACAAAAAAGAATAACATTTAATTAAAAGTGCTCTGTAGTGGTCACTAATAAAACTACTTTTCAGCTTCTTGCTCCAGTTGCAAGGTATTACAAATAGCATTTTGGAATTATTATTTCTATGATGTCTTAATTTTATTGGATTATTTATTTCTGACTCAACTGATCACTTTATGATAGGGAATAAATAACTTACTAAGAAATTTTAAAACAAATCACTTACAGCAAATATTACATATTACAAATTCCAGCATAAAGCATGTACAGACACTTGCATGCAGATTGATGTGCAATACAAATATGATAAATAACATATACTATTAAACACCACAATTATACATAATATACACCCATGTGTCTTTACATTCTTAATACAACTGAGTAAAAAATAAGGACTTAGATATGGAATAGAAATGTTAATAAAACAATATACAAACGTACATGATGTATGCAATAATACCATTGACTAAATCAATTAGTAGTAATTTTTTTTGTAACAAATGTAATTATATATTGTTAGATTCAGCAATTAATAGTCTTAAAGGAAAAGATTCACTTTCAAAAGAAGATGTTATTCCTATTTTCCTCCCTTTAAAATAATTAATTTTTATAATTCTTGAATTCACAACCACACTATTAATTCTAGGAATGTTTCATGGTTTTTGACCCAAAACCATGAAACATTGCTAGAATTAATTTTTATGCAAAATAATTTCTCAAACCGAAACAGGACTGCTTTGCAAATTTCATTTACAATGGAAGACAAAATGTTTCTGCATATTAGAAGCAAAGAAAAATAATACATAAAAGTCAGTGACTAGTAACAGCCTCTTTCATGTGATTATAATGTTATCAATCATGGATCATTACAGAATCTGGGAGATTTCACAAGATTCCCGAAATAGCTCATACCAAAAGAAAAATTCATTATTACATGCAAGGAACCATGAGAAGCGTGTTTGTATCTTACATTGAAAATTTAATGAGGATACTAACCATTAAAGGAAGATTAGCTGAAAATATATACCCTAAATACTCCAATATAACCCGCATATATTTTTCAAAAATTACCAGCTAAAAATTGCGGTGCGGGTAATATTCGTGTCAAGGTCGGTACCGCGAAGCGTGTTGCACGTAGTTACACGGAGGCGTGTTTTATTCTTGGAATTTTTATAACGTGGCGGGACACGGCCCGTCTTCGCGATGGAATATGTCACGGCATTTCGCGTCTTTCTCGGTCGTGCCGCTAGATGACGCATGATCGCGACCGTATCAAGCAATTTTTTTTTTCTTTTTTCGAGATTACTTTCCGTAAAATTAGGGCGCGGGTAATATTGGAGGGCGGGTTATATTCGAGAATACACGGTAACATTTAGAAAAAATGATGGTATCTATTGGTCCTGGTACTAGAAATTCACTTAATGGACCCACAGTGTCCATCAAATGTAAATAATATAATCAAGAAGTTTTTCAAACCCACAAACATTCCCAAACCGACATTGCTTTTTATTCTATTTTTTAACTACTTTACTTCCCCTTTAATATTTATCTTCACAGTATCGACTTTGTCAGTGAAATCAAGGTCTTACAGTGCAATTAAAATTCTTTACACAATGGACGAAGTAATTTGATTTACAATATTTCACAAGATTTTTCCACAAAACAAAACAGCAATTACTTAATTTCAGACCTTATTGTTTTTTTTATTTTCCTGTACAAATGCGTAGAAAAGAAAATAATATACTTATTATCAAGAAAGTTATGTAATTTTGTGGAAACTCGATTTTGAAATTTTAATGAGTTAAGTAATACTCATTTGGGTCCCCTGATCCCCAAACGTGTTTTTTCCGTAATGTTAGTCTGTTCATCAATCTGTGAACAACAGCAGCACCTAAACCATTCACAGGACTTTTTCCAAAATGTTCCTCGATCAATTTGGCCTGACTCAATGGCTCCGTATTTTTTCTTCACACATTTTTTCATTGTAGCTAACTAAATAAGATCATTAATTCCACTGAAAAATTGTTGATTATCACTATGATCATTGAAAGCATGCAATGAAAACTCCGTATAATTAAAAATACACAACTACCAATCAGAATTAAGAAAAAAGACCAAAATCGTTTAATTAAATTACCATAACACAAAGGGGACCAAGGTATTTCCAGTCGGCCGTGAAGCATGAACTAAAATGTATGTCACAGATTATCTACATCAACTACATATAAACAAAGAATGAATACCAGTAAATTGGTAAAATGCCTTTTTGACGTTAGCTGCACTGTTGGGACAACATAAAATATTTAACAAGAATAAATTAAATGTTATATACGTAAAAAATATGGTCTTCGCTTATTACAAATGTAAAAAAAAGGTCTTAACTTATTACAAATTAAAAAATATAAATGTCAGTTGTGTTTACCCCTTCTAAAAAGTACGCCAGCAAAACTGAGTCAGAAGTGTCTCATTTCTTTTACTTTCCAATATTTATACAAGTTGCACAAGTTGCATTCTCTATCATACCTGTCTTAATTTTTCATGGGAAATAATTTTTTTATGGCTTTGTCAGCTTCTTTTTATATTGCATCTGGAATATATTTAATACCTTCCATCTCTTTATCCACGAAGACACTATGGTGATCGTTAAGTTCACAATACAAGGCCCACTGAAAAGTTCTTTTTCAGAAGCAATACTACAACATCAAAGCATATTCCTCGAATGTTATAGACATGTATAAATTTCTCAAAATTGAAATTATTCTGAAAACGAAAAATACTGAACGTAACATGAGGATAAAGAGGTATAATTGCACTCATGGTAAACAAGAAAACTCACTACCATTGCTTGTTTTCTTGAACATACCATTCGTGCAATTATACACTTCTTTTCATTAATTACTATAATACAGATAATGCTAAATGCACTTAATAACAGCAATGCCATTTTCATATCTTCATTTATTTATAAGATACAATTCATTATTTACATTATTTTTGGCGACTATTATTAACTTTTTTGCAGTATTCTTTAGTAACGTTTACACACACTAATTTTATTACACACATAACTACTGAGAAATATTGTGCAGATCATATTGGTCAAAGAATGTATATTACCATTGACTATATTGTGGATAAGTTGAGTGAGTTTCCTGTTAAATTACCAACAACAGATTTATACAAAAGTCTAAGTCGTTCCAAGGTATTAATCTCTTGAATGATATGTCAGCTTGGTATGCTGGTGACATAGACTTATTAGCAGATCCAGCTGAGACATTATGTAAAGTTATGCGACATGTGAATGCCGTCACCATTAATTAATGTACGAATATGCTGTAATGGGTTCTACCCGCTGGATTTATTCTTGTAAATAGATAAATAAATAATTTACAATACAAATCTCGTGGATTATCCCTATAAAAGGATTACTTGTTACATAATTTAATTAAGAAATGGCATTTACACAATAACTCAACTCGTAATTAAAGAAGTGACAGAATAAACAAATTTAGTTTTTTATTTGCTTCACTACAGTTAATAAAATAGTTTGTTAGTTCTATTATATGAAACAAATTGGCTCATTACTTCTATCTATTCTTTGAAACGGAATTATGGAATAATCTTCGTGTATTGATCTTAAATTGAGGAAATGATAGTTTTACCTGCGACAATAACTGATTATGCTTTGTAACAACTAATAAATAATATAAAACAAACATCTCAGTCTATCAAACTATTGGAGATTAAATTTTATGCACAGTAAGAATTGACCATCTATTCCTCTGGGAAAATAATTATCAGTAGATTTGAACTCGGAAAACTTTGCAAAGCGGCTCCAACATGATTCAAGAGCTTTAATAAAACCTACCTTATCAGATGATCACAAAACAAATGCATATTCTAGTTTTGATAAGAAAAATATAATATATAATATTTCCATTTCCTGCAGTCCTCATTGATATAACCCAATGCCTTATTAGCAGAATTCGCAAAATGTTCTATGTGTGTTTTAAAAGTTAACTGATGGTCAAATTTAACGCCCGAATCTCTCTTTTGGGTTATCTAAATATGAATCATTAATTTTATACAAATACTGGTAATAGCATTCTGTAAAACTCCAAAATTTAACACTGACTCAAATTCAATAAAAGATTAATTGACCATTGAATAAAACCATTAAGGTTAGCCTGGAGATTAGTACAATCATTAGCAGAAAAAACAGGAAAAAATGTTTTATATCATTCACATACACTGAGACGAAGCAATTCATCATCTATATCATCGACAGTTACAGCAAACAACAGGGGTCAAAGATTATATTCCTGTGGAACACTAGAGATCAGTGAGTGGAGTTGACCTGTAACCAGCATAGTTTAACATGCACATCCAAGTAAGACGGAATCAAATTCTGGTAGTTAGAAGTACTTCTATTATATGATAGAAGTTCAAGCACACGCAATTTATTTATAATGATATTATCATTGAGAATGTCACACGCTTTTGAAAAACCTGTGTATATCCAGTTAAATTCTATTAACTAAGACGATATAAGTTGAGAAAAGTAAAGATATTGGTAAAAGCAGAGTGAGCCAGCATAGCTGATTATCAGAAAGAAGGTTAAAATCCTG
The DNA here is from genome assembly GCA_031308135.1 of Acheta domesticus. NCBI lineage: Eukaryota > Metazoa > Arthropoda > Insecta > Orthoptera > Gryllidae > Acheta > Acheta domesticus. The sequence goes on from JAHLJT010009355.1 coordinate 67,794,213, forward strand.
CATAGAATACATAATACATGTGATTTCTCCAGAATTTTTGAGAAATTTTAAGGAATTGAAATTGGACAATTACAAATAATTGCCTTTCTGATTTTTTGAAACTTACACCAATGTAATTTTTTTTTACATATCTCTCACGTCACCAATATTTATGTTATATGCATAATACATCATTGCATTTGTGAGTAGAAGTGCTTCAAATGATTTCTTATGGAGTTTCTAGAAATCCAAACGTTTCCTATTAAAATTAGCACAAAAGTGTACATTTTCAGAAAAGCTCTCTCTCTCCTTGTTCATCATTTTCATCTCACCATCATTTTTTTTCACTCTTATATGAAAGTTGTGTTAACTGATACATTCTGTAAATATTATGTACTACAAACTTTTTGTAGAATTAGTTAATTTTGAGAAAACTGTTCATCAATGAAAGCAATGTTGAAAGATTTTAATGCAAAAGTAACTTTGCATTGTTGCTATGGAAATAAATGGTCTCCCAAGTTATTCGGACAAATAAATGTTACAAAGCACATTAATAGCTATGTACACATAAAAAGATCAGTTTTATTATGGGTTTTATCAAATTATTATGCAGAACGGGCCAAAAGTCACTGCCCACTAATGTGAGTTATTTATTCTCATCATTTATAGTACATTGTTTCAAATTGTTTTCCCTCAACATTGACACATCTCTGAAGACGATCTGGGACACTTAAGTATATTTCTTCACGCATCTTTGGATTTGAATCAATGTTCTGAAAGTGATTGGCCTCGAGAGACAGGATCTTGGGACATGTGAGGAAAGAGTGTGGAGTCTAAGGTGGTTTGAAAGCATCACAAGACAAATGTTTTCACTAGTTTGACATATGAGGGTCAAACACGTTATGTCTGAATTCAGTATTCATCCATTCCCGTACCATATTCCCTTACCATGGTCAAATATGTTAAGGTACAGAATAACCAAGTTCTGGATGTCAGTACACAAAGTTCAGGGTACGTGAAAATGTTTTTCACTACACCCCAGAGGAGCAGAAGATATTGTGAGAGGCCCTGATAGCCCTGAGACACCAAAGAGAATAGGAAACTACCTAGTACATGGAAGTAGCACTACATGTTATTTTCTTACTTTTATATATATTTTCCTCATATCTGTTATATTTCAAAACCCTTTTGGTTCATTATATTCAAAACATGTTCAGTCATTTGACTAAATTCTTTTAAGTGACCCACGTGTAGGTCATTAGTGCCAGCAGCGATAATTTTCCCTTCTTGCTAGAATAACCTACAAGAGGTCTAGCAAATAAAATACATTTATTTGTAATACCTCTCTAAATATATTATTTGCAAATAACTTAAGATTTAATGTCTTGAAAAAGAATTCCAAACCAGAGAAAGAAAAAGAAGACATATTTACCCCAACAAATTAAACTGGTAATAAGAAATTAAGTCTTTTAGATCAGATAATCGCTCAAATAATAATCAACCAATGTGGATAAAATTTAACGAAGAAAATTTAATTCTTTATACATCCATTTTATATTTTATGGTCTTATCGTATTAATTGTATCATTTTGCTATCCTTCTAGAACTGAAAATATTCACATTATACTATATCGATAGAATTACAAGTATAATAACCAAACATTCTCTCACCTTGTTCGAGCAACTTCTTCCCACACACGCAAAATTCCATCAGTACTTAGGAGCCATTGTAAATGCCTATCTGCTTGTTCAGTATCCAAAATAAGACGTGGATTGTGAACAGACTGAAAACTGCATAAGAACAATTCTTGTAAGAAGATTTATACACTGCAAAAGGCAGTACATAAATGGCCATGAAATACTACTCTTACCTCGCACTGTATTGATCATACCAAGAAGGTTTGCTATTGTTATAATGCTCAGTTCCATATACTGCAGGATTATTGGGGTCAGAATAATGTTGCTGAGGAGGATATGGAGGATATCCATATCCTGATGATAAACTCGGTGGTCCCCCTACAACACTCCCCCCTCCTCCTGGCATGGGTATATTAGGAGATTCATTTTCTCTGAAAACAAAATCAATCATGCACGCAACATGTATGCATTTAAAACCTTACTCTCCTTTAACTATTAATAATTATCAGTCATTTAAAAATTCTTAATAAATGTAATACAGAAAACAAAAGTGTAAAATTACCAAAGAAGCAATTCCATTTCTAGTTAATATAATTACATTGCGATCAATTTCATCATCAAAGTGAAAATATTTCTACATTAATTAAAGGCAAATATAATGTGAGAAAACCATCCTTACTTATTAACTTAAGCTGAGATTGTCATTTATTAATTTTTCTAATTACATAAATAAAGCTTATAATGATGGTGTCTTGAGATTAGATATAATTCAGCTACAACAAATTAGAAATTTTTCAGATATTTTATAAAGAAGCCATTTTCTCACTTCACAATATCAACTGAAGCAAAATATTAAGAAAGCAGGAGACTAAAAATAGTTTTACTAATTAAACAATAATCTTACCGTCCAGGCCTTCCTGCTCGAGATCCCGATGCAGAAACAATAATAGGTTTATTTGGATTATTATGATCATATAGTTGCCTATGGTGACTATACATGTTGCCATGATCTACAGGTTCCAATGGAGGATATGCACTTGGGCTGGGTGAATGTAATGCCTGCTGAGAATATGGGCCATTTGAGCTTTGGTCCTGTGGCAAAACCAGGATGCCACCAGTTTTTGGAGGAGGCTCCTTCACTTTCTCTCTTTCTAATTCTCTCCATCTGTCCCCCCGCATGGGTTCATCCTTCCGTCTATCATTTATTTCTAAATCTTCTCGCCTCATTTCACGTAACCTATCTCCTCGCTCCCTCTCATCCCGTTTACTACCAACTTTGGATTCTTCTCTCCAACTAGGAATTCTCTCTCTAACATTATCATGCCTATTTTCCCTCCATCTATCCAGTTCCTCATGACGACTAGGTTTATCATTGCGTTCAGGTTCCTCTTTCCATCTATGATTTAATTCTAGCTCTTCTCTTTTAACATCCTTCCATCTCTCACTCCAACTCTGCTCTTCACGCTTTCTTCCCCGATCTGAATCATCATGTTTCCTACGTCTGTGTCGATTGCGTTCTCTACTTCTGTTACGTTCACGACTAGTCCCACGACTTTCACCCCTCTTGCTGCGATCTCTACTTGGGCCTCTATTCATACGTTCTCTACTTTGCGTTCTGTGAGACCTTTCCCGGCTGGGAGGCCGATTAGGCCGAGGAGGGCTGGGACCACGATTTCGTTCCCTTTCACGACTTGGAGGACGATTTGCTCGTTCCCTGCTCTGCGTCCTAGTAGAACGCTCTCTACTAGGGCCCCGATTTGGCCTGTCTCTATTCAGAGGTGGGGGTTCCCGAGCATCTCTCACAGGACCATGATTAACCAAATCCCTGTGCCTACTATCACTCATCCGATCTCTGCTATGATTTCGTGGAGGATGATCCCTGTTACGACCACCACTTATAGGGCCTTCTCGCCCTGAGCCAAGACTAAGTGGCGGATCTTTTGGAAGTCCACGATCCATGCGATCTCTACTGTGTCCCCGATTCATTCGCTCTCTGCTTGACCCCCGGAATCCTCTATCTCTGTCACGATCTCTCCCAAAGTCTGGAGGGTGATCTCTCTGTTCACGAAGACTTCGTTCTCGACTTAAACTTCTATCCTGAGTTTTGTCTCCCCTTTTCCTGAAAAGATAGAAACAGTTGCAAAATCTGTTCTAGACCCAAATAAAATCTAAAATAAGTACACGAAACATGAAACAAAGTAAACTCACTTCTTGTGTTTCGAACGTCGACGTTTTACACTACCACCACCTCCCCCTTCTCCTCCTTCACGAAGAAGTGGGTGGTGCACAGGATCTTGTTGGAGACTAGCTAAAGACGAACTTCGAGTCATGATATCATTGTTCAATAATCCCTCTGCCTCTAATCTTTCACACTGTTCAACTTCTTCGCTCCAATCCTAGAACAGAGAATTGTGTTAACTGTTTCAGACCCTCTAACACCTCTTATTCACTCCTTTAACATTACCCAGGATATTAATAATTTGAAGGATTCTTAAAGTACAAAAAGATGTCTAATAAAAAACAAATAAATCACATATTACAGCAGTAAATCTCTTCAAACTTACCAAAATTTTAGGTGAGGGTGAATTGCGTAATTCAAATTTATCTGATGAAGCTGGAGGAACATCCGATTCCTTCGGTAGAGGCTTCTCTGATACAATTTCTTCTTGCTTCAAGGTCTCACATGAGCTATGTATCTGATTTCTACATTCTTGCTCCCATGAGAGATTCCTAGAATTATAAATACAGGTTTGTGAAGTAATTCCACCAGGTTTAACATAAAATCAATTAACCTCCTTAAATGAAAATGCACTCACTTATGCTTTGGCTCAGGAGTAAGTTCACGAGCTGGCTCCACAATAGGTCCTTCAATCTCTACACTCTCTCTCACCTCATCTTCGTAATGTGTATTCAATGCATTCTGTGAAGATGCTGCTGAAAGAACTTCATGGTGCAGACCATCATTATCCTGCTCAGGTATAGTTAATGCATCTTCATACTGAGGTGTTGAAGGTGGAGTCGGTGTCCTGGTGTCAGATAATGCAGGCAATGGTGATGTTGCATTAAGTCGATCAGGGGTAAGAGATCTTGATGACCTTGCAGCATTTGCTATCATTCTATCCATCTCAATTTCTTCTGGTCGTAATCGACCTCTCCCTCGAGAACGGGATCCAGGAAGGGTGTGTGCCCAAAATTGTGGAGGGCGAGCTGAATCTGAAAGTGGCATAGTCTGCTGCAGTTGGTACAGTGACTGTGAATGTATCTGATGTTGTAAATGTGGATGATGGTTAAAAGTAGGGGGAATGGAGCCCACAGGTATTTGCTGTTGTGGAGGACCACTGGGTGGATGATGTTGAGGTGGGGGAGGAGGTGGCATCATTTGCTGTGTTGTTTGATAGTTCATTCCCCCACTACCCATAAATGTTACGGTACTTCCATCCCAAGTATCTTCATACCCTGTACCAGTAGGAGCAAGACCTGTCTCAGCATAATATTTTTTCTTAAATCTTGGAGCTACAAAAGTAGGATGGGCAGCTTTAGCATTTGACTTACTAGGCCCCATGTTGGTACCATCCTTACAACTACCTCTACGTCCTGATGGTGGCTTTGCCTGTAGTTTCTCTCCACCCCAACTTCGCCCATTACTACTCATTGGCTCCACACTGCGTGTATCTCTAGTTCTATTCAAGTCAACTGGGGCATTAGGTGGGAAAGCTCTTGGTTCTGAAGCTTGACGTATTTCTCTATTTGTGGGTGTCTCCCCTCTCCTTATTCCACCTGGAGACTCAGCTCTCCACGGTGGTGCATGACTATCTTCAGGGCATCTGGAATCCCCTTCACTTGGTTGACGATTTCTACGGTTTCCTGAATAACGCATATTTCGAAGATCTTGTTGTGAATTGTATAGCTTATCATCACCCTCTTCTTCAATAGGACCTTCACTGTTCAATTTATGCAAGCAATTAGCATTATCTTTGTCCAAACACTCTTTTTCACTTCTCCCACCTCCTCCTCTTCTGCCTTGTGATTTGGGCCTCTTCCCATTATCAATTTGATTGAATGAACCATTCCTGTTCATTATTTCTGATCTTGTTATTTTACTATCCTGTATAAAATTATCCACACTTTTAAAATCCACTTCTCTATCCCAATCTTCAGGGTCCTGTAAATGAGGATTTCTTTGATCTTTATAACAATTTAAATGATTATCACTAGAACTGTTGGTATCAACTAGATTCTTCGAGTCACTCACATTAACAGGAGACTTATTACTCACTTCTCTCTCAGCAAGAGCCTGGACTAATGGCTTGGGTATGTAAATTGCTTGTTCTGGTTTTTTGCTCTTCTTTTTTGATTCACTGACTGCAGACTTAGAACTAACTGAAGATATGTTTCCAAGACTATTTCTACGATTTCTATTGCTTGAACTAGGAGCAGAAAGATGAATATTTGACAATCTATCAGTTAATTTATCACTTTCTTTTACATTCCTTGACGTTAATGGTTCACTGTAATCATACGATTTAGGAGCTCTATTTAATTGTTCCTGTGACAATGAATGGTTCTGTCTCTTTGATTCGTGTTTCAAATCATTGTAAAGACCTGGAGCTGATGAATTTTCTATGGAAGACTTCAGTTTTCGGCCATTGTCAACATTTGGTTCTTCTTCACCTTGTGCAGATTTGCGAAGAGGTCCACTTCCAGGACGATATATTTCTACTTGTGGTTTTCCTCTACGTCCTTTCACTTCTTCTTTCAGCCTCATATCTTGAATGTCATCTACAAAAATGAAACTGATGAACTTTTTCCACCAAGAGACCCATAACTTGATCAACTCGACACTAAATACAATTAAAATGTTAAAACATAACCAAAATCTATAAGTTATACTGAAGCTAGTATGACGTTTTATTCTCTTGAAAAATTTTGCGAACATAAAAATACTGATTAACTCCCACGAGTAATACACTTCAATGATTTAAAATTATGTGTATGATATCCAAATATGTGAACTCCCACAAGGTCATTTACTTGGCCACCTAGAATTACGCTAACTGCACCACTGCACCCTGTGATACCCTCTTACAATAATCACTCCTACACACAATTCACAGTTCCGTAAAAGACGTTAGCAGCACAAGTAAATACGCGAAAACACAGTACTATGATAAAAAAGAAATACACAATAAATTTATTTCACCTTGAGAATTGTTTCCCCACTTATTGCGTCCTTTGTCGATATTCGCCATGATGCTGAAGAGTAATGGTGAACCACAGCGTAGCCAACTACCAATATAGAAATTACCTCTCTTCTACCGCTCCGCACGGTGCCGCCGTCCATGTTGACTTCCATGTCGTACAAGACCATGCGATGCCACATGGCTGATATGTATTCTAAAGATTGTTGTACGGATTTTGAAGGTTCATTTTCTTCGTATTTGCATGTGTATCGAGACTTTTTAATTTGGAAGAACTTAGGAAAATAATTGTTTTTTATATTTTGCCTTGGACTTGTTTCTTTTTGGCCCTGCCATACACTGGTAGAGGCAAAGTGTGTTTCTATTAGTAAATTTTGTGACATCGTGAAAAATCGTGTGAAACATAGGTGTAATTTATTAGAAGCGAAAATGGCAATGTCTGTGGCCTCGAGTGGGCGCAGATCGTTGGTTTCTACTCTTGTAAATAGACAATATAACCTGAATACTAGTGCCAAGCGTGTGCAATTCGAACTGCCTGATAATCTTAGAAAAATTCTGATTGAATACAGAAATAAAACAAATGTAAAAGATTATGAAGAACTTGTGTACTCGATGAGAGATTTCGAAATTGAGGTAGAATTTTCTGTTTGAGTTAATAGTTAAGACTTGTTAGTTATGATTTGAAACATATGGCTAAATGTCATTTATTCTTGCAGGATCAAGATCTGTCCAAATTGCTTCAGGATTGCAGGGAAAATGTTTCGTTACTTACTCAGGCTGCATATCATCTTGTGAATGCAATGTTGGTATGTATTTTGTTCAATGCTTTGAAAGGTTAAAAAAATTATGTAATGACATAATGCTTGACCATGTGCTTTTTGTAGAAAATTAAATGGGCTCATCGAAGTGAGTGTACTGTTCGAGACTATCAAGGTTTTCTGGTGGACTTGTTATCTGCTCATAACTATTACACAAAAATGGTTTTTGATGAATTAGTTGCAACTTTCAAGTCTGGTAAGTATGTAAAGAATGCATATTAAATTCTTTACTGACTAGCATCATTTGCTCCTTCATTTTTGAGTCAAATACTCAAAGAGAGAACTCAAAATATGTATTTCAATTTCTGCTTCAGCTGATGGGTGGGAGAACGAAACTCCTTCTGAAGCAGAAAATGACATTTACAATCATGTTCATGAAGTTTTAGAAGTTTTGTTACAAACTGTACCTATGTAAGTATTATTTGTAGTGTAAAATACCTTGTTTCATTTATTAAATGTAGGTTTCTTTTTGTTTTGTTTTCCCCCTTTAAGATCTTTTTCATTGTTTTTTATTACCATTACATTTTATATGATGAAGCATATCTTTCGCACATTCTTAATATTCAACATTACTGTATGTCATGTAATTGGTATGCAACTTGCATTAAACATATAAATCAATAATAATTAAGGGGTTGAATTTTGTGCCACTAGTCATTCACTTGGGAACGTTGTTGTTCTTTATTTATTTATTAATTGATCATTTACCATATATTTTGGGCAGTTTAAAATAATCTTTCTAATTTGACAACAGGATGAAATTGAGACAAGTGTGAAAGTGTATGATTGTTTTTGTTTTGCAATTTCTTACTAAATGAGTTCTAATTATTAATTTCATTGAACTGATCATAACATATCAAGTCTTTTTATTTGACAGGTCCCTTGATCTCTTAAAAGAAATCGTTGAAGCTCATTTCCCTTATTTACGTCGTAATGCGCAAGAACATCAAAGTTATCTTTATAACATGCTTAGAATTCTTCACTATCAGCCAGTTTTGAGAACAGACTTCTTGTTTTTGCTGATTGATAGGTATGTAAATAATCCTTTATGGGTATAAACTGTTGTTTATTACTTTTGTTTGTAACATGTTAATTTCTTGTTAGTATGTTATTTGTGTGATTTTATTTTTTTTAGTCTCTAATTTTTAACATCAAAATGTCTCTTCCAGATTAATAATCTTAGATGTGAATGCTCCTAAACATGAAATTATGGATTCTTATGATGTCCCAGAGGATGAGCAGTTTCAAATGGAACTTGGCGATAGAAAAGATTCAAATATGACGCATTCAATTGCTGATACTTTTGATTGTTGTTTGAATATAGTGTTTCATTATTTATATGTTACTTGTTATGATACAAGTGTTAAGCCAGCAGAGCTAAAATTGGAAGAAACTAAGCAATTATTTCAGGAAATTCTTAGTGTGTTTGATTCACTCATTCTTCCCACTCACGGAACACATCATGTACAGTTTATTTTGTTTTATATGTGCACCTTTAAAGTTCAGTTAGCAGAAATGTTTTTGACATATTTATGGCAAAAGGTCACATCTACTCGTGTGGCAAATGTGATAAGACAAACAGCTATTGCATATTTCAGTAGCTTTTTGGCAAGAAATGATACCATAACCATAAGGTAAATTTCATTAATTTATGTAACTAAGTGCAACTTTGATATCTGAATTTCTTTTATAATTTGCTGCAATTCCACTGTATTTGGTATTGGGAAAGAAACTTAAATACGCTTATGATACCTCAGCATTTAATAATTACAGCCATATTATAAAGTCATTGAAATATTTTTGTTTAAAAGTGCGGTTTTCTCTTTTCAGGATATTAATGAACAGAATTGCGGAAATGACAGAATGGGTACATAGTTACATTTCAAAACAAGATGGTGCCGAAGGCAGTCGTGTAGATATAAGAGTACATCCAGTATTTTATTCAGTTTGTCAAGCCATATTCTATGTTATATCTTGTAGATACAGTGATTTTGTACATACAAAGAAAGGTATGTTTAAATTAATATCAGATGTATTAAAATTCATGACAATGTAAGCTTGTGTATAATTATATTATTTTTGTCTCAGGACTACTATTTTTACAAGGACTCAATTTAACAAAAATTGTTACCTGTGATCTCAACCCATTGAAAGTATGTCAACCTGAGATTGTTCATAGTTTTGCAACTATTACTAGAAATTTTCAATTAGCATATTGCTTTACCATCATTGAACACAATTCTCGGACACACTTGCCAGTGGTACATTTGAATGATCAAGGAGTTACTCATGAAACAACAGTGAAGGACGTGCTTGATACATTCTTTCCATTCGACCCATATGTACTGAAAAAGTAAGTGCTATTAAAGATTATTTTTTTGAAATTGCATCTGTATTTAAATAAAATAAAATCGTAGTCTTTAGTGAAAGTGAATCTGAAATAATGTGGAGCAAGTTAAATGCTTAAATGATGTACATTTACATGCATAATATCATTTTCAGGTCCAGCAAATTTATTTCTCCAAATTATAATGAACTCAGAGCTCCATTTTCAGAAGAAAGGATGTGTTCCGTTGGTTCTAAACATGATGAAGATGATGACTTCCTGAATGGTTACAGTTCAAATACACCGACAATGCCAATATTAAATGTCAGCCCTTCATTTTGAGGTTTCAAAATGTATTGTTTATTACCAACTTGATGTTTTGAACATTCATGTTTGGTTGGAATAAAACAAAGTTGACAAATGAAATTTGATTTTTAAGTTTCATTCCTTCCCTTCAACTATTACATCATTAATGCAATATAACTTCCAACTAAAAATGCATGCATTTAATTTTGTTTAAATTTAGGTAAGGGTAGCTAGTGTTGTTGTTGTTGTTGGGGTTTTTCTTTTTTTCTTTCCCCAAAACTGAAGTTACTGGACATCCCATGAATTACTACAGATTAGTTCACCCCAAACTTTCAATGAAAATAAATATCCTATAAAAAATGCTAACATACCAAGAGGCCACAAGTATTGAGTTTGCAATCTCTTGCCCATAATGTAAAAAGTATTGAAGCACCACTAGTTTAAAGAGCATGTATTTTCTCACATTATTTGTAACTTTTTTTTATTTTTGAAAATGATAGTTGAAAGAAAATCTGACCTGCTCCATTTTTATATGCTTACAGAAAATAGTAAAAAAAGGTGTTCTTTAGAAAATCTTGGTTTGATGCAAAATTACTCGCGTTTTTTTAAAAAACTGCGCATGATCATTTGAAGATCAAATTGTGAAGGTTATATTTCACCAACAATATCTCTTATCCTCAATACAGGAACTAACTGAAATTTTAAATTTTGCATATTGTACAATAAATATTGCTGGGCCAACCTACACCATGCAATATGTTTGCACAATAAATTAGTTCACTGCTGATACTTCTTTAGTCAACATGTGAAAGAAAAAAAAATCAGTAAGTTGTGTGTCTATTGCGTTACTTATGGTTTCAAAAAAGGAGAAAAATAATTGCAGGTTGATGGAAGTATTGTTCAAGAAAAGAAATGAGTACCCTCATGAAAATTTACTAGTTGAACTAAGAATAAGTGAACCAAGTGATTTTCAAAGCTTTCTGTGATTAGACTGTAAATTATTTGATAAACTCTTGAGAACAGTTACGCCTAAAACCTCTTTTCTATTTGTAATCGTCACCACTTCAGTCCTTGTCAGGTCGCTATTCACTCTTAACACTGGAGGTACAATGAATCAGCATTGCGCAATGTTTTCTACATTGACACAATATTTTCTACATTGTACAATAAAATCAAATTCGTTTTGATTGACTCAATATTTCACTATGATCTATTAACTCATACCAATATTAATTTCAAATCTAGAGACCGTTTTAGGATGCACTACCCACAGATAATCCTAAAGACTTATAGTACGATATATTTTTCTCGGTTTAACGTCGTTCCATAATTAAAATATTGCTGCAAAATCAATGAATGAAATTTAAAAAAACACCCGCAAATGCTCTCTTTTGCATCTGGTTGCGAGTCAGGCAATGCACCAAAGTGTGACGTCGCGCGTCTGGACTTTTGAAATTGTCAAGTACTAGCCATCCGACAGAACATGCTGTTTTTTATAGTAAAGGCAAGTGTGTGTGGGTGTGATTCGATGGAAGATATTTTGTTTTACCGGCGTATTACTAGGAATTGACGATTCGTGGACCACTGATGGATCCGGGGGGGCAAGGAGGCATGCCCAAATTGTCAAACTTCTGTTACACTTCAAAGAAAATCTGTTTTGCGCCATTTTCATGAGCATATAGAAAAAAATAACTAGTGGTGCTACAGAATGGCACAGACTTTCCCGCATTAGTTTTCTGTTTCCTTGGGTCTTCGCTAGCTACTCTGAATTGCCACAAACTCTTTCTTGCCAATTGTCATCTATAACCGCCAAATGTACATTTTTTTTGGTCATTTTCTTAATTTTTCGGTTTCCTATTGGTAGAACTGGAAACATTAATTTTAGAATATTAAAGAACACAAAAACCTAGTCATAAATGGCTTTCTTTTTTTTTTTTTTCAAAATTATGTGCCGTTTAAGAGAAAATGGCGTTTAGCGCTACTAAAAGTGCGAAATTTGAAGCTCATTTTCACAGAAAATTTTTGAGTTTTCAAAATGCTTTATTTGAAGTTATTTGAAGCACTTACACTCACAAATATAATAATCTTTACAAATTGCGGATAATGTGCATATTAAAGATGTGAGAGATCTTTCAAAAAAATTACAATTATGACATTTTTGAAAAAACAAAAAAATAACTCAAAATAAACTTTACGCTATACTAAAGAGTGTAATTAGCACTATCCGTTACAAAAGTTTCAAGAAAAAAATTGCAGCCATATACGAGAAAATGGCGTTTGAGCATTTCTGAAAATGCCGAAATTTGAGCTGTATTTTACAGAAAACGGTAGTGTTTTCGAGAAACTTTACGTCACATTATTTAAAGCATATATACTCGTAAATATATTAATGTGAAAAAATCGCCGATAATGTAAATATTAACGACGTGAGAGACAAGTAAAAAAATTTACATTTTTGTAATTTTTGAAAAAACCAACCGATAGACCAAAATGGCTTTTATGTCATTGATAGAGTAAATTTACCACTATCCCTACCAAAAGTTTAAAGAAAAAATTTGGAGCCGTTTTTGAGAAAATCTTGTATTTGTAATTTTTTAAAATTCCACATATTGCACGCAATATTGCACGAAAACTACCAAAATTTTGAAAAACATTTACAAGACCTTTATTAAAGAACTCAATATGCAGAACAAATTGTATTTGAAGAAAAAATCTCTATCTTCAATTTTGTAGTTGGAGAAAGACGCCGAAAAAAATTGAAACTTTCACAATTTTCGAAAATTCAGAGCTGTACGTGAAAATCGGACCTATGCCGTGTTAAAAAGTGTATTTTACTCTTTTCATGCAAGAAATTTAAAGAAAAAATTTGGAGCCGTTTTTGAGAAAATTTTTAAAATCCCCGGGGGGGCTTCATATAAAGTACCCCAAAATTTTGAAGAATCTTTTTCAAAATCTCAAAGCTTCGACTAGAATCAGATCAACCGGGGAATATCCATTTTGGAAGAAATCGTAAGTATGGTTTAGGCGCTAGCAGTGTTCACAGACGGACGTTTTCCTTTCAATTGGGTTTTCAGTATCAAGGACCTAGAAAACAGGGTTTCTGGCTACACCACGTGTTAGGGGATTTTTTTTTCTTAATTTAGCAACTGGTTTTATCCACTTATTCGTTTTCACGGCCCGGCAATTAATTTTTTTCCGCCGAAAATTGGCCATTTTTTCGCGCAGCATTACATAACTTTCCCTATACTACGTATATCACTCCGTGTATACGTACGTATACGGGAAAGTAAAAAGTAAGTGTTCTAGTGTTCTTAAGAATATCTTGGTTTGATGTAAAATAACTCGTAATTTTTTTAACTGCACTCATTTGAAAATTTAGTTGTGAAGGATATATTTCACCAACAATACCTCTTATCTTCAATGTAGGAAGTTGATGAAATTTTCTCATTGTATAATACTGTTAAAAATATATCATGTGTACCATTAAAGTGTCTTTAAAACTTAGTTATCTTTTTGTCAATATTATTAAATACATAGCTAAAAGTTATAAGTTACCAACTTAATTTTTTTCTTTTCAAAATGTTACTTATTTAAAACTTGTAAATATTTATTTATTTGATCAAAAAACAGTAAAAACTGTATATGAGGTATGGGGGAAGAGATAATTTGCGCACATTTTCTTGAAACCCAAAATTAAAAAAAAAAAAAATGTATGAGTAACCGTATGCAGGACCTCAATCCAATAAACTGTCAAAAATCAATATTTTTGTTTAGAAAAATAATGATTTAGTAAATAAGTCGGTAGAAGAAGAAACAAGTGACTATGTGAGCGCGGAACCGAATTTTATATTCTCGTTAAGTAACTAGGGGAACTTTCGAACTAGAAAACAAGTGTTAAGGCTCATTTACACGCTACCAGTACTGGTGTGCCAGTTACGAGTTTGCCAGCACCTGGACAGCGCTAGCGCTTCTGTGCGACTGGCAATAGTTGTTTACACAGTGCTAGTAATGGCATGCAAGATTAGATATATTTTTCTCGCTGCTGTTAGCTTATGTATACTCTTTGCGACGTGCTCCGTAATAAGTTTTCGGCGCTCAAACAACAGTGTGCAAAGCAAATGTTCCGTAAACATTTTATCCTATTCACTTAATCTACTTTGGAGAAGATATCTATCACCATTTTATTTACAACTGCCAGAAATGCGGCGTTTCTAGCCTCGCGGTTCTGGTAAAAACTATCCCACAAATGTTCCGATGCTGTATATAATCAGTCAAATTTGTCAATTCGTTCTTCCGATTATTCAAGAGAACTTCTGTTCCCCAATCTCTTTTTAAAATAATATTAAGCTTAGGTTGATCACCGTGCAAGAATAAAACAGTGTAAACACGTGTAGGGACCCCGGGGCATCGCCGTGGCGGACACCGTGGTGGCGGGGGAGAGCGTGAGCACGCCAGGTATATCCCTAAAGGTTCCGAAATTATTACTTTCTCGCCTTACGAATACTTCGTAAGAAGAGAAAGTTTTGTAATCGTGCTCTGGAAAACGGGGAATTTTCGCTAGAAAAACTCTTATAGCATGATTCTGGTAACGAAAAAGTGGATAAAACCTGTTGCTAAAGTTAAAAAAATAGTGCTATAGAATGTCACAGACTTTATCGGAGATCTTTGTTTTCTAATCTCTAAATTGAACTTTTTTTTCTGTTATGAATGATGATGTTCCCAGATACCTTCCCTGAGCGCGTAAAGGACATTTTTTTAGGACATACTCTGTTGTTTTTTTGTTGTTTTTTTCGTTTTCTAAAGTGAGAAATGAAACCACTATACTCTATGACTTTTATAAGTGTATTTCATGCCTATTCATTGTGGTCGCAGCGGTTAATCAGCGAGGATTGGTACAGGTCTTCCGAGGGAAGCTTCGGCGGTTCGTGTCCTGGTCGCGGAATATTATTTGTCAGAATTCTGTTGTCATAGGTAATAATTAAGATTTCTATAAACTTTATTTAAAACCATGTGAAACCATTTGAATAACAACTATTGATACTTACGATAAATGTATTGGAAGTGTCTGTATATATTTGTTTAAATTTTTAACTTTTAACAATGTTTTACTCTTCTTAAATTTGTAAAGCGTATGTACCATCGTATCAATTGTTCCTTTATCATGTATTTACCATTTTATAAGTCGGTTCGATTCTTTCATGGCTCTGTTCGACCCACGCGGTGCTGGTAGTTGTGGCGTAGTGGTGTAAGTGCCGGTTCGTTAACTCTGAGTATCGGATTTCGGGTCTCAGTACGGAAAACGTTTGCTGGTAGAATACACTTTTGCTGGTTTATGAAGTAGTGGAAAAGCATTAAGGTACATATAGAAGCAGAGCGAGAAAGTATGTGAGTTGGAAGTACCACTAGTTTGAAAGTTTTATTACCATAAAATTGAAATATATTTGAAATAATTTTCTGCATTAAACTGTTATTCAAATGTTACTTGATCTTAAGTCATTCCAGGAGGCAGTGATAAGTAGGAACTGAATGAAAGTTTTTCATTTTTCGGTTGTAATTTTGAGTAATATTTCTCTTTTTCATAATTCCTGTGACTTAAATTATCCTTTCAAATCATGTAATGTGTTTATTTGTGAAATAGTAACACTAAATATCACTCGAAGTGCTGCGATAGCTACGCACTTCTCGTGATATTACTTATGAAAATTTCTCTATTTTCAGAAAAGGCCAAACCGCATTTTCTCATAAATGGCTCCAATTTTTTCCCTTCAAACATTTCGAATGGATACTGCTAATTGCACTCTGTAATATGACAAAGTTCATTTTGGGGTATTTTTGTTTTTCCAAAAATTACACAAATGTATTTTTTCGGAAAGATTTTGCACACTGCTAATATGCACATTTCCAGTAATGTGTAAAGACTATTGTATTTGTAAATTAAAGTACTTCAAATTAAGATTTTCGAAAACTCAAAAATTTTCTGTGAAAAAGAGCTTCAAATTTCAAATTCACAGTAGCGCTTAAATGCCATTTTCTTAAAAACAGCTCAAAATTTTTCAAAGAAAAGGGGTTTTACTGTTCTTTAAAATTCTTAAAATATGTTCTACAATTAGGAAATCGAAAAATTAATATAGTCAAAAAAATGTACTTTGGACGGCGATAGATGGCAGCTGGCAAGAGTATGTGCCAAGTCCTAATAGCTAGCTGATGACCAAAGGAATTGAAACCTCATAGAAAGTCTGTGCCATTCTGTAGCACCATTAGTTCAGGATACATTATAGTTGAAATCACATATTTTTGCAACTACTGATGCTACAGATTGGCACAGACTTTCCTCGTACTCGTTAGTTTCCTTTTCTTTTGTGTGGGTGTGCGAATTTTCAGTTTTGCTCCATCTTTTTCCCAGCTGAATCTTTCAGCATCTAAAAGACATTTTTTCGGTCCCCTAATAATTTCAGACAGTCAACCATCCCGGAATCCGTGGTGTCCCAAGTTGCTTAACTTGTCAACTTCACAAACTTGTCACGGTAGTTAAGAAAACATTTTACTTTAAGAATATTATAGAAGAGTAAAACCTGGTCTGGTATACAAATATTCATTGAAAAATTTGGAGCTGATTTCGACTCTACATAGTTACTGAAAACATGAAATTTTGAGCTCGTTTTCTAAGAAATCTTTTGATTTTCAAGGAATTTCATAAGAGATTATTTAAAGAACTTGTACTCACAAATGTAAAAGTGTATAAAAAAGCCCACAATGTGAATGTTACTGACAAGATAGATATTTCAAAAAAATTATAAGTGTAATTTTTGATAATTCTCATATCCTGATATTAGCTCAAGTTCAATTACAATAACACGGATTAAATACATCCGTATTCATTCATTCATTCAATTCAATATTCAATTCCGCGATCAATATTCATTGATAAACAACATGGCTTTAGGCAGAAAAGTTCAACTGTAACAATCTATAGGTGATAGAAAAATTAGATTCCTCTTCACAAGTAGATGTAATCTACACAGATTTTGCTAAAGCTTTTGATACCACAAAAGTCAACCACAAAATTCTTTTACGAAAACTTTAACATATTGGTGTTCGTGGCTCTCTTTTACATTGGCTTACGGATTACTTAACAGGATGAACACAAAACGTTAGATACAAATCTTTATCTCGTGATATATACCCAATTTCAGGTGTTCTGTAGGGCTCACACCTATTACTAATAGGACGCATTTTATAGGACCTTCACTTTTTCTTTTTTGTGAATGATATTAAGTTCTCTCTACCAAATTGTAGTTACAGTAAAACCTCGTTATAAGAGAAGTCTTTCTTATAGGAGACAAAATTCACGGTCCCGAGGTCAGTTGAATACAAACAATCCATTTATTTCCCGCATTTAAGAGACCCCGTTATAGAGATTCCCGCCTATAGTGGATAAGAGTTTATTCCCCACCATGCATTTCTTCTTGCTTGTAAGAGACAAAGGGAGGAATTTCCCTTCAGGTGACTCAGTAATTTCCTCAGCGTGGTAAGGGTTGGTTGGGGCACGTGCTTAAAATAGGCTGGAGCACGGGTTCGCTACGCCAGCGGAGGGAGGTGAGCGAAGCACAGAGCTCCAAAGCACTTACTTTGTCTATGGTGCGAAGTTCTCGTGAAGAAAACTCATTCAATAAGCTTCGTTTCTTTTGGCAACAAGGAAGTCGCTGAAGTACCCATAGTGCGACTTTTCTAACCGTGCCTCCAGAAGGTATCAGCTGTTGACGGGTTCATCCAATCGGGAGCTTCTGTGTCGCTAGGTGACGTTCCAGCTCCCGATTGGATGAAACCGTCAACAGCTGTCACCTGCAACAGGCAGAGTTGAATAAATTTTGCCGAAGTGAAACTCATCGCAAAAAGAATTGGGGACTTGTTCAGGGGCGTAGCGTGGATTTTTTAAGAGGGGAAGCGGCATATTCTGTATTCAACCTACGTCGTTTACGGATGGTTCGAGGAACTATTTAATTAAAAGTACCTTGTTAATGGAACTTTTCATGGGACATTTCTTGATAAAAGTATTTTTATTCTCAGTGTTGTTATCAAGTAAATATCTTTCTTTCAGTACTTGGAAATGTTTTAGTTAGTTTTACTCGTCGATAAGCGAAACAAGAAATACACAGAAATATTTCTCTATCAAAAGAATAGGACGAAATTACATTCTGAAGAGATGTTTCATCCGGAATCTAGAATGATCGGTTTTGGTAAAAAAATGTTTATTAAATAAACATATATCTTCCCTTATGTGTTGCGCTAGTAAAATTCGACCGGTACATAGCCATCACACTGCAGTCAGTCCTACTAACAGGACAATCTGGAAACCTCAATGCTAATTTTCTCACTAAAGAGTACGTGCTTTACTCTTCCTTATTACTTGATACACTTTCCCTCAAACGTCTTTATATTAGATGAGAAAGTCCAAGCATACTGTATAAATCTCAAATTTAATCGACTCAACAAAATATCCCTAAATAATGACGCAGGAGCGTTTTGCTCCTTTATATACCTTTTTTCACGTTTCTAAATTTAAAGGAGTCATATTGGAAGGTTTCATAAGGAAAAATCAAAGTGGTATTATAATGTATTAACTTTTATTTTTAACAATTACATTTTAAAATTAAGTGCAATTCTTCTTGGTTTACGGGCATATACATCAATGACATCATTAAAAAACCGATGGCTTTGTCATCATCGAATCTAAAAGCTGACTCTCGATATTCAGTAAGGGCAAACGAGAAAGTCTTTCATCGCTTTGTAATTTCGAAGTTAGTTTTTTACTCTCCGGAGAGCAGAAAATGACCTCTCCGCCGACGCACTTGTAGCAGGTATAGTGAGAATCAAAGCGGTCAGTATGTATGTTTGGGGAAAGACATCTGCGAGTTCATGGTGCTTGATATAATCATTTAATTTACAGACACTCTTGTGGAACTCATTATCAAAATAAATGGCCGTGAGCTCACTTTTCAATCGCGCAGAGTCAAAATGCCTTCCATAAACATCCATTAGACAATTGAAAGCTTCACTGGGGAATGACGACTGATAACTTAAATAGAGATCTGGGTTAAGAAGGCTTAGGAATTTCAGTTTAGAAGTATCAGAAAATCTATCAGATACATGACATATTAAGTTGTCTATAACTTCTATAAACAATCTCTTGTACACATTCTTTTCATTCTCTGTATTTTCTACTCTGGCTCGCTTGATGCACTGAAATTCGTTTCTTTCTCTGTTGCAACCTTCCCAAAAGCATTCAAAAGTGTCTCGAAACTGCTTCAGATATATCCCAAAATCTTCAATTTTTTTCATGTATTACATAATATCATTGGACTTCTTTTGTAAAATTTTAAATAATGAGTCAGAATGAGGAAAAATACATGAAAACAAAGTTAAGAAAAAATTAAAGTCAGTATTTCAAAATATTAAAATAGCCACGAGCAGAGCACAGAGTTTCAGCGTCCCAGTCACTTGAATTTTCTGTTACTGAAGCAAATAATTCCTGCAGATCACTCGTATGATTTTTCACAGTCATGTACAAGCCTGCTGGTGAAATTCCAACGTGTTGGTGCAGCTGATGGCAATCGCTTTTTCACTAGTGTCTAAAGCTTCAATCCGCCTAGTAGATTTAGAAAAGAATGCCCCTAATCCTGATAAAGAGGCAAAAAATATTCGCACTTCTTTAATACAGCTAGCAGATTGTCCTACGACTAAATTTAATTTGTGTGCATAAGAATGCACAAATATTGCTTCTTTACAAATCATCTTTAATTTGGCCTGAAGTCCAGCATGTTCCCCTGCCATAACTGCTGCGCCGTCATACGTTTGCGCTAATTACTTTTGTGTCGCACTTGTACGTGCTAATAACTCCTTTTGAATGTTCTAATAATCCAGATGCGGATCTGTCTTTGCTGCAGTCAGTGAAATGCAATAATCTTTCTTGAACGCCATTCTTTGAAACATACCGCAACACACTTGTGATGTTGCGATTTCATGGTCACATCAGTCGTTTCATCAAATATTAATGCCACAAATTGAGCCTCAGAAATCTCCTTTTCAATTTCTCTGTGCATAACTTCCGCAACTGCCGCAACAATATCATTCTGGACGTCAGGAGATGTTCCACGAAACACATTGTTGCTTTCAATAACAGCTAAAAGTTCAGTAACCCAAAAATTTAAGAATTTCAATGTAGTTACCTCGATTATGAGACTTGATAATTTCATTGTGTCCGCGAAACGCCAATCCAAGTTTTCCTAAAAGACAAACAACTCTGATTATATGAGTCAACATATTTCTGTTCTTTGAAACTTCTACGTTGTAACGTTGTACAGACAACCGAAACTGCTCACTGAGACTGCATTCAATTCTTTGTTTTCCAAACAGTTTGAAATTTTTTAGGGATAGGATGTGAGAAATTGAAGTTTCATGGCGAGCCTGTGCTTTCTGAATATTGTGAAGATCATCAAATCCTCCTTGCGTCCACACGGATTTCTCTTTAGAAAACAATAAACATGGCCAACAGAATAATTTATTTGTGTTTCTGCACCCACTTATCCACGGAACATTCTCGTAGATTTGTGCACGAAAATGTCGTATTAAATTCTTCTTCCCTTTCGAATGACACTCAATATGAAGTTCTGGTGTAGGTTTTCCAGTCGCAATAATTATTGATTTTTCCTCAAAAGAAAGGCTTGAAAATGTATTTTGTTTTAAATGTTCAATTGCACATCCACATAAAGACGGCGATGCTCCATCACCGTTCGAACGCCCGGCACGGGTTGCAGCCGCAGCCCCTTCCATAATGCTCTGGAAGCGCCGGGCCGTAGCGCGTCCGTCTGCCTACAATAACCTATGCAAGGAACACGTTCGAACAGTTACGAAGGAATCTCCAAATTTTTTAAAAAAGGAGTTGTCTATGAACGCTGATACTTACACGAGCCTTGATGCCCGGTTCACGCTTTATTCACAGTTCAGTTGTCACGTTTCCATCACAGTCCTTAACAAGCAAACTCACTATTTCATCTGAACCACGGAGGTCTCCTGAGGGCTGCGCTTCTTGTAGCCTCGCACAGGGTACACAATATTTCACGCGCTGCCCGCCCTATTCGAACTATAATAGCCTCCTCTGACAATCTTCAGGGCGAGGGAAATACGAAGAAGTGCGTGAAAAAATAGAGACCATGAAAGCCCGGCAAAGTAGAAACTATAGATATTCCAACATTTCATCGAGTTTGATAAGCGGATACTAATACATTTAAAATGTAAAAATTTGTGATAGAAATTCGTAAGGGAAGCGGCGCTTCCAGCGCGTCTATGGACGCTACGCCCCTGGACTTGTTCTATTCGGAAGACAACCAAATTGCATTTGTCAATACGGAGACAGCAGCTATCAAGAATTCAATGAGAAGTTGGCACGCTCGACTAGGACATCTCAACTTCACGGACATGAAAGCAGTATTTTGCTTTCAGTGTTTTGACCTGTGTTTCCAATTGTTACTTTCTCGTATACATACGTATATACGTAATATACAGAAAGTAATGTAATGCAGCAGAAAATCGACTTCGAGATTTGCAGGGAATGCACGTTTTGGGGTCCCCTGATACCGAAAAAGGTATTTTTCTTTTTTTACAAAACTTTCCTCCGACCGTCCTTCCATGAATAACACTAGCGCAAAAACTATTTATATGATTTTTTCAAAAACGAATAATCCCCATTGATCTGGTTACGCTCGAAACTCTGCGGTTTTGAAAAACATTTTTGTGGGTACTTTACATGAAGACCCCGGGCCATTTCCAAAATTATCCCAAAAATGGCTCCAAATTTTTTCTTTAAATTTCTTGTAAGAATAAAGAAGTAAGAATTCACTTATAGAGGTGGCATAGTTAGGAATAACACTTTTAACTCTGAATTTTCGAAAATTGAAAAAGTTCTTAGTTTTTTCGGCATTTTTCTTCATCTACAAAATTTTAGAAAATAGAAAATTTTCCTTCCAATAATTTTTTTCTCCACAATTCGTTCTTTCATTAATATTATGCACTAAAAAAGTTTTCACACAATATTGCGCAAAATATTAAAGATTTACAAAAACAAGATTTTCTCAAAAACCGCTCCACATTTTTTCTTTAAACTTTGGGTAGTGATAGTTATAAATGTACTCTATAAGACTCTTAAACATCATTTTGCTCTATTCTTCTGTGTTTTTTCAAAATTACACAAATGTAATTTTTTTTGTATCTTTTGTGTCAATATCTACATTAGAGGCGATTTGTTCACAGAATCCATTTATGAGCACATGTGCTTTAAATGATGTCATAAGTTCACTCAATAGATCTGGTTAATGGACTCTGGAATCAACTAATTTATGTTTTCTCAAGTTTAAAATAGAGTACAAATCACACTAATACTCTAAAAATATGGTAATCTCATTAAACATGTCAAAAACCCATTTCCTACTTATAGGAGACAAAATTGCATTCCCCCAGGTGTCTCTTTCCCACGGTTTCACTGTATCTATTACTTGCCAACGACTTAAAGATGTATATTGAAATTAAAACCATTAATGATTGTGAATATCTCCAAAGCTCACTTGCATCCCTACTTTTATGGTGCGATTTAAACTGATTATTTTTAAACATCAACAACTGTAAGGTCATGAAATATTCAAATTCAAGGTCACCAGAGTTTTTTTGATTATGAACTGAGCAGTATCAAACTGGAAACGGTCACCATTTTAAAGATCTTGGGTGTTATTTTGACACAAAATTAAAATTTCATCATATAGATTACATAAAGAATAAAGCATTGATAACTTTAGGCTTTATATTGAGAATGGGAAAAGAATTTACTAATGTAACTGCATTAAAAACTCTCTACTCTAGTTAGACTGATACTTTTATATGCGTCGCCAGTTTGGTCACCCTTGTATACAGTTCATATCAAGAAAATAGAATCAGTACAACACAAATTTTTGAATATGGTTTCATGGAAACTGGGTTTACCTTCTCCTCGTTTGTCTCATGACTATTCAATTGTATCTCAATTGTCTAAGAATTGCTCCCTTTACTCTAATCAACAATTAAATGACATGATATTTATAATTTATTAAACAATATTGTTGATTGTCCTGCTCCACTGTCCAGGATATAATGGAAAATCCCGCATCTGGGACTGCGGAGACCTCAAAATAATATAAACGATTTATTTTTTATACCAACTGCAAAAACTAATGTAGCATATTACGAACCAATGAAACGTATGTGTAGACTACACATGTTAGATAGAGACCTGCTGAGTCTTATCAATTCCATTGAAAAGCGAGGAAAATATTTTTGAATGATTTTACTTAGCTTGGCTGTATATTGTCCATTTGAACACTCATAAATTAGTATACTATGTAACTATATGTATTATTATTGTAAATATTATAGCTATGTAATTGGGCTATTGCCTGTTGTTATACCAATAAATAAATAATTCAAAAGAATATATCAACATGGCATTTGTCGTGTAATACTGTGCATTTAGCACTATTCTTACAAAAAGTTTGAAGAAAAAATTTAGACTGAATTTTAAGAAAATGTCTTTTGAGCATTTCTGCAATTTTGAGCCACCAGTCCAAACTATCCATAGCAAACAAAAATTATGAAAAATTTGGATCCACTTTTTAGGGGAAAAAATAAATAATTGCCCAGATCAATGCTATGAATTCTACCACAGTTCGATGAGCTCATCTGAAGAGGAGAGTGCGGTTGTTCTAGTATGATCCATTCCTTGGCTGACACGTGTTTGCTGAGAGTGTTACTAAAATATATAATCAGATAGCATTTCCAATGTTTGTTCCCTTTGTTAGGTATTTGTTTTTAAATATCTTAACAAAAAGTTTAAATGCAATTTTTTTATAATTCAACAAATCAATGAGACAGTCTATAGTTGAAATTTAAATGCAATAAATTATTATTTGAATTAATGTACTTTATTTCCAGTTCGTCACTTTTTTTACAAGCAAACACTTCAAAAATATTTAAATCATATGTAGAATGATTACTCAGTATTAATGGGAACTAAATCACGAGCTATGTGAAATGCAGATATCAATGAACTCAATTGAATATTCTCATCTGTTCCGGATGCAAGTCGATGCTCTATATCAGCCATTTTAACCAACAGAGTTACAGCTGCAAGTGGTGGTAGTTCAACTGCAAAACAAACCAAGCTTTAGATAGTACAGTTAAAGGATTTTCACCGAAATACACACTTTTCCAACTTACTCTTATGCACATAACCATGAACTTCTGACAAAATATCAGACAGAGCTAAACCTTTTGCAGACTTAAGTTCTTGAATTTCTGGAATGTGTTAAGAAAGAAACAAGTTCTTGTACTTTCTTTATAATCATATTTTTGGGGATGATCATGCACAAGTGCAAGAGAATGTTTACACTTACAAAATACCATTTTCTCAAGAAAAATTGTAATTAACGCATGAAAAGGATACTTGAGTAAGTTGCAGTGAACTCATCATTCAATAACCACATAACAATATTGGCTATATCATTTCTCAGGGGATGTCCAACACACGTATAAACATTGTCTTCATTCACTTCCTTGTAGGCCATCGCTGTGCTTTGCAGAATGTTCAAAACTTTCCTCATATCTCCACCCGAGAGTGCAAGAAGCGCATTCTTACCATCTTCTGTAATGGACACACTGCAACAATTCGATATTGTCACAGCCTATGAATAAAATTTGAACTAATACTTTGTACACATTATAATTAACACAGACTGTGCTGTGCACATAATGATCATTCAATACAGCAAATGCTGAAAATATTATAAGACAATTAACTTATACTGCAATTTTCGTAATTTTGCCCCTGACAGGAATCAGCTGTTTCGCTGCTATCTATTCGGGAGCTTATATATCGTGACAGTGATGTCACTATGGTGACGTTCAAGCTCTCGATTGGATGAAACCATCAACAGCTGATTCCTGTCAGGGGCAAAGTTATGAAAATTGCAGTATAAAATGTATGTCTGCTAAATGACTAAACATTTATTGAAAATCAAATTAAATAAAATGAACCAAAATATTAATTGAAATTATTGAAAATGTAAAACAAACTTACCATACAAATGTATTTGTAACAACCTAAGTGTACACATTCTATGTGTTTCTATCAAGACAACAAGCATCTTTCAAAACAGTTCACAATTAATTTTCTGCTTAAACATGAAAGATGCTCACTTCCTTATATTTAAGTAAAAATCTTCATGTTATCAACAATTTATGAAATTATTAAATTCAGATATTTTTTAACATTTTTTCTTTTTAACTCCAATTTAACATTCAGAAAACTTACTTTTCTTCCTTCACAACATACTCTAGCCTTGGCAATATTTGTTCTGGAGCTAGAGGTCCAAATCGAAATCGAGTGCATCTTGATTGCAACGCAGGAATTATTTTACTAAGATAATTGCAAATAATACAAAATCGCACATTTTCCGTGAATTTCTCAATAACTGGAAACCACAAAGTAAAGTTTAGAAAACAGAACATGCTACTCTTTAAAAACAAGAATTTCTAACACTATTAAAACATAACCAAGTACAAAGAAAATAATTCTTATGAATGATCTGTTTTGAATATGTCAGCAATAGAAGTAGGTCAAGATGAATTATTTACCAAAACACCAAAGTCAATAATTTCTAAGTGAAACACAATCTTTTCTTTTACCCCACACTAAAACTGTTGGCAAACGACCTCCAAAAATCTTTAGTTTACAGTTCAGCCTGCATAAAGAACATACCAGCCAAATTGTTTTGACTGGTAAAGCTGTTTGTCACACATAAACACTTACGGTAACAACAAAGAAAACCTAAAAATCTTAAGTCAGCCAAGTAAAATGTATCAAATGTGAATTATAATGTGCTGTTAAACCAAGAAACCATAAACAATGTTCCCTAAATTATTTAAAAGTTTATTTTGTTGATGTTTAGAGTTCTACTCACTTCTTCTAAGAGCATTTTGGGCATCATTAGTCATAGCATCTGCTTCATCAAGAATAATGAGTTTAAAACCAGAATGAAAATTGTTTTTTGTGCTAGCAAAACTCAAAATCTGGCCTCTGACAATTCCAATACCTCGATCATCAGAAGCATTTAACTCCAATACCTAAAAGGAAAATCCACAATAATCAATCAGTGCAAAAAATTCACTTGTATCCGTTTTTGAAAAAATTGATAATTTTCAAATATAGAACATGAAAATGACAACAAAATAGTGAGATGATAAATCATGCTTTGCCTAATTTTGTCCCAACTGTTAACGACAGTTTCTGGCTATAAGACTATAAGGGATGGAGAAGATTATTTCCAACATATCATTATCAAAATCATTTCAGATACATCACAGTAACCTGCTCTATTAAATATTATTTTATTTAAAATATTTGCTCCTTGAGCTGAATTCTCTTTGTTTCTTTTCATATATCTTCTAGAATTATTATTCAAGTGTTTTGAAACTTAAGAAGTGTGCACATAAAGAACATTCAATGAAAAAAAAATTATTTCAGTTATTCAGTTTGATCTCTGCACACAAAATTTGGCAACTTACAAAATTCAAAAAAATAATTTTATAACAAAAAAAAATTAATTTAAAAGCATTTACCATAGAGCCAAATTGTTTTGGCTGATAAAGCTGTTTCGCACAAGCCAGAATGGTACTAGTTTTTCCTGTACCAGGAGGTCCATAAAACAGCAAGTGAGGAAGTTGATCTTCTTTAATAAATCTGTTAACTTAAATCACAAAATAAATTGCAATTATCCTAAAATCAATTATTGTTTTACAATTCCTACTTGGAGACATTTCAGGTGAGAGCTTATCTCATACAAAACAATTGGACTGATGTTTTACTTACTAGTTTTGATGATGTCTTCGTGTGAAATAAGATCTTCTAGCTTATTAGGTCGATACTTTTCCACCCTGAAAAGTAATTTAGTTATGCAATAAAATATGTAAAGTTTTTGTTTGTTTTTTAAATTTATGAGGGACTTACCATGGTAGATTCTGCCTTGGCTGTTTATCTCCGTCCTTATCTACTGTCATTTTGAAATTAAAACAATTAAACCACGAACATCAACACTCACAAAAAACGATTTCGTCCTTCCCCAATCACTATCAATCACGTTAGAAAACTACTGTCAGGAACATTCACACCTGATTCCCACGTTCCCGCCCATTCCCGCCTCTTACACTGTCTTCAGTACACATATTGCCAAAGAATATGCACTAAAATACTCAGAGATTGTAAATATGCTGTACATTTCATACTTATGTTTACAAGTTCGCCAATGGTACAATAAGAAAGTACCATTGTTTAATCTTTGGGTCACAGTCTTTTAAATTCTCGCAACAGAAGCCACGGAAATGAGGAATTGTTCTATCACTTTTACATAAGGGCGCACTTCTTTTCCCGTTGAAATGACACAAAATTGAGTGCAATGACTTTTTGGTTATCTTTCACATGGAAAATCTAACGGTATTGTTCACTGGTCGTTGTTGGTATTCATTCGTTTGGATTTTCTCCCTCTCGTGGTGCTACAAATGGCACAGAATATCTCGTACTAATTGATTTCCTAATTCATTTAGAGTGGGTTATTAAGTGTCCGAGGTTAAGAATGAAGTACGGTCTCTTATGGCGACAGCGATGCCAGACGTGGCGCTTTTCTGCTGTACTGTATGAACCAAAAGTTATGCGCTCGATAGGGCCGTTGATTCCCCCTATGAGGCGGAGCGAAAGTTTAGCACTAAATTAGTTTGTCTCGAACCTTTCTAATGTTATGAAAGCGTATTTTCTTCCCTTTCCTCTAATCTAAAACTATTCTTACGAGACTCCGGTACACAGTAAAAGGATTTCTGTTAAGCTTCTCACTTTCTTTGTGCTTCAAAATGTGTAATAAGAAATCACAAAGAAATATAAACTAGCGTACCCGTGCGAGAACTCTCGCATGTTAAACCCCACTCTTTCCCTATCAATTTGTCTATCCTTTCCATAAAGGAGAGGAACTACTATTGTACTTACAGAATAACAATGTACTTACAAAATAACAATGGAATTGATGCACTTGATGTTGGAAACAAATTTTCAATAAAAGTTTATTCAGCATTATAGAAAGATGTTCTTGGAACAATTCATACTTTAAAAACATTTGAAGAAATTATTCAATCTTCCTTGAGAGTTAGCTTTTCGCTTTCCCTTGACAGTCATAAAAATAATAGAAAAGGTTTTTACTCTTGAGAAGGCCAAGTAAAGTAGTGCGAAAATACCGGATCGGACCTATTCTTTGCGATATTATTTAACTTTCCTTGATTTGTTCGTTGTGAGGAACCGAAAGGGTTTTGGAGAGTCAGGGTTCCAGCTTGCTGGGGTGTGAAAATTAAAAAATTATTTGTATACTAAAAAGCATTGGATTATTTTCTGCGTTCTTACGTACCTCAAGAAAAGCAATTCCGAGCCAAAAACGTAATCAAACTAATATTTTCACCTTTGAGTACTGAATACAATTTGTTGCCATTAGAAACAGTTTAGTAAGCTTAAGACTTCGCTTCCGTACATGGTAATGTTGCTCAAACGATGTTTACGTATTGAACATCTTAATGAATCGACACCTGAGTTTAATATCAAACGATGTATTATTTACAACACTTGGTTGCAGCTGGGCGTTGATGTACATATTTCCAGATGCCGCCAACATTTAAATCGTGCATTTGGACTGCGATAGTTGGCAGTTGTCGAGTGACTTGCGCTATTCTTTCTATAATTTTAAAATTAGTTGTTTTTTAATTAATTCACGTAGTATTGTAGGCTAGCGCGTTTTGATTTTGGTTTTCCACTTATTTCAAGCTATTTTACTTTAGCGCCTTTAAAAAATTTGTTCTTTGTGTTATGCCATATAAAATAATATAACAAGTTTTCCCCCCACTACCTCTGCGTACCCATGCCAGAACTCTCGCATGCACTCATCCCCAAAGAGTACGAGTATATCTCATCCCCATCCTATTTTCATTCTAAGAGGGAAAGTAGTTAATTATTCGTTCAAAAATCTAGGGCTATTAAGATTTGCGATGTACTAACACAATAACAAATAAAAATTAAAAAACAATGCAATTGATGAGTAAAAGAAATTTTCAATAAATATTTATTCAATATCATGGAGAATTTTCTTGGAACAATTCCCAACACTTCCTAAAAGACATTTGAAGTAATTATTCAATATTTGACAATTAGATTTTAGCTTTTCGTGATAGTCACAAAAATATTAGAAAAGCTTTTTACTTTTGAGAAAGCTACGTGTCTGAACCCGCTGACTTGAAAATTTCATCGAATGATAACGAAAATATTAGTACAGGTAAAACACAAACACAGTTTTCACTGTTCACCCACACCTCCCACAATGGAGTGCACAGCAGCATGGCAAAACGTTAATTGTATAGTTTCACTACACGTGAAAGAAAGAAACAATCTTCATAGGTATCAAGTAACTTTAATAGGACTCTAGTTGTTGCCGGAGAGCAAATCTTGAATGAATGATTATGCAAATAAACCTAATCAGACTGCACAAACCAAGGTGTATACAGAAAGCGTAAATATAAGATTGAATAATCTAAGCCTTCTATCTGTGTAGTCACAAAAATGGTTCCCAGCACCAAGAGCTGAAATATTGAGGTGGCCTTGACAGTAATAAAGCGCGGAAACGAAAATTTAATTGAATGTCGAGGAATGTCTCGTCTTATAGATTATGATGTGAAAAACGTTTCTTTGAGGCCTTTGGTCTCAAAATTTTAGGCCGTAAAGTAGGGTTAGGTCGTAAAATTTTGGGTCGTAATTTAAGGTCGTAAAACGCTTGGTTTAGGAGTTATTTGACGAAAACTTTGGCAAGTGTTGCGGATTGCATTTCACTTGAATATTTAGATGCGTTTTTTAAACAAATCCTTCATATTTGTAAAGTCAAAGTGCAATTCGTCATGTCTCCGTGAAATTCTCTTTCTTTAGAGATCTCATTTATACAGATTGGTTGCGTGTGAGTGCCGCAACGGAAAGGTATACTACGGAAATAATACAGGAGACGATTTTAAAGCGCGCCACTATTTCATACATCTGAAATTGAAGCCTACCATTTGCAGTTCCAAAAAGGTCAAAGCAGTTGTTCCCTTATTATCTACAGAGAAATAATAAGTTTTGATTACCGACAAAATACACTAAATCGAGCCCGTGGGAACAAGCTGATCTGATTCACGGAAAACCAAGTTGCCTCGCGCCAGGAGGGCGGCCAGTCAGCTCCCGGTAGGCATTGAGTACGAATCTCGATCGAAAATATTTACTTCAAAACATCCATTCACCAGAAAAGTGATAGTGAATTACGTACCTTAATATTGGTTCTCTTCCGTCTGCAATGGCTCAATCCCCTCCAGATCGTCGGTGTCACTGCTGGATTCCTCGGAACTTCCGTCATCGAGATTAATTTCAATATCACTGATTTCATCCTGCAGTTCATCCACTTTCCACATTTCAGTTTCCAGTTTTTTTACACCCTCAACATAATTGCTCCAATGCTCTAGGATTACATTTTCGAATGCATCGTGAACGATACGTTCCACATTTTTTATTTTAAAATCAGTGCTGTTCATTCTAACATACTTTTTCACTTCAGACCACATTTTCTCAATCGGATAGAGTTCGCAATGATAGAGATGTAATAGGAGAATAGTGTGACCAGCAGCTATCGCCATATCATCGATTACGTACCCTTCATATTTATCTTTAACAATTCTCACAATTCCTATCAAATCACTTTTTAGAAAATGAACTTCAAAATCAATATTATGAGATCGAAGCCAATCTTTAATATTATTTTTCTTCCACGACATGCTAGGGATTTTCCCCCTCCTGCGACTGTGGTACGAAGTATTATCTGCAACAATGACAGAGTTCGGAGGGAGATTTGGAAGCAGGTGTTTGGCGAAGTACTTCTCGTATCTGTCAACATCCATTTCTTCATGTGTGCCGTGTTTTTTGTTTGTGTGTGTGTGTGTGTGTGTGTGTGTGTGTGTGTGTGTGTGTGTGTGTGTGTGTGTGAGTGTGCGCGCGCGCGCAAAGGAATACATCTTTGGCTCCTGTCACGAAACCATGTTCATTGCTCGCGTGTTCAAGAGCGAGACACGGACCCCGAGAAGTTGGTGCCTTAAAACCACATGACAATCCTGACATAAATGCTTGCCTGGATGTTTCTACCATGTCTTGCCATTCCTTGTTACCAGAAGTTCCAGTGTTAATCCACGATTCATCAGTTTCAATTCATTCAGTCACAATGTTTGGTTTTTTTGCATTTCTAATTTTTTTAATTTGTTACAAGTACCTATGTCTCCATGAAATAATATCCTCTCGTTCAATCAATAAAGCCCGGTTACCTCGTTTACTATATGTAAACCCAATTTCTTTTAGTAAAAGATGAAAACTGGATTTCTTCAAATTGGGGAAATCATTGTCACTGTTCACTGCAGCAAGAATACTTTTTAATGTTGGCAGAACATTCTTCATATAAAACAAATGCACTTTCCTGCGTATTGCACTTCGTAAGTGCTTCCCTGCAGTTGACGCGGATGCATTGACTTTTCCTCTTTTTATTCGGAGTTTTAATTGTACCACTTGCAGCTTCTCGTCTTGTAACAAAAACAGTAGTTGAACTTACACTGACTGTTACCGCTGTTTCGTCCGCAATCCATTGTGCTGGTTTCCCTGGATTCTTCCCTTTTAAATAGTTGTAAATATTGAAACAATCATCAATTTTAAAATGTCCTGCCCTTGCACATAAACTGCTTATATAAAAATTATTGGACGATTGTTTCGACGTAACCCGTTCCGAATTTATGTTAAATATGGGCGCCAGGAAAAGATTACGTATATTATTATTGAAATTAACGCTTCAACTGCTATCTAGATTAGAATAAATATCCGGCTAGCTGGGCCGATGGGTTTCGTAAGAAATAATCGCTATTACCTACTGATAGCCGATTATTCGATCTGCCATCTATACAGAGTGGCGAGGAATCTGAAAAATTATGTT
The DNA here is from genome assembly GCA_031308135.1 of Acheta domesticus. Lineage (NCBI taxonomy): Eukaryota > Metazoa > Arthropoda > Insecta > Orthoptera > Gryllidae > Acheta > Acheta domesticus. The sequence continues at coordinate 67,826,632 of JAHLJT010009355.1, forward strand.
TAGCTACTTATTAACTGGAATTGGCCAAATGAAAATCATATTTTCTATTTCAAAAGAAACTTAAAAGTTTATTCAATTTGCCAGGCAAAAATTATTACTTAAAAATAATAACAATACAGAATGTTCTTTTGGTCATGACCTTTCTGAACCTCGTACTGCAATACTCGTCTTCGCGCGCGCTTGTTCGATGACGCCCGCAGAACCAGTTTCTCTTCATTCGGTGACGAGAATTCCAAGTCCAAATACCAGCTTCTTTTCTTCTGCTCTTCACAACTGCCGTCGAGTCACCAACCCTCACCGCCTCAAATATCTGACCATTCTAATTCAATTTATTGTGAAAGTTCCCAGTTCTTCCCGACTACGTCACACAAAATATTAAAGTTCAATAAACTATTGCTTATTAACAAATATTCCGAGTCCTGTAGCAAACGAATTCATATGAGTTCAAAGTTTAAGTTCCATTCGTCGCACTCATGAATTCTCAAAGTCTTACAAGTTCTAATTTCCACACATCACAAACATTCAGAGTCCGAGAACTATTCAATCTAAAGAGAAATTTACAAGTCCCAATCTCATAACATTAATTATCCGCGAGCGACCCGCACAGCACCACGGCATATGTCCGAATGTAAAAAAATCTTTCTCTTCAGCCCTTTAAAACTCGGCCTATCTCCTCTACTGTTTTTTACCAGCAATTTTTACTTTCCCATATTAGTTTTCTATTTCCTTAGGTCTTCGCTAGCTATTCGAAATTGCCACATACTCTTTCTTGCCAGCTGCCATCTATCACCGCAAAGGTACATTTTTTTGCCATTTTCTTAATTTTTCGGTGTCCTATTAGTAGAACGGAAATATTCGTTTTAGAATATTAAAGAAAATCTAGTCCTAAATGGCAATTTTCTTTTAAAAATTATGTGCCGTTTAAGAGAAAATGGCGTATTAGCGCTACTAAAAGTGCGAAATTCGAAGCTAATTTTTACAGAAAATGTTTGAGTTTTCAAATACTTTATTTGAAGTTATTTGAAGCACCTACACTCACAAATATAATAATGTTTAAAAATTGCTGGTAATGTGCATATTAAAGATGTGAGAGATCTTTCAAAACAATTACGATTATGTAATTTGAAATGTACCAACAATGTCTCGTCATAAACTATTACGAGATCGTTGACATCATTCACCTTAGGACGGTTATAATCGTGACCCGTTCCTAATTTATAGTAAAATTTTGGGCGCCAGGAACAGGTTACGGTAATTAAAACCAATGCTTCCACAGCTAATTTTAACAAATGGATAAATGTCCGGCTAGCTGGGTCAATGGGTCCCGTAATAGATAATCGCTATCGTCTAGATAGCCGATTACTTGATTTGCCAACTATACAGTATGGCGAGGAATCTGAAAGGAAATAATTATATATCTCTAACTACTTAACAATTGTGATTGACCAAATGAAAATCTTTTCATTTCCCCCCCCCCCAAAATTTAACAATTCATTCAACAATTTAACAATCGTTCTGCCTTTAGGTCATGACCTTTTAAAATAAAACCTTTGTACTGCAGTACTTATCTAACGTCTTGATCGACGACGCCCCGCAGTATCTTCCCACTTGAATGCAGATGATCCCAAGTCCAGCTTCTTTCTTCTGATCTTGCGACACGGCCGACGAATCCAGCCCTCACTGCCTAGAATATCTATTGGTTCTTACGTGATATTTACAGTTTCCAATTCTCCCCAACTTCGTGTTAAAACATGAGTTCAAACCGCAATATAAAAAAAACTTTCAAAGTCCTAATCGAATTTACTTCTGCCCATCAACTTTCAGATTCCGAAAGCTATTCCCACTCCCCTTATGTTAATCTCGCGAGCGATCTGTACTACTCGACGACCTCTATCAGAATGTCATTTTCTCCTCCGTTTTTCACCCTCAACGCCTCGGTATCCGTCCTTCGTTCTTATTTTTCTAAACAAAACGACAAAATTTGACAGTCTATTCTCCCTTAGCCAATCCATTCACTTCTTGCCAAATCAAGTAGCCACGCCCTCGATAGTCATTCCTTTTCAGACCAATCCCACATTATTTTATATGTCTTTCTAGCCAGTGCCCCACCTATTCAAGGCCTGAATGCAGTTTATTGACCTTGCCAACCACTACGCCGGCGTTGCTAAGGCTGTATATTGCCATTTGCCGACCCTTTTAACCCAACCCATTTACAGCAAATGTTATTGACAAAACATATAATATTTTGGTATATCACAAATTTTTGAAAAAATAAAAAAAGACACTCAAAATAAACTTTACGCTTCACTAAAGAGTATAATTAGCACTAACCGTTACAAAAGTTTGAAGAAAAAATTTGCAGCCATATATGAGAAAATGACGTTTGAGCGTTTCTGAAAATGCTAAATTATGAGCTACTTTTCACAGAAAACGGTTGTTTTCGAGAAACTTTACTTGACATTATTTAAAGCACATGTACTCGTAAATATAATAATGTGAAAAAATCGCCGGTAATGTAAATATTATCGACGTGAGAGACAAGTAAAAAAAATTTACATTTTTGTAATTTTTGAAAAAACCAACCTATAGAACAATATGGCTTTTATGTCATCTGATAGAGTACATTTACCACTATCCCTACCAAAGGTTTAAAGAAAAAATTTGGAGCCGTTTTTGAGAAAATCTTGTTTTTGTAATTTTTTAAAATTGCACATATTGCACGCAAACTACTAAAATTTAAAAAAAACATTTACATGACCTTTATGAAAGAACTTTATATGCAGAACAAATTTTATTTCACGAAAAAATCTCTATCTTCAATTTTGTAGTAGGAGAAAGACGAGGAAAGAATTCAAACTGTCACAATTTTCGAAAATTCAGAGTTATTCGTGAAAATCGGACCTATGCCATGTTAATAAGTGTATTTTACTCTATTCATACAAGAAATTTAAAGAAAAAAATTGGGGCCGTTTTTGAGTAAATTTTGAAAATCCCCGGGAGTTTCATGTAAAAGTACCCCCAAATTTTGAAAAATCTTTTTCAAAATTTCAAAGCTTCGACTAGAATCAGATCGAGCGAGGAATATCCATTTTGGAAGAAATCGTACGTATGGTTTTGGCGAAAATTTCGGCATTTTCAGAAATGCTCAATCGCCATTTTCTCATATATGGCTGCAACGTATAGTGATAATTACACTCTTTAATATGACGTTAAGTTTATTTTGAGTTGTTTTTGTTCAAAAATTATATACATTTAAATGTTTTGAAAGATCTCTCACATCTTTAATATGCACGTTATCCGCAATTTGTGAAGATTATTATATTTGTGAGTGCAAGTGCTTCAAATAACTTCAAATAAAGTATTTTGAAAACTCAAACATTTTCTGTGAAAATGAGCTTCAAATTTCGCATTTTTAGTAGTGCTAAAACGCCATTTGCTGTTAAACGGCATATAATTTTTAAAAGAAAATTGCCATTTACGGCTAGGTTTTTGTGTTCTTTAATATTCTAAAATTAATATTTTCGTTCTACCAATAGGAAAAAGAAAAATTAAGAAAATGACAAAAAAGTGTACTTTTGGCGGTGATGGTAGATGGTAGCTGGCAAGAAAGAGTATGTGGCAATTCCGAATAGCTAGCGAAGACCCAAGGAAATATAAAACTAATACGGGAAAATCTGTGCCATTCTGTAGCACCACTAGTTCGTTATCACGGCCCGGCAATGATTTTTTTTTCCGCCGAAAATTCGCCATTTTTACTTACGTACGTATACGAGAAAGTAAAAACGTTTAAGTAATTTCTGAATGAAAAACAAAGAATACAGCAAAATGGTGTTGATGTTTTCAGTTACACAGTGCCTTTAGTATAATTCCGACGAAAGTCTATTTGATTGGTTTAGGAACAGTGGCGTAGCTTCAGTTGGTATCACCTGGGGCAAAGCTAATGTTGTCACCCCCTCTTAAATTAAGTATAAAAGTATCTATTGCTGCATTGATTGTACATTATTTTATTAAAAATACAAACATATTTGCACATGGTAGTTATTTACAATATATTTAAAATTCTATGTAATTAAGAATAATTGCAATATAATTACAATTAAATCATAATCTTTGCTTATGATTTAAATGTATACTTATTAAATTAATATAAATATTTTTCAACTAAATAATAAAAATTATATAATTCCAACAATAAAATTTTCGAACTACTAAAACTAAGAATACTAACTATTAATATATACAAATTTTAAGTAAATGATTTAAATTATATAATTCCAGTTATAAAATAATTTAATTGGTGTCACTCCTAGAATGGTGTCACCCGGTGTGCGCCGCCCCCCTAGCTACGCCACTCTTTAGGAGTTGAGTCAACTTCCTCACCGCTGCTGTCAAGTACATGGACCAGGTGATTGATGACCTGCCGCTTGGGAGGGTTTCCCGCTAAGGAAGGAGGGCGGGGGTGACCAGTCGCCATCGCTGGGGGGGGGACACTTTCGGTCGCGACCCCTGTCGGCGGCAGGCTGACATCGCCTGGCACTTACCCTGCCCTGCATCCCGCCGCGCCAGCGGTCTCGCGTACTCCACGCTCCGTAGCGCGCGTCGGCTGGTTCCACAGCTTTGGCCCTCTGGGTTTCCAACTGGACTGACGCAAAGAGCACTCATTTTGTCTTTGTGAACTGGTGGGATTTCGGGTCCACGCAGCGCGTGTGGTATTGGCCCCTGCTGGGCCACGTGGATTGCAACTAGCTCGTCACGAAAACTCTGCGGGTTGCCGCCAGTGGTGTCTGCAGGAGCACCGGTCGGTGCTTGGGCGCAGCCAGGTCTGCATACTGTCGCACAACGGGCTGCCTATTGCTGAAGCAACATAGGGCCGGACCGCTTGTAGATATTTCTTATTGGCTCTGCGCATTTAGCAGCGTCTTCAGGTCTGTTATTGCATCCTCCAAGTGCGGGGCGGGGGAGGGATCCATCTCCACTCCTCTTGGTCCCACATTGCCTGCAGGGTCGTCAGAAACATCACGCTCTGCAGTTCCTCATCCGCCCTCACCGAAGCCACGAGCCCTGCGACATCATCGCAAAGGTCAAATACCTCTGCTGGTATTAGATTTACAGCGGATGAAACCGGGGTTCATGTGTCGCTCCGGCAAAGGCGCGTTCTTCTACAAAATGGCGAGTCGGCAGTTTATGCAGACATTTTCCGCGAGATATTTCTTCTGCAAATGGGCACGTTTCAGCTCCCGCGCTGCAGTTAGCTTACGCTGAGTCTTCGACCCAGGCGACGAGAGACCCTCGCCTCGTTTGGCACTGGGGAGTGAACAGGGATAACAGAGGAGGGGGGGGTCATCACACACCAATCTAGTGCTTTCTCGGCCATCTTTCGGTTCTCGCCCGCACCACGAGCTTTGTACGTGATTCCAACCTCCGCACACCCCGTCACTAGTAGTTGTTCCACGTGACAGAGGGGGGCGGGGGTGGTGGACATTGTTTTCGGCTTGTCCTTGCCCATCATCTGAGGGGCACTCTTTTTGCCGGTGTCAATGCCAGATGAGGCAGACCTGCGGGGGGGGGGGGATATATAAGGGCGGAGGTGTGTGTGTTGCGCGCGCGTGCGGGATCAAGACTTATGCTGATGGTGAGGGGTTCTGGGTAAGGCTATTTGGTTATGAGAAGGGTTGCTAGTGGGTTTGGTGCAGTTTAGAAAACTGAATTTTCGAAAATTGTTAAAGTTTAATTTTTTCGGCGTCTTTCTCCAACTACAAAATTGAAGATAGAGATTTTTTCTTCAAATAAAATGTGTTCTCCAAAGTGAGTTGTTGGTTGGTCATGTACATTCTTTTGAAAATTTTAGTAGTTTTCGCGCAATATTGCGTGCAGTATGTGCAATTTTAAAAAATTACAAAAACTAGATTTTCTCAAAAACTGCTCCAAATTTTTTCTTTAAACTTTTGGTAGGGATAGTGCTAATTGTACCCTTTGAGATGACTTAAACGTCATATTGCTGTATCCTTTTGTTTTTTCAAAAATTGCAAAAATGTATTTTTTTTACATTTCTCTCACGTCGTTAGTATTTACACTAGAGGCGAATTGTTCACATTATATTTATGAATACATGTGCTTTAAATAATGTCAAGTAAAGTTTATCGAAAACACAACAGTTTTCTGTGAAAACTAGCTCAAATTTCCACATTTTCAGAAACGCTCAAACGCCATTTTCTCATAAATAGCTAAAAAAAATTCTTCTAACTTTTCGATCCGATAGTGCTAATGGCACTCTTTAATATGACGTAAAGTTTATTTTGAGTTCTTTTTTTTTCTTCAAAAATTACACATATGTAATTTTTTTAAAGGATCTCTCACATCTTTAATATTCACATTACCAGCAATTTGTAAACATTATTATATTTGGGAGTGCAAGTGCTTCAAATAAACTATTTTGAAAACTCAAAACTTTTCTGTGAAAATGAGCTTCAAATTTCGCATTTTTAGAAACGCTAAAACGCAATTTTCTTTAAAACGGCACATAATTTTTAAAAGAAAATTGCCATTTAGGGCTAGGTTTTTCGGCGCATAATTTTTGTTCTACCAATAGGAAACCGAAAAATTAAGAAAATGACAAAAAAAAAGGTACTTTTGACAGTGATAGATGGTAGCTGGCAGGAAAGAGTATGTGGCAATTCCGAATAGCTACCGAAGACACAAGGAAATAGAAAACTAATACGGGAAAGTCTGTGTCATTCTGTAGCACCACTAGTTCTTTCTTGTCGCAGGGTGTGTGTGTGTGTCAAAAATGGAATATCTCATGGTATTTCGCGTCGTTGTCCGTTGTGTCGCCAGGAGTCACATGATTGCCAGCACTGCTCGATAGTCACGATCAAGCGACTCCTTGCGGCACAACCAAGAATGACGCGAAATACTGTGATATATTCCATTTTATTGACCCCCCCCCCCCGTGCACCAAGAAAGAATAATTGAACTATAAGCGTTCCAACATTTTGAAGAAAACATTTGGAGCCATTTATGAGAAAACAGCAGTTTGAGCGTTTCTGAAAATGCGGAATTTTGAGCTAGTTTTCACAGAAAACGGCTGAGTTTTCGAGAAACCTTACTTGACATTATTTAAAGCACATTACTCATTAATTTAATAATGTGAACAAATCGCCGCTAATGTAAATATTACCAACATGAGAGACAAGTAAAAAATAAGTTATTTTTGAAAAAACAAAAGAATAGAGCAATAAGGTGTCTATGTCATCTCATAGAGTATATTTAGCACTATCCCTACGAAAAGTTTAAAGAAAAAATTTGGAGCGGTTTTTAAGATAATCTTGTTTTTGTATTTTTTTCAAATTTCACATATTGTATGTAATATTGCGCGAAAACTACTAAAATTAAAAATAAAAGTAGATGACCTTAAAGAAAGAAATCACTATGAAGGACAAACTTTATTTTACAGAAAAATCTCTATCTTCAATTTCGTAATTGGAGGAAAACGCCGAATAAAATTCAAACTTTTGCAACTTTCGAAAATTCAGAGTTAACCATGAAAATCAGACCTACGCCATCTTCATTGGTGTATTTCTTACAAAAAAATTGAAGAAAAAATATTTGGAACCGGTTTTGAGAAAATTTTGAAAATATCCAGCGGACTTCTTGTAAAGTACCCTCAAATTTTGAAGAATATTTTTCAAAACCTCAGAGCTTTGACTCAGGCCAGATGGGCAAGGGGTTTCTTCAATTTGGAAAAAATCGTGGCTAGTGTTGTTCACATGCACCGGACAGACTGACAGTTTTGCTTTCAATTGGTTTTTCATTATTAAGGACCCACAATAAGGGGATTCTTTCCACACCATGTGTTAGGGGATTTTTTTAATTAACTTTTTCGCTATCAGGGCACGGCAATGTTTTTTTTCTGCCAAAAATTCGCATTTTTTTTCGCGCAGCATAACTTTCCCTACACTATGTATATTACTCCTGTATATACATATGTAAATTACTTTGTATATACGCATGTATACAGGAAAGTAAAAATGGATACATGAACAAGAGAATAAAGCGAGTTGCATTTTGCCAGATTTTTAATTTTGGATGTGTGAATGAGTTGTGTCTGTAACAATGGAATTGCCCAGTAAGTTTCAGTGAATACTAAGAACCTAATTAAAATATAACTGTAAGAGTGAGCGTGTGTATGCTTGCATTTGCACGCAGATATGTGCTTGTATGTAGCAAACAAAAGACAAGAGGAACAATAAATATTAACCAGCATACCAGAGTGAGAACTCTTGCATGGTCCCCACCCTCTTCCTTAGTTTTCCATTTCCATATTAAGCTTGAAATAAATATTTTTCTTCAAAACCCTCTTATCCTCCGTCACTTGTTCAGTGTGTCACCTTGTAATTGATAACAATACAATACACCCTTTTCAATACAAACTATTCTTATTTAACTTTATTATCGAGAAAAGAGGTACACCTGTGTAATTCAGTCACAGAGAATATCAAGTCATTGGTAATTTCACATAGAGATGTAGATTCTACAGTCTCTGAACAGGTGGGGTAGAATCAAGAAGTGTTGAACCAGCAAAAAGTAACAGAATGGTCAAGAAGATCTCATCCTGTAGATTCTGATATGAGAAACGTTTGTTTGGGGGCCTTGTCCTAAAAATTTTGGTTTTTAAGGCCCTAGAATGCTTCATTTAGGAGTTATTAAATGATATAGATTCAAAAATCCTGACGAGCATTGTGAGTTGCATTTGATTTGAATAATTAGATTTGTTTTTTAAGTCGAAGTGCAATTAGTCACATCTCAGTAAAATTCTTTTTCTTCAGAGACCTCATTTATGAAGATTGGTTGCATGCGAGAGCCAAAAAGGGAAAGTATACTACTAAAATAATACAGGAGACGATTAAAAATAATAAAATACAAACTCTTATTGCATGTAGTATCCTGTAAAAATATTTACAGTCTCTTGCATATACAAACAAATATAACACATGAAATTGTCAGAATAATTTTATAAAAATAAAATGAAATTTTTCTGAATACACAATAATTCAGAAACTCACCAAAATTGCAAATGAAATATGCAGTCCTTACTCAACGAACGATATATATACAATATTTCTTCAAACACAGACTACAGAGGTCCATGCTGTCTGCTTCAACAACACAACATGATCTCTCTGTTTTTTTGTTTTTTTTTAATGCGCTGTATTGCATTTGAATTGACAATTGAATTTATCTCTTTATGTGTCTTATTTTTGCTCTGTGAATATTTTGATAAATAAAAATGTATAAGGTTGCATTTAATATTACAAAATTTACACATCATTGCTGCTACCACCACATCTTAGCCTTCTGAGCAATATAACTTCAAATTAATCAAAGAATTCTTCTGAACTGAAAACACTGAAGTGTACTTATATTCAACTTCAGTTCTGCCATCTGAAAAAAAATACAGTATTATTAGAATGTACAACTTTTGCACCATATAAGAAACTATTCTTATACTGCAGTACAAATTGCTATCATTGCAGCACATAAATTAAAGAGTACCTCCAAATTACAACTTACAATTTCAAAACTTTGTCTTTTCCTCCACTAGCAACACGCTGACCATCTGTTGACCAATCAACAGCATAAACTTCATCAGCATGGCCCGGCAAGTCAACTTCTATTTTCCTGGTTTGCATGTTCCACACTAAAATCAAATACAATTATATACCCAAAGATCAAAAAGTTCTATACTTCTATATTGTTAAAACCAGTATATGAACCAGTAGAAACTAAGGACACAAAATACAAACATTTTTGTTTAAAAAGGGAACAAATATTTATTTAATTTATTTAAATATTATTTAGACATGAGATATACAGTATATCACAAGTTTTCATTCAGCAATTTCCTTTGCCTTCAATGTGCTAGGAACTGCTCTCTCTAGTACACTAGCATGCAATCATAATTCAAGAAATCCAATTACAAAAATTGCATTTTTTCACTATTTTGTAACTTCATTAGCTCTTTTAGTACATTTGTGAAGAAATATATGTAAGAACAGTATTCATTGTCATAATTAGTGGTTATGATATATATGATGTAGCATATTCTCATATCTCATAATCATATTGCTTATAATTATAATGCTTACTGTGCATTGCCACAGATATACTAATATTTCAAACATCTGGTACCAGGGTACAATTTTTTCCAATTTTATTTCAATTTCAAATAGATAGTCTTACAATATGATAAATACCGCCCTTCCACTTCAGCCTATATTAAGGTTAATTCTAATCATCAATCAGTTCATCACTACCATTCTACACATAAAAATGAAAATATTGAGAGAAAGCTTTGTGAAATCTTTCTTTGTTACAATTTTTGTTTTGTTAAAACGAATTTGTAATTCCTCAGCAGTTCATTTTAGCATTAGCAATAAATACAAGAAATTACAACATTTTCACAATGCGGGCATAGAATCATTTGGTAATAGAGCAATTATTGAAATGCTGTAAACAAAGGCCTCCTTTATTTACCTGAATCTAAGGCAAGGTTTATCTCTAAATATTATCATAATTCATCTTATATTTGCATATTTAGTCTAGTTGATTAGGATTTAAATTTACACTGGTTATCCACATTAAGAAATTAGAAGCTGACATAACAATAAAGGCTAAACAAGCTGACATAACAATAAAGGCTAACTAAAGCAATAAATGTTACAGTTATCTATAATACTTAATTATTTCTGCAAATTCTTATTATTTTATATTCATTTTTGGAAAAAGAAGTCTGATACCCCAGAAAATAGAGAAATGCATTTCATAGGGCCATGATTAGAGAAAAGCATTCTAAAACCCTGCAAAAAATACTCTGCTCGTTGCAAATGGTAATTTGGAGCGAAAACCAAATATTTTCATGCAAATGCCAACAAAAATTTAACAATTATCACTCCTTTTCATACTGCTATATCATCACAACAATGATATGTAATTCATAGAAACTTGCAACACACGGCGGAATTCCATAGTTGCATTCCCTGCAGTTGATATTTTCTGAGAGCTAGCAATATTTACTTTTTATTTCATATATTTCAAAAAGGTTTTAAATAATATCTAAAAGATTAATGTATAAATGTGTAACAAAAGGATGAATGTAAGAAACAAACAAAGAATAATATACAAATTCTAACATACAAAGCATCCAACTGTCTGAAGCGCAGTCAATTTGCAGCGTGCAATTAGGTTTGTCACAAACCTATAGAAAAATTACCCGTATTTTAAAAAAATTAATTATGACCTTATTTGAAGATGTATTTTTGATTAATGCATATCATGGAGAAAAAAATTGTATTTTCACAATTGAAGTTGTATGAAGACAATGAAAACGAAGTGCAGTCAATTTGAGTGAGCTATTATGTTTGTCACAAAATTGTAGAAAAACTACTCATATTTCCAAAAAATTTAACATCACCTTATTTGAAAACCTGTTTTTGATGAGCACATTTCATTAAGAAAAACAATTGTATATTCATAATTATAGTTGTAAGAAGATGGTGGAAAATTTTTATTTTTTCCAATTTTTGAAAAATCAGAATTTTCAACCAACAAGAGACCTGCGCCATTCTCTTTAATGACATTCAAGACTATCCAACAACAAAATTCAGTCAAAACTGTTGGCGCTATTTTTTTTAAAATGTGCCAGGGTCATCGTGTAAAGTAAGTAAAATTAAAAAAATTGGTTTCAAATTCAAAGGGCCATGAGATTGATCAGCGGAATATCAAATTTGGAGAAAATCAGCTGAACGGTTTAGTCGCTAGCATCGTTCACAGACAGATAGAGGCAGAGGCAGACAAAGACAGACGTTTTGCCATCAATCGATTTTTTGGTACAATCAACTATAAAAACGTGGGTTTTGGATGCACCCCTTGTTAGAGGATTTTTTTTCTAAATTTAGCAACTGGATTTATCCACTTTTTTTTTGTTATCAAGGCCTTGTAATAAGAGTTTTTTCTGTTGAAAATCTGCCATTTTTTCTTGCATCATTACTTCACTTTCCCTATGCTCTGTATTACATTTTTATACATGCTCTATATATTTACATATATGAGAAACTAAAAAACAAACATATTCACATATATACACACAAATTAAACATTCTTTTTATGAACACATGTTCATGAATTAATGAAATGGGAGGAACAAACCTTTGAGAGTAGAATCTGCACTACCGCTGACTAATAACCGTGAATCAGCAGACCATGCTATTTGATATACAGCTTGTACATGCCCTCTTAGTGCTGCAAGAAATCTAAAATGCAGTAATAAATTAGAAGAAAATCTTTGAAACAGAATGATATTTCAATTAACAATTTAAGAATATCCAACATACTTTCCAGTTCGTCCATCCCATAGTTTGATGGATTTATCAAATGAAGCAGAAGCAATGATACGAGTATCAGGTGAAAATTTAACGTCATTCACAAGCTGCTGATGCCCAGTCATACGAGCTAGAGAGAAAAAACACATTTTTCAAAATTAAACACAAGACAATAAAATTTCTGAAAAGTAATTTCTTACATAGAAGTCACCTTTGAGTTTTTCTTTAGTAAACAAAAACACGACAGAAGGAGAAATCTATCAATTCTCAAGACAAGTTCAACACAATCCACTTCGTATTTTGAATTTGTTTCAACATCTGTAATTGGGAATCTCTCAATTGAAAACATAAACAAATAATTAAAAAAGTTATAGTTGAATTAATATTAAATGAATTCCAAATTCCAATCAACATCTTGGGAAGGGAGAAATTATATATATTGTTTTCAAGGCCCTCAAAGTATCAGATAATGATTAAAGATGATCATATCAAGTTAAATGAACAAACAAAAGTATTTTAAGATGTTCAAAAAATCTCAATTTTATTTTTCTGATACTATATTTCAGAAATATTACAAAATAATATAATAAATAATTCTGCAAAAAGCACAAACATTTACTACTGTACTTTTACAACACTCACCTATAGGCTTTTTGCTATTTTCAGGTTGCCACAAAAACAAAGTAAAATCATCTGACCCTGACACCAATCTCTCTTCACTAGAAGGATGTAATTCATTGTATCTTTCCAAAACTTCACTTGGTGACAACTTTCCTGAAAATAAAATTACTTTGCCAATTAACCCTAATTTCTTTTTTTTCTCAACAAAGGAACAATTGTTCATTCAATAACAAAACAAATAATTGCAACAAATTATTGATATTTATGAGTAAAAATGAAAATGTATTACACAAAACCATACTTTATGTTGAATTAGATTATATATGTGAAAACAATGTAATACAGTACTGTAATATAATAAACCATAAGAAATATGTAAACATTATATAAAAAACTGATAATTTAGTCACATGTAGTTACTACGTAGTTTCTTGCAAACTAAGATTATTGTTTATTTGGGCAAACTCCTCAAGTAATGTCATAAAATCTTATTAAATTGTGTGGTAACAAATTTGGCTCCAAACATTGTACGTTTGTTATGTAGCATGTGCAATTCACAAACCAGGTCTCTTTTACACTGTAAAGTTTGATGGTATTTTGTGTGATCTCTTAATGTAAGTAGGAACATATGGTTATAACAACAATAATATTTTACACAATATATATTATCCACAATTCAAGCCATCCTGTATAATAATTGAACTCTAGACCAAATGCATCAAGAAGAAATCTTTCTTATATGAGCAATTCCACGTCAAATCGCACAAGAGTTGACATGACATTTTTTTAAATGTACGATATTTTTTTTCTTAAGTCTGGACATCAAAAAAAGGGACACGTATTTTTTTATTTGCCTGAAAATTGATTATTTGTGTAGTTATGGCTATATTAAATTTTGGAATTTACAGGTACTTCACAAAACAAGATCAATTATCTCTCCGAATGTACTAAATATAAAAATTTCTGGTTTGTGTCATTTAATACTTTGAAATGTGTATTTTATTCCTCTGTAAATATTTTTTTCATTTTAAAAAATGTATTTTTTTCGAAAAAAGTAAAATTTCTATATAAACTCGATGAGATAAAAATTTTAAAAAAATATAGGCGTGTTTCTTGTTCAGTTTTCTAAAAAATCCAATAAGAAAAAAAGTGGGCACTCCACACATACAGTCCTAAGAAAATAAATTGTAAGTATGAGGGCGGCTCTGCCTAACCAGGCACTAACGAATTGTGTTCGGCCATCTTTGATGCAGGTGCTGAAGAACTAAAAAAAGAATGACCGTCTGCCTGATAAGGGTTTCAAGAGTTATTAGTATTTCAGATGTTCACTCTGCCCCCAGAATGTATGACATTGTGTCATACATACTTTTGTGGGTAACATCGTGAGAGACTTGTGGGTCACCTATGTTCTTATGAGTGAGAGCAAAACGAATTGAAATACGAGCCATTCCATGTCAAATCGCACTCGAATTGACACGACTAATTTTAAAAAAAATAAATGACATGAATACATGGCATTCATTCTGGACATCAAAAAAAGAGGCACGTGTTTCTTTATTTACCTGAAAATTGTTTATTTGTGTAGTTTTGCCTATATTAAATTTTGAAATTTACACGTACTTTGCAAAATATGATTAATTGACGCTCTGAATGTATTTAACATAAAAATTACTGGTTTGTTTCGTTTAATTTTTTGGTATGTGTATTTTATTCATCTGTAAATTACTTTCTCAAAAAATAAATATTTCATTAAAAAATCATAATTATTTTTAAAAAACGAAAATTTCTTTATGAACTCTCTCAGATTAAAATTTGAAAGAATAGGCATATTTCTTATTCAATTTTCTACAAAACATAACAAGAAAAAAGTGGGCACTCAACACGTATAGATAAAAAAATCTATTGTAATTATAGTATTCGGGCGCGTGGTTCCTGCCCCTGCACTAACAAATTGTGTTCGATCAGTCTTGGATACTAATGCCGACGAACAATAAAAAGAATGGCCCTCTGCCTGATTTGGGTTTCAAGAAACATTATTAAATCATATGTTCTCTCTTTCCCCAGAAGGGATAGGTGACAGCAAAACGAATGCTTTTCCTCGTGTCAGCGAAACGAATTTTACTGCAGAGTCCCTTTGCGTCCTAGGGACAGGGTGCCCATCTGACCTTGCTCGTGAAGTACAATCGACAACTTGTCAAGGACATGGTAAAATTTTCTCAACATCAGTCGCAATACGCAATACTTATGAAGACAAGAGTGCTAGTATTTGTTCTGTGAGTAGCGTGTACACTGTGCAACATGAGTGGTGATCAGCGTATGAGATAGATGTTTCAATCCATTTAAACGTTCTGATCACGATTTTTAAAAAAGAAAATCTCCAAGACACGTAAACCACGATTTACTGGCAAATTTACAGGAGTCATTAGATTGGTGAATTTGTGATTCATTTCGGAAGAAAGGGAATCAGCTTCCAAAACGGCCTTTTCTTAATGAAGATAGCATCGAGATCAGTGACTCCCGTGGCATTAACGAAAGTAGCGGAACGTCCAGTGAAAAAAGTAGAAATCAAGGAAGTGACAATTTAAGCTCCTCAGACAGTTTGTCAAGTGTCTGCGAAATGAATAAAGAGAAGATAAACATGAGTTTAATTGCAATAGGAGAAACCCCCGCCATGAAAAGAAAATTGGAACAAAATGGCATCTCCATGAGAAATTTTAGAAAGTACGAAGTGCCAACACACAAATTTTTTCACATTGAAGATCCTTTGACGTCCATCGAAAAATTAGACAAAGATAATATTTAGTAACTTATCGATTACTATCACTCAACAGATGACATGATGTTCAAAATTTAAATTTTGACAATTTTTGAAAGTTGGACATACAATAAAATTAAACGACTTTTTGCAGCAACCGAACCGATAAAAGTATCTAAAACGTTGGCTGAAGAGAATGGAATTTTGTCCAGAAATGAAGTAAATTCGGTAAGGCATTAAAACTGTGCGCTGTGATGAAAGTTCAGGAATTCTGTGGGAAGCGAGTACATGTATTTAAAGTGAGCTGTAAAGGACCAGAAAATTTAAATGTCAGTCAAAACCTGAATCAAGAATCCATCATTTAATTATTTATAGATTTATAAATTATTTATAAATACATTAATATTATTTATATGTATATCAATACACATAAATATTATTATTTATAAATTCAATCATGAAGTTTCACCACCTCGAGAACTACTTAAATTACTGCTTCATCCAAAGAAACCGACGACCAGTAACGCAAAAAACGTGTCTATTGCAGCAATTTATTACACACTGGTTCGTAAAATATTAATATCTTTTAAAGTTACTGAGATCCCACTTTGATTTTTTCTGGACTTATTATCAATACTCTAGGGCGTTTATAAACATTTCAAAAAAAAATTTAGCTCATTGAGTTTACAAAAATAATCAATTTTCAAAATTTCAGTTTTTTTTAAAAATTGAAAATTCAAAAAATTAAATATTTTGCAAAATCTTAAAAATTAAACATGTTTTTAAGTTTCGAATGGAATTTGAACAGACTTTCTATAATTGATGAATTCAAATATATGATATTTTAAGTTAGTGATGCGTGTCATTTTTAGCAAATTTCATTATACAATATTTCCAAAAATAATAAAGTTAGAAAAAAATAAAATACACGTGTTCACTTATTTGATCCAAAAAACACATAAAAAAAATTAGAAAATAAATAAAAACATGAAGGTCAAATTTTGGTCTTTTTTGTGCGATTTGACGTGGAATGGCTCATATCTATTTACATTAATGTCTAACCTTACACGGGGATGCGAAATAAAATAAATCCTCAGTGTTTTTGAATCTTATTGGTGATTTGAATTCATTTGAGCTAATACTTAATAGATCTGAAATCCATTTTTCTCTAACATGCAAGAATTTTTTGTAATTTCAAAGAAAAAAAAAAACTAGTAAACAAAAACTCTCGACTTATGGAAGTTTCAAGAAGCACAAAGTAAATACACAGTTTAAGACTAAATATACACAATTCTACAGAAGGAAAAGAAGTGTTAATATGTGTAATAGCAGTACACATCTCATGCACATTGACAACATACATTAACAATGTTATATTTATTTTAACAATATCAGAAACACTGCTCACACTTTCTTTTGCTGAAATTTTGCTTTCTCAGTCATCTTCTTGACATCTTAAAACAATCATTTTTGTTACTAATACTACAGGGAGAGCAGACGGAAACTAATTGAATTTTAGAAATCCAGCTCTTTCTGTAGGCAGTCGCACTTTCCACTTAAGGAGCCTGAAAGGCCCCCTATTTGTTCTGTGGCTTCGTTGAAAATATTTTTATAAAAAATGTCGCACAATCGACAATGGACTACGACAATGAAATTCCTTTATACTTTCACTTTTCAACTATCTTTTTTGAGTTAGCAGATCTTCAACACAAAATTTAGTTTTGTATCTGCCACAAGTGTGAATACGTTGTCTTAATTGTGCGAGAGGTAGCAACCTTCAAAAATCAATCTTGCTTCAGTGAATATGTGTGAAAAATTGTATTGAAAAGAGCTTGATTATATATATACCGAAGGGATTTGTTTTTGAGTAAAAGAAATATTAATTGTTGCTGTGAAAAACGGATCATTTCGAGCCTTCGATAAAGTTGATATTGCTTTATTATTACAAAAATCAAAACTTTAAACTTAAACGGAATCTCCATGACATGGTTATGTAATTACTTGACAAACAGAACCCAAATAGTGCGTTACAAAGAATTCAAATCCCAACCATACATGAGTAAATCAGGTGTACCACAAGGATCTCATCTCGGTCCAGTACTTTTCTTAATTTATATAAATAATATAATTGACGCCTTTCATCATTCTTCTTTTAACCTTTATGGAGATGATTGTAAATTCTGGCGTGTTATAGAAAACGTAAATGACTCTGACTTATTACAGCAAGATCTGACAAATCTAGTCAATTGGTGTACAGATAACAAAACATATATAAATATAAATAAATGTAAAGTACTTAGATGTAATAAAAATCAAAATGACATCGATTACATTTATTCCACAAATGGAATTAACCTAGAAACTGTTACACACATTAAAGACTTGGGAGTGATAATTGACAGAAACCTAAATTTCAAATTACACATTGATAACATGATAAGGGAATCATTAAAAACACTTGGTTTTATAAAAAGACAAACTGCCAAATTCAAATCTCCAAATACGTTTGCTATATTATATAATTCTTTGGTGAAATCAAAATTGATGTACTGCTCACAAATTTGGTCACCAAGCGCGTCTTACATAATCAGCAGGTTAGAAACAACTCAACATAAATTTTTTTCTTATGTGGCTTTTAAGATAAATATACCTAATCCTATGATTAATCATAATTATACTCAAATCTCAGAAATGTTAAAAATCCCCACTTTGAAATCTACACGCAGTCTACAAGATGTGATATTTATGTACAAACTGTTTAAAGGTTCGATAAATTGTCCATCAATTAACGAATTGTTTATCCGCTATGAAAACCTATTCAATGTCAGACACGCACTTTTATTGAAAGAATTCAACTGTAGATCTAATTCAATGTACAACTCAACTATACCTCGTCTTGCCAGAGTGGCGAATTCATACATAATTGAAAATGATTTTAATTCCAATTTTAGCAATTTCAAAATTAAAGCAAGACGAGCTATATTAGAGTTCAAATAGAAATGATAATTGTTATACTGTCGAAACTTATTCAATGTTAGTCACGCACCTTTATTGAAAGAATACAATTGTAAATCTAATTCAACGTACAACTCAACTATACCTCGTCTTGCCAGAATGGCGAATTCACTCATAATTGAAAATGATTTTAATTCTAACTTTTAGTGATTTCAAAATTAAAGCAAGATGAGTTATGTTAAAGTTCAAATAGAAATTATAATTGTTATACTGTCAAATTGTTGACAAACATAATTACATGAATTACATTTTTTTATTTTTTTAAAGTTATAGTTACTAAACATCATAATTATAATAATGTCAGATATTGTTGTTGAGTGAATGGTATTTTGTATTAATGTATAGGGCTTAATGCCTGTTGTCAATTTGATTAATAAATAAATAAATATTTGTAATTTCGAAGACATTCGAATGTGCATGAACTTTGATGACAAACGAAAAGCGGTTATCTTTCAGATGTGTGTGTGCTTATGCGTGTGTGCCTGCGCATGCTTGTGCGTGTGCCTGCGTGTGTGTGCGTGCGTGCGCCTGCGTGTGTGTGCGTGTGCCTGCGTGTGTGTGTGTGCACCTGCGTGTGTGTGCATGTGCCTGCGTGTGTGTGTGTGCACCTGCGTGTGTGTGTGTGTGTGTGCCTGCCTGCGTGTGTGAGCCTGTATGTGTGTGCCTGCCTGCGTGAGCCTGTGTATGTGTGTGTGTGTGTGCCTGCACGGGGGGGGTGCCTGCGTATGTGCTTGGGTGTGTGCTTGCTTGTGTGCCTGCGCACGCTTGCGTGTGTGCCTGCGCATGCTTGCATGTGTGTGTGTGTGTGTGTGTGTGTGTGTGCAGGCTTTGTAACAAACAGTTCTTACTAAAAGCCAGAGAACAATAATAATAATAATAATAATAATAATAACAATAATTGACTGTGCCGCTGACTGAAACAAGGGTTAAAGAACTATGAACTCATCTTCAAACAGTTCCAATTGGCTTGTATATAACGATATGTAAGTTATTGTAATACATTGCCAGTGTTTGTTTGAAATTTAATAAATCTTAAATTTTGTTGAAACTGTGGCCATGTGAAAAACCTGAACCTACATACCTAATCAGGTTGAACTACAGACTCAACATCACAGCCCTCTCTTATTAGCTCATGAGGTGCACACTGCTGAAAATGTTTTGGAAAGAATTCAACTAGCATACTCTCACCACTTCCAGTGGAGAAGTTGAAACATTTTTGTTAAAAAAACTCGGAAGATAGGTTAGTGAGAATGATAGTTTTGCCATCAGGAAGCAAAGGAATGTGACTATTGCATTCCTTACACCAACAAGAGTCATTAAATATTAAAGCTATAACGGGTATTTAATCATCAAATAAAAGCATCTTACTTACTAGACATTGATCTTCATTCATTTTTTACTATCTGAAAAATAATAACTGCATCTTTTTCCAATGTGCGCACAATATGGAAGTAACCTCCAGCCTCATAAGCGGCATTTGTTGTTTCATTCAACAACCAAGAACTCAGGGAAAAATCAAAAACATCTGCATTATGAATTTCCCACGTGCAGACAAATTGAAAGAGAACTACGTAGCATCCAGCCATATGGGGTGACTATGACTCCGTTAGACACTGACGAAAAATACAAAAACAACTAAACAGTTTTGATTTTCACTGAAAAATGATATGTGGCTGTTTTCCTTCAGAATTCTCATATTCAGAGCGTCACTGCTTAAGACACAGCTAACATTGTGCAACAGAAAGATTACCCGCAGGAAGAGGCTGCCTACCATTACATATTAGGTATTAAATTGTTGGGTTAGGAAACATCAACTTTCTTGATATCTTGGTATTTAAAGTGTTGCATATGAATTTAATGGGTATTTTGTACATATTTTAATGTTGTATTTGTTTGTATCAAATAAACAAATATATTAATTCAGGGGTAACTATGTACAAAGGCTCTTGACTTGCTTTTAGAAGCTCGTAACTTGTGTGTCCAAATAAATGCTCTACATGGAAATGTAAACCTGCGTATTACTCAAATGTTATCCGTAATTACAAATACTTCATATAACAAGATAAAGAACTTTTGTACTGTATATACACAACATTATGTTATGATAGGGTTTGTGAAGACTATTGTTATTAAAATATTTAACTTAGTGCAGTATTATAAAGGAGCATTTTATTTGTTGTTCTTGAATAGCATGCGTGTCACTGTTTGAAAAACCATTTTGTATACTTTTGTTCAGTATCACCACCACAATATTAACAAAATTCATAAGTTTAGAGCTTTCAATTTTAAAGAGAATGCTTGAATCAGGATAATCTGGGCAATACATTACTTCAGTTACTGATATCTTGATTTACATTAGTTTCTAAAATACAGAAATACGTACCAGAGGTATTCATTTGAATTGGGTCACAAGAACCAATGCGTAACACATAATCAGTGCTCAATGCTAATGTGTTTACCCAATGAGCATGTCCTTCTAATGTACGACACATAACTCCCTGAAAAACAACAATATTTATTATCAAGATGATTTTCAGTTTCCTTATATTGTCTGCGGGAACTTCACAAAGCAGCAGATTACATATGCTATAAAATGTACAAAATACAGTTGTAAGTATAATAAATAAAAAGAATTAGATAAAATGATACTCACATCACTTGTTCTCCATACTTTAATGGTACGATCTTGGGAACTACTATACAGCAAACCAGACCCACCCCAACGAATGCAGGTGACACATTTAGTGTGGCTTGTCAAGATAAGAAGAGATTGACCAAGAACTGTATCCCATATTCTTATATCTCCATCTTTTGAGGAACTTGCCATACGTCTGCATTCTGGGTTCCTACAAAAAAAAAAAAAAAAAAAGTAATGGAATTAATATACTAAGTAAACATTTCTTTAACACACAAACAGTACTAAATTAATGCTGTGTGTATATGTGTAAAAGGAGAAAGGGGGACAAGGATGAGCAAGGAAAGATCATATACAGCCTATTTGTTTCATTATACTGCTCCGGCATTCACTTGGTATTGTTCAGAGAAGACACAAAATCTACCAATCAAAGCAACCAGCATGCAAAATTCTCCTTTAGACAGCAGTTGAATTCAACACAGCTACAGTAAAACACCTTTTATACACTTTTCAGGGGACCAATGGGAAAGCGTAAAATGCAGGAAAGTTAAAAAAACGATATGCTAGGCAAGTATTTACATTATTTGCTGAAATGGTGGCTTTGTTTTTCTTTCTGGATCTTACTTCATTAGAAGAGGAAGTATTGTATTCGTATGCCAGAAAATGGTGAACTTTCAACAGAAAAAACTAATTGACAGGCCCAGGTAATGAAAAAAGTGGACAAATCATGTTCCTGTATACTATAGTAAAATTACTACCAATAACACATGGTGTAGCCAGAATCCATGCTTTGTGGGTCCTTGAAATCAAAAAAATCAATTTACAGCAAAACATTGTATATGGTCAACACAAGTGCCAAAATCATATTCAGCCGATTTTCTCCAATACTGATATTGCCGGATTGATGATCTCAAAGCTACGCACGTTTGCTACAAACATATGCTACAAACTATTAATTTACTACATTTTGGATCAGGATTTATCCAATATTTCAGTATCAGTACTAGTTTTCCTGTCTAAAAATTGCCATTCTTTGCTGCAGCATTACATAACTTTCTCTACAATAAGTATTTTTCTCCATATAATACACATGTATAGGAGAAAGTGAAATATAAATGGAAAAAAATTATGTTAAAAAACAGGAAGCATTCTTTATATGTAGTAAATTGCGGGAAGAGGATGCATTGTAAACATAGGCTTTAGAGCAAGACCACAAAAAATTACGTAAAAGGCAGGAAAACGTTAAATGCAGGAAAGTAAAAACGGGCTTTTACTGTACGTAGCTAGCCGACAAAAATCTGCCACCTTAGGACTATATCTCTAGAGCCCCTGGTCAATGGCAACAAGTGAGCTACCTCAGCTCGTCACGCATCTCAGGCATAGCATCCACAATTAAGTGAAGAGACTTGACGGCAAGATGGGGTGCCCAACCTTGTTGACTTACTTGATTACTTAGGTTTTCAGTGCCCAGGGCAAAATATAAATTGATTGAACCGGGAAAGTGAGGTTGATAATAGAGAAAATTCAAGAAATGCGACTTCAGTAGTTTGGGTATGTTATGAGAAGACCTCTCGAGTGTAAATAATAGAGATGGGGAAACGAGAATGGGGCCGCCCAAAGAAGAAGTGGAAACATTGTGTAAGAAAATGTATGTGTCAGAATGGTGTCACTGTGGATATGGTACAAGATGGAAACAGCTGGAGGAGAGTAGCGATCGAAAAAGTCAACTCTAACTAACTGTGATAAGGTTCAGAAGAAGAGAAAAGTATATAATATTTATAATCAAGTACATACAAATTATTAATAAAAACATTTAAATGTGTATGAGTTTCCAAATATTGGCCCTCTCAGATAACAGGTGACCTGGGTGACCACCTTGCCCAAAGGCCTCCCCTGTTGGTCACAGCGAAACAAGTCTGTCCCAATGGGGGGCGCAAGTGCAGGAGAATGAACCATCTACAGCTATGCTTGTGGAGGGCTCAAACAATGCAGGTCACCCTCAGGTGCAATTAGAAGATGAGATCAGCCCAACAGCATGCAAGAGTCTCCCAACAACCTGAGGCGATCATGTCTCTGATTGATGTTCATCCCCAGAATGCAGACCTTATATGACATTGTCTCTCGCCGTTACCCCTCTTCAACTTGATCAGTGTAGTAATGCTGCGGATTGAATTACTACATCAAACTTGCCAGCTACTCAAGTTATCTCACCTACCTGGGTTGTCCTTGCCTGCATACCTCACTATTATGTCAGTGAAACTACAGTGTGCAAAATGAATGAGCCTACTTGAATCAGGAGCAATCATAATTGTGCAATTAAACTATAAGAACAACACTAGTGGTACCATGAATTCAGTTTCCAAGGCTGATCAGAAAAAAATCCAGATCCCTGAACAAAACTTGAAGGGCCTTACAAAAAATTCTAGTCATATATTTTTCTACATTACAAGAACTTATAAATTATTATGTTAATATATTTTTGCCTAGAAATCATTTTTTCAAAGCAACTTTTGAGTGCTCATTGCAGCTCAACCATTCGGAATATCCACGAAGTTTATTAGACAAAATATGCTGAGAATTGTCTTAAGAGCTTATTTTGGCAGTTTCGACGTTTCCTCCACGGACACCCTGTATATCTCTGTGTGTGTGTGCGCGTGTGTGTATGTGTGCATGTGTGTGTGTGTGCGTGTGTATGTGTGCGCGTGTGTATGTGTGCGCGTGTGTATGTGTGCGCGTGTGTATGTGTGCGCGTGTGTATGTGTGCGCGTGTGTATGTGTGTGCGTGTATATGTGTGTGTGTGTGCACGCATGTGTGTGAGTGTATTTAGATATATATTTATATTACAGGGTAGGGACATTTTTTAAAATTTAAGTTTGCAATGAAAAAATGACTACTTCCATAGATTCCCGTCAACATTCAAGCCATTAACGTGGATTGTATTCAGTTAGTTTGCTATTGTTGCTAGCAATTCGCGTATTGTGGTTCGCTATTTTTCATAAATCTGCATTTAGTGATTTTGACAGATGTATTAATTTAGTTTTACGTATTTTTATTTTTTAAAATTATTTTTCACTTGTTTTCACCACTCATCATAGTGGAGCTAGTGGAGATAGTTTTAGTAGTAAAGGTTAGTTTTTTCGATTTTGTATTTTTGTGTAAAATTAATTTTATTATATTTATTATTAATTA
This sequence comes from Acheta domesticus, assembly GCA_031308135.1. Taxonomy (NCBI): domain Eukaryota; kingdom Metazoa; phylum Arthropoda; class Insecta; order Orthoptera; family Gryllidae; genus Acheta; species Acheta domesticus. The sequence continues at coordinate 67,851,225 of JAHLJT010009355.1, forward strand.
ATTAACTTAACCCAATTTATTAAACATTGAAAAATAATGGAGAGCCCAACTACATCTGAACCTTTTCTTAGTATTTTTTCTTACCGTTTGAGTTAATTCAAAGTTCTTTGCAAATGGGAATTGTAAATTTATTTTGTGGATTATGGAAGGAAACAATGGAAGAAGGGGTACTGTTACTGAGAGGAACAAGTATTGTCAATCATCCTAATCTGACATTACGAATGGCAAAATTATTAGAAGTAAGATTATTATTTTTTTCTCAAATATTATCTTATAAAACTGACAGGTATAATTTTCATAATTAAAATAGTTATTGGTGTATTTATTGTCTATAACTATTAATTATCATTAGTTATGCATTAAAGTAATAATTAAATTTTTTTTTCAACTTTCTGAATGTTTACAGGTGGGTGTGAAGTCAATTGAAAACAATTATCAACAAACATAAAAAGCAAGAAGCTCTGACCACACCTAAAAAGACCCCTAGAAGGACTCATCCAGCTTCTATATTGACAATTTACGAAGGATGGAATTCCAATAAAATATATTGTAATTTGGGTGCAGAATCATTTAAAATTTTTATTACTTTGTTATTTTAGAATTCTATTTATCTATACAATAATCAACTTATATTGTAGTATTTTATGTGAAGCAACATGAATTATGTATGTCTTGGTATTCTATAAGAAAATTGTTCTTCAGTGATTGTGGGTGATTGTGGGATATTAAATTTTCAAGACTCTCAAACCTCCTTGAAGCATATAGTAAAAATCATTGGTTTTATTTGTGGGAAGGAAGACAATTATGCCCATGTTAAGGAGAGTGAAACTATCATTTTTTAAAGAGATTACTTCCTAAGGAATTTTATTAGGAACACAAACTCCAGCACACCAAACATTGTAGATTTTTTAATGAAACATGGCTATATTTATGAATGGTAATTTCTTACACTTTTTTCTGGAACTTTAAATTGTTTCAGTTTTTTGTAGCCTGTTTGTAACTGGTTGTTGGTAACATTTTCAACACATACCTGTAACTTGGTTTTGAGCAAGTGGCACCACATTTCTCTCCCCGTATCCACATCGATTTCAAAATTTTCTTTGACATAATACACTCATTTTAATAGTGAAAATAACCATTGGCTTACCTTGAGCTTTTTCACAATCCCCATCAGCACTACAAGAGTGTGTTTAAGTGGGATGCTTTTTGGGAATAATTTGCCATGTATTTGTAAAACTGGAGTGTGTGGAGCTTTTCAAAAATCGGAGGACACTGGAAACTAGAGTACTATGATCATCCTGGTTTGAAATATTTAGCAAGTTAATGAAAGTTTTTAGAGTTTTTACTGTGAAATGACTGCATAATCAAGGAGTAGTTTATAGTACTTTAGCCACAATAACTGATAGTACAAGAGTGCAATATCATTGTGCAACTTTATACACTATTTACTGTGCCATTTATATTATCAGTGTACTACATTTCTGTTTCAATAAATAACTTTTAAAAATTCAAAAAGTTATATTTATATTACTATCCCTGTAACATGTACCACATCCTGTTTTAATAGAGAAGAAATAGGTATAAGTCTGTCACTGGTTAGAATAGGCAACTTACTGAAGACTACGTATATTAATTATGAATTTCTAATTTTTTAATGCATCACTAACTTTTGAAAGATAATTTAATTAAGCAGCTAAATAAAATGGATGCATTGCATTAATATTAATATCATTGGACTGATAGAAACAATTAATTAGGTCACAAAAATTACCATGTTTATGTAAATTAATAATCTTAAATAATTGTGGTATTTATTTTTTTCAACATAAATCTTTACTGACAGATAAATCATAAATAAATTGATAACACTGTCATCTCAAAATCATTAACACAAGTCAGCAGATAACTTTTAGCAGAAGACCTCAGATAACTTTTAATTTTAGGTTTTCATTTGCTCTTGGCACACTTTATCTTCACTCACCGCATGCACTTTCTGGTAATGATAACTCTTATATTAGTTTAATTGTTCACCAAGTTAATATTTGTATCTAGATGAAAATCTTAATTAATTTTAACGAAAAATGAGACATACATTATTGTACTGTGAATTCTTCAACCGCGCGAGAAGTGAATGACAACAAAGGAAACAAAAGCGAGAGAGTTGTTGAGCGAGAGAAATGCTCAGAGGTTCCCCATCTGTCAACGTCGCTTCTTTCCAATTCCAACTTCTTTTAATTGGACCATAATGCCAATGCACCTTCCACACATTGGCATTCACCAACAAAAAAGAACATCAAGCTTAGAAAAAGTTTGAACAATAATTATTCTCACTGAACCTTGCTTCTTTCTCTCCTTCTGTACTCCTCCATCATGCAAAATGCAATATCTCCTCACAGAGTTAAATTATGCCTAAAATCTTAATTCAGTCACATGTAATTACTCTACAGTGCCATTCATTACATCCACTCACCTGTGAAATGGTTCCCAACAAAGAGATGTAATCCACTGCCTGTGCCCTCTGAGGGCTTGACCACACTGTTTTCCAGTATCAGGATCCCAAATCAAAATTTCTCCACTTTTGCAACCAGATGCGAGACGAGCACCATTTGGAGACCACGCAATACAAAGGACCCAATTTTTATGACCTATACATCACATGACAAGATTAGTTAACGATTAATTTAGTAGAGTATTAAACTTACTAAAATTCCATTTTGGGGACTAGATTTAAGATAAACTGCTCTTAGGATTACAATTAGATGCAGTACATTTTATAAAAGTTGTGAGGATAAAAAAACACACACACAACATTAATATTCTACGTTTTACATAATCCAAGAGCACTTAAATCAGTTTTACTCTTGACAAATAAGTGTTTTGTATTCTACAAATGGTAGGCATTTTATTCTAAAAACATGAAGGCCTACACATTACATTAAACACACTACAATCAAACTTTGCAAAGCAACAATTAGTGGTTGGGGCTTGCGGACGGAATAAAGGTATGTTGAAGGGAAGCACCCATTCAAATGCTGAGGATAAATAGGATCTATCTGAAACATGCATGAATCTTGCAAGATTGGAGCACATTATTCCAAGATTTGTAATGAAAAATGAAATAATTCTGAAGTATCAAGAGCCTAAGAAGCCTAAAACTAGGAAAAAATTGAGATTACAATTCTTTTTAAAAAAGTGATACACTAAATTTTCTTTGGAACAGTGATCTTGCTGTTAATTCCAATCATGATAACTTGAAAGTGAAAATTTACACCAGCATTACTACTTAATGTGTGTAGATGAGAACTGCATGGACTGAAGAAGAGGTCAAGTTTCTTATGAAACCTAATAACAGAAGGTGCAACATACCTTTGCAAGTATGGTGTGGTGTTTGAGTATCTACATCCCAAAATCTAACAGTAGTATCCCCAGAGCCACTTGCTAAATGTCTACCATTAGGACTAAAACTCACAGATATGACTGCTTCAGCATGGCCAGGAATTGAACTGAAACATTACCAAAATTGAATTACCCACATTGAAGTGTAGAAAAACTCACAAATGTTTCAAAAATTCACCACACTTTTATAAAAATAATGACAAAACATCTATACCTAGTGCATCTAGTCACAGCTCGTACTTTAAAAACTGCCTGTTGCTGGTAAACAATATCAACAACTTGTTCAGTCCCTCCTTTCTCACCATCTATTACACTTTCTAAGGTGCTCTTGATTTCATTGTCATTCACGAAGAAAACGTAAGGAGTGTGCTCGTCCTAATGACATAAATATTGTACTATTAGTAAACAAAAGCATAACAATTGTCATAAAGTAATATTTTTGTTTGTACGCACCTGTTCCAAAAGCGCATTACATATAAGCTGTAGCTTGTCTACAGTTATGTTGATAGGCAGATCCAATAAACTACCAGTAACGTCTCCAGTTTCTGACTTAAACCGAGTTAAAATTCTAGGTGTCTCCAAATTCTTCATCCATGATTATGGATATGTAATTCTGGACAAATTGATGACAGTTGTGATTCTTAAACGCATGTGCTCACAACGGCAATTTGTCTATAGGAAGAAAAATGGGGCTGATTCACACCGCACGGTACCCCTCACTCAGACCCTCGTGGCTCGTGGCCTGCTCGTGCAGGGCTGGTTCACTCAATGTTAAAAAGCGGGGGACAAAATTTTAGTTCCTCCGTCACTAATATAGCAAAGATAGCGCTGCTATTGCGTTTTCGCGCGCATTTTGAAAATAAAGTTGCGCGAATGCAGGTTACGGTGAGTGTAGGGAATATCCATGGGTATTATCTGCTTTTCTTACGTTTTACTACAAATAATTGTATTATTTAACCTCTTGAAGGATGCCGTATCATAAATTCCCGAAAAATAAACTTAGGTCTGAACGATAGTTGAAAATTTATTGTTTACATATAACAATTTTCAATGAATATTTGACATGAATACATAGATGAAAAACTTGGAAAAAATGATGGAAAATTCCCCATTTCATTTGGCTTCAGTTGCAACCAAACATCAACACCCCAGCTTCTATGTTGTATGCAGGTGCTGGCTTTAATATTGTTGGTAAAAGTCATTCAACTTTTATTACACAATTATTTAAAAATAATTGATGTAAAAATAACTTTCATTACATATCCTACTTAACAATTAATTGTCCATTATGAAAGAGTTAGTACAAAAAAAAATATTGTTTTCTAACATTATACAGTCTTTTTCCGCAACAGTGCAATCAGGGATCGTCAAATGTGAAAGTTGTTAATTCCTTGTTAGAAAAACCTAGAAAACAGAATAAAAGCTAACAATGCTCAAACTAAATATTTTGTTTGTACATTCAAATGTTTCTATAGTCACATTTCTGATTTTTCTATGTGTTTTTGTGAATTTTTTTAATAATTTGTGTCCACTAAAAAAAAATAACATTTATGATTTTTAGATTTGAAATTTGTTCATCTCTTCTTCAGAATTTTTGTAATATCATTATTACAACAAACACAATGGCTGATTCGTTAACGGATTTCACAATTGTTTTGCGGTGTGGAATTTATATTGTACATCTACATTAATATTTTCACATTATTTTTAGTATTATATTTTATATAAATGTTTTATATTTATACAATCTTCAGAAAATAAAGAAAACATTATTTTTAGGATTAACTTACCTCATTGACAAAACAGAAATAATTCACCTGTTTAACGTGCCTCACTTGCTGAAAGGAATTCAAAATAATCTTTTAACTAAAACTTTGGAAATAGATGTAGGAAATTTTAAGGAAACTAAGTTAGCTTCATGGCACATCATAGGAAAAGTCTATAACCTTGTCAAATATGTACACAAAATTAATAAGGCCATGAGGAAATTGTATGATGAACATATTGTAACCAACAAAATAAAAAAATGAGAGTTAAATATACCACACAGGTTTTTAGTGAATCAGTGTTGGCATACATGAAATTTATATCTCAAATCATATATACTCTTTGTCTCAAATAGATGGTAAATATAAATTTAAATATTTACTTGCTTTCACAATTTCAATTTAATTTCATACGCAGCATTCTTATTCATTTCATAGTTTCACATTTATTAATTATTCTTGAATTCTTCTCTTAAATTAATTGGATCACATCCCACAAAGAGTTGAGTGAAGTTTAATGTTGTATGGAGCTACAAGCAAAAGTTAAGATGCAATTTCATCAAGTCAAGAATAGAGGGTCCAATATTTTTTAAGTGCTTGTGTTTGCATGGTACATACACATACATAAAAATTGTGCAAAAATATTTTAGGATGTGTGTAATTACCACTTTTTTTGTAGTTGAATTTGAAACTCCATCTGGCACTTTAAAAATTCCTAATAAAGAAGATCTGGCAACAGCAGGGATTTTAAATTTTTTAAATGATTTATTCAATTCATGCAATGGGAAAGCGGAAGGTCCCAATTTATCTCTGCTGGATCAAATAGTAGCCCTCATAAACCTTTTTGCATGAAAGCAAACAAAATTAACAAATGAGATTTGTGAACCCCAACCACTAACAAAGAGGAAAAAGTTCCATCCTTATGGAATTGGATCTTTACAATTGACGGTTTCCTCTCATTAAGCCATAATTAACCAAACTAGGAGTCAGCCTCTTTAGAGGCAGGAAAGTGAATTAGAGCCCCTAAGAAATTTTTTTTGCTCTATCAGAAATTACAATGGATCTAATTTGAACTCCGCTCCTTAATAACTTTTTAATTCATACAGGACGTTTTTATTTAATAACATGAACCATGCCAAACTTATTGAGAATTGTGACAAAACAGAAGGAAACTTGCTGTTTACTTTTCAAAAATTTGTTTCCAGCCATATGAATGAATACATGAAACAAGAATATATGAAGTAGAGATGCCTGAGATGATCCCTGAAATTCCAACCCCAAAAAGAAGCATTTTTCGAATCAATTAATTCACCTGATTTTATGGCAAAGTAATTTTTAAAAACATTCAACTGCAAGACTTGTAAAGAATCATTCCAAAATTTAAATTATAATTCATTATTTTTATCAACTGCAGAGTTATTCATATGTTTTTCCTTTTTAAAAAATTGCACCATTTTCTTTTGTTTATGCTACAATATGAGATTTTTCATTTTCGATAGCAATCTTATTGGTTACTGCACATCTGAACACCTCATGACTATATTTACACCATGTTCACACATAAACTATCTTCATTGAAATCTGCAAATAAGCAGAACAATACTGAATTGTTTCTGGTGACTTACTTTTGACAGTATATTCAGTAAAATTGGAATGGAGTTTTTTCTGTAACTAACAATAATATTATTGATACAAGATTTATTCAGATGATTCATTTACCAATTCAAATTTGGCTACATTTAATTAAAAAATCATCATATTAACGTCTTGTAACACTGAAGTACGTGAAATATATAAAAATATTTCCCCTAATTTGCAGGGTCCTTAATATTTATAAATTTGCAAAATAAACTTTAGATAATGAGAGTATATTATTTATTACACTCAGTTCTTTAATTACACATTCCAAAACCAATGTTTTCTTAATTGTTCACAAACTCTTAAATTGGTTTCATTATTTATTTAATACATTTCCAGTACTTGTTAATCAAGTTTTTCTAAACAAGGCAAATATTATTTGATTTATATGTTACCAAAATAATATACTTGTCTATAACATCATTCAAACTCGCAGCACTTGCAGCTTCAAGGGGGGAAAAAAATGTACACTGGCACACTTAGTAATAGGATTTTCTTGGAATGTTCTTTGAAAAGAGTGCTGGGCTTGTAGGAAACACTGTTGGTGAAGTTCCATCTTCTAGCGTTGGTGAAGAAAAAATTTTCTTATATCTTGCCAGTGCATCTCCTCACATCATACTGCAACTCGAATATCACCTCCAAAATGGAAACATAACTCGTACACCTAAGCAAATTAAATTAATTACATTTTGTAATAAACTAAAGATAGTGTACCTATTCTAGAAATGCAAACAATAATGAATTATGTACTTTTATTTATTTCTATTTATTTGGTCAGAAAACAGTAAAAACTGTATATGACGTATGGGGGAAGAGATTATCTGCACACACTTTCTTCTTCAAATTGTCTCATTTGAAAATGAGACATTTTAAATAACTGGGCAATGCAAACAATGAATTAATATAAAACTTGTCCAATACCATGTGAAGTGATCATTTGGAAATAATATAATTAAAACACTTTTAAACCAACAGTACAGAATAAATTACACATCTACCTAGGTTAGGTTATACTATATGGATTTAAGGATATTCAAGATCATTTTGCACGGTAGAAATGTTCACAAATGAAATAATCAATTACAATAATGCAATAAGATTTCAAAATGAATCAGAAATACCTCCACTGCTGGTTGGGCGAAAATCCAGCAATGTATTGTCTACCTCCAGTCTTCTTAACATCTTCCAAAACGCCGAAAATGAAGTTTTAGACACGGCAAATAAATGTCGTGGCACGATTCATTCTATTTAAAATACATGCCATTCTAAAAACTAACAAAAAGCTGAAAAATGTCGCCAGAAACAGCACCAGAGCAGCACGAAACCATGTACGAATCAAATCCACCGCCTACATTGCGCCTACATTGCCACCGGCAGCTTTTGAATTGTGTGACGTCACACGTTTAGTTCGCTCGCTACAGCGATAGAGTAGATGGCGCAGAAATCATTACCCTGTTTTCACGCCCCTGCTGCTCGTGGGCCCTGTGGGCCCTCGCTCCCGCCTGCCGTCGCTGTCACGGCCTGCGTGATACGTTCGTAAGTATCGTTCACTTCTGATTCTCGAGTCGTGAACGATAGATTAATCATTTAAGCGGGACATTTAAACAACAGTTTCCCGCAAACGTTTTTCACACTAGAAATGTAATTTTCTAACGAACACGGTTCCCTGTAAAATAAATTCTCTAAAAAAATAGATAATATTCCCTTTAAAATAAATTTTATTGAAGGTGAGTGTCCCGTTGAAAAGAAGTTTTCTTAAAAATGATGGAACAGGAAAGAGCATAAATTTACTAATCCGGTACTATTAATATTCTTAGTAAATTTAGTAAATTTACTAACCGGCGTTTCGCGCATCTTCACGTGTTTGCGACTGCGCAGTTTGAATACTGGAGCCTTTCTTAGAAAGTGCTTACTGACGTGAATTCTTATAAAACTGACTTGGTAATTATGCGGTAGATAGACTCAAGGTTGTTTATAGTGAACGCGAGGGCCGAAAGTCCGAGCCTCGCCGTGACTTGAATCCGGGCGAGCGAAGAGAGAAAACTTGCCTTTGAAAGTAATTTGCCTTTTTTATAAAGTGCTTTCTGAAGTGATTTCTTATAAAAGTGAATTGGTAATTATGTGGTGGATATACTCAAGGTTCTTTATAGTGAAGAGAAGCGAGAAAACTTGCCTTTGAAAGTAATTTGTCTTTTTACTTCCCGTTTATGTACGTATATACGGAGTAATAATACGTATATAGTACATGGAAAGTTATGTAATGCTGCGCGAAAAAATGGGGAATTATCGGCAGAAAAAAATTCGTTGCCGGGCCCTGATAACGAAAAAGTGGATAAATCCAGTTGTTAAATTAAGAAAAAATCCCCTAACACCGTGGTGTAGCTAGAATCCAGGGGCGTAGCGTCCATGGATGTGGGTGATGTATTACATACCCTAACAATATCAGTTATTTTTTTACTTTAAAATGATTGTAAATTGTCCATTTGTATTTTCATTTTGTATTACAATATTTCTTTATATTTCAAACTTCGCGCCGTTGATGATTCGATTCTTCACGTGGTTGATTGCTCTCTCGTGAACGGTAACGTTCCTCCGCACCGATTGGAAGAAAATCGAATCACGTCGTGGCATGGTATCAAGGAAGCGTAGTACCGTACAGTTACTGGTATTTTACAGTCCCGGATCAACCAAAAGTGGAAGTTCGATATTCGGCATTCATTTACATTCTTCAGCTCAAA
>JAHLJT010009355.1:67861762-67891861 GCA_031308135.1 Acheta domesticus
AAATTACAACTTACAATTTCAAAACTTTGTCTTTTCCTCCACTAGCAACACGCTGACCATCTGTTGACCAATCAACAGCATAAACTTCATCAGCATGGCCCGGCAGTCAACTTCTATTTTCCTGGTTTGCATGTTCCACACTAAAATCAAATACAATTATATACCCAAAGATCAAAAAGTTCTATACTTCTATATTGTTAAAAACAGTAAATGAACCAGTAGAAAACTAAGGACACAAAATACAAACATTTTGTGTTTAAAAAGGGAATAAATATTTATTTAATTTATTTAAATATATTTAGACATGAGATATACAGTATATCACAAGTTTTCATTCAGCAATTTCCTTTGCTTCAATGTGCTAGGAACTGCTCTCTCTAGTACACTAGCATGCAATCATAATTCAAGAAATCCAATTACAAAAATTGCATTTTTCACTATTTTGTAACTTCATTAGCTCTTTTATACATTTGTGAAGAAATATATGTAAGAACAGTATTCATTGTCATAATTAGTGGTTATGATATATATGATGTAGCATATTCTCATATCTCATAATCATATGCTTATAATTATAATGCTTACTGTGCATTGCCACAGATATACTAATATTTCAAACATCTGGTACCAGGGTACAATTTTTTCCAATTTTATTTCAATTTCAAATAGATAGTCTTACAATATGATAAATACCGCCCTTCCACTTCAGCCTATATAAGGTTAATTCTAATCATCAATCAGTTCATCACTACCATTCTACACATAAAAATGAAAATATTGAGAGAAAGCTTTGTGAAATCTTTCTTTGTTACAATTTTTGTTTTGTTAAAACGAATTTGTAATTCTCAGCAGTTCATTTTAGCATTAGCAATAAATACAAGAAATTACAACCTTTTCACAATGCGGGCATAGAATCATTTGGTAATAGAGCAATTATTGAAATGCTGTAAACAAAGGCCTCCTTTATTTACCTGAATCTAAGGCAAGGTTTATCTCTAAATATTATCATAATTCATCTTATATTTGCATATTTAGTCTAGTTGATTAGGATTTAAATTTACACTGATTATCCACATTAAGAAATTAGAAGCTGACATAACAATAAAGGCTAAACAAGCTGACATAACCAATAAAGGCTAACTAAAGCAATAAATGTTACAGTTATCTATAATACTTAATTATTTCTGCAAATTCTTATTATTTTATAATTCATTTTGGAAAAAGAAGTCTGATACCCCAGAAAATAGAGAAATGCATTTCATAGGGCCATGATTAGAGAAAAGCATTCTAAAACCCTGCAAAAAATACTCTGCTCGTTGCAAATGTAATTTGGAGCGAAAACCAAATATTTTCATGCAAATGCCAACAAAAATTTAACAATTATCACTCCTTTTCATACTGCTATATCATCACAACAATGATATGTAATTCATAGAAACTTGCAACACACGGCGGAATTCCATAGTTGCATTCCCTGCAGTTGATATTTTCTGAGAGCTAGCAATATTTACTTTTTATTTCATATATTTCAAAAAGGTTTTAAATAATATCTAAAAGATTAATGTATAAATGTGTAACAAAAGGATGAATGTAAGAAACAAACAAAGAATAATATACAAATTCTAACATACAAAGCATCCAACTGTCTGAAGCGCAGTCAATTTGCAGCGTGCAATTAGGTTTGTCACAAACCTATAGAAAAATTACCCGTATTTTAAAAAAATTAATTATGACCTTATTTGAAGATGTATTTTTGATTAATGCATATCATGGAGAAAAAAATTGTATTTTCACAATTGAAGTTGTATGAAGACAATGAAAACGAAGTGCAGTCAATTTGAGTGAGCTATTATGTTTGTCACAAAATTGTAGAAAAACTACTCATATGTTCCAAAAATTTAACATCACCTTATTTGAAAACCTGTTTTTGATGAGCACATTTCATTAAGAAAAACAATTGTATATTCATAATTATAGTTGTAAGAAGATGGTGGAAAATTTTTATTTTTTCCAATTTTTGAAAAATCAGAATTTTCAACAACAAGAGACCTGCGCCATTCTCTTAAATGACATTCAAGGACCTATCCAACAACAAAATTCAGTCAAAACTGTTGGCGCTATTTTTTTTTAAATGTGCCAGGGTCATCATGTAAAGTAAGTAAAATTAAAAAAATTGGTTTCAAATTCAAAGGGCCATGAGATTGATCAGCGGAATATCAAATTTGGAGAAAATCAGCTGAACGGTTTAGTCGCTAGCATCGTTCACAGACAGATAGAGGCAGAGGCAGACAAAGACAGACGTTTTGCCATCAATCGATTTTTCGGTATCAATCAACTATAAAAACGTGGGTTTTGGCTGCACCCCCTTGTTAGAGGATTTTTTTTCTAAATTTAGCAACTGGATTTATCCACTTTTTTTTTGTTATCAAGGCCTTGTAATAAGAGTTTTTTCTGCTGAAAATCTGCCATTTTTTCTTGCATCATTACTTCACTTTCCCTATGCTCTGTATTACATTTTTATACATGCTTCTATATATTTACATATATGAGAAACTAAAAAACAAACATATTCACATATATACACACAAATTAAACATTCTTTTTATGAACACATGTTCATGAATTAATGAAATGGGAGGAACAAACCTTTGAGAGTAGAATCTGCACTACCGCTGACTAATAACCGTGAATCAGCAGACCATTGCTATTTGATATACAGCTTGTACATGCCCTCTTAGTGCTGCAAGAAATCTAAAATGCAGTAATAAATAAGAAGAAAATCTTTGAAACAGAATGATATTTCAATTAACAATTTAAGAATATCAAACATACTTTCCAGTTCGTCCATCCCATAGTTTGATGGATTTATCAAATGAAGCAGAAGCAATGATACGAGTATCAGGTGAAAATTTAACGTCATTCACAAGCTGCTGATGCCCAGTCATACGAGCTAGAGAGAAAAAACACATTTTTTCAAAATTAAAACACAAGACAATAAAATTTCTGAAAAGTAATTTCTTACATAGAAGTCACCTTTGAGTTTTCTTTAGTAAACAAAAACACGACAGAAGGAGAAATCTATCAATTCTCAAGACAAGTTCAACACAATCCACCTCGTATATTGAATTTGTTTCAACATCTGTAATTGGGAATCTCTCAATTGAAAACATAAACAATAATTAAAAAAGTTATAGTTGAATTAATATTAAATGAATTCCAAATTCCAATCAACATCTTGGGAAGGGAGAAATTATATACATTGTTTTCAAGGCCCTCAAAGTATCAGATAATGATTAAAGATGATCATATCAAGTTAAATGAACAAACAAAAGTATTTTAAGATGTTCAAAAAATCTCAATTTTATTTTTCTGATACTATATTTCAGAAATATTACAAAATAATATAATAAATAATTCTGCAAAAAGCACAAACATTTACTACTGTACTTTTACAACACTCACCTATAGGCTTTTTGCTATTTTCAGGTTGCCACAAAAACAAAGTAAAATCATCTGACCCTGACACCAATCTCTCTTCACTAGAAGGATGTAATTCATTGTATCTTTCCAAAACTTCACTTGGTGACAACTTTCCTGAAAATAAAATTACTTTGCCATATTAACCCTAATTTCTTTTTTTTCTCAACAAAGGAACAATTGTTCATTCAATAACAAAACAAATATTGCAACAAATTATTGATATTTATGAGTAAAAATGAAAATGTATTACACAAAACCATACTTTATGTGAATTAGATTATATATGTGAAAACAATGTAATACAGTACTGTAATATAATAAACCATAAGAAATATGTAAACATTATATAAAAACTGACAATTTAGTCACATGTAGTTACTACGTAGTTTCTTGCAAACTAAGATTATTGTTATTTGGACAAACTCCTCAAGTAATGTCATAAAATCTTATTAAATTGTGTGGTAACAAATTTGGCTCCAAACATTGTACGTTTGTTATGTAGCATGTGCAATTCACAAACCAGGTCTCTTTTACACTGTAAAGTTTGATGGTATTTTGTGTGATCTCTTAATGTAAGTAGGAACATATGGTTATAACAACAATAATATTTTACACAATATATATTATCCACAATTCAAGCCATCCTGTATAATAATTGAACTCTAGACCAAATGCATCAAGAAGAAATCTTTCTATATGAGCAATTCCACGTCAAATCGCACAAGAGTTGACATGACATTTTTTTTAAATGTACGATATTTTTTTCTTAAGTCTGGACATCAAAAAAAGGGACACGTATGTTTTTATTTGCCTGAAAATTGATTATTTGTGTGTAGTTATGGGCTATATTAATTTTGGAATTTACAGGTACTTCACAAAACAAGATCAATTATCTCTCCGAATGTACTAAATATAAAAAATTTCTGGTTTGTGTCATTTAATACTTTGAAATGTGTATTTTATTCCTCTATAAATATTTTTTTCATTTTAAAAAATGTATTTTTTCATTTTAAAAATGTATTTTTTTCATTTTAAAAAATGTATTTTTTTCGAAAAAAGTAAAATTCTATATAAACTCAATGAGATAAAAATTTTAAAAAATATAGGCATGTTTCTTGTTCAGTTTTCTAAAAAATCCAATAAGAAAAAAAGTGGGCACTCCACACATACAGTCCTAAGAAAATAAATTGTAAGTATGAGGGCGGCTCTGCCTAACCAGGCACTAACGAATTGTGTTTGGCCATCTTTGATGCAGGTGCTGAAGAACTAAAAAAAGAATGGACCGTCTGTCTGATAAGGGTTTCAGAGTTATTAGTATTTCAGATGTTCACTCTGCCCCCAGAATGTATGACATTGTGTCATACATACTTTTGTGGGTAACATCGTGAGAGACTTGTGGGTCACCTATGTTCTTATGAGTGAGAGCAAACCGAATTGAAATACGAGCCATTCCATGTCAAATCGCACTCGAATTGACAAGACTATTTAAAAAAAATAAATGACACGAATACATGGCATTCATTCTGGACATCAAAAAAGAGGCACGTGTTTCTTTATTTACCTGAAATTGTTTATTTGTGTAGTTTTGCCTATATTAAATTTTGAAATTTACGCGTACTTTGCAAATATGATTAATTGACGCTCTGAATGTATTTAACATAAAAATTACTGGTTTGTTTCGTTTAATTTTTTGGTATGTGTATTTTATTCATCTGTAAATTACTTTCTCAAAAAAATAAATATTTCATTAAAAAATTGTAATTATTTTTAAAAAAACGAAAATTTCTTTATGAACACTCTCAGATTAAAATTTGAAAGAATAGGCATATTTCTTATTCAATTTTCTACAAAACATAACAAGAAAAAAGTGGGCACTCAACACGTATAGATAAAAAAAATCTATTGTAATTATAGTATTCGGGCGCGTGGTTCCTGCCCCTGCACTAACAAATTGTGTTCGATCAGTCTTGGATACTAATGCCGACGAACAATAAAAAGAATGGCCCTCTGCCTGATTTGGGTTTCAAGAAACATTATTAAATCATATGTTCTCTCTTTCCCAGAAGGGATAGGTGACAGCAAAACGAATGCTTTTCCTCGTGTCAGCGAAACGAATTTTACTGCAGAGTCCCTTTGCGTCCTAGGGACAGGGTGCCCACCTGACCTTGCTCGTGAAGTACAATCGACAACTTGTCAAGGACATGGTAAAATTTTCTCAACATCAGTCGCAATACGCAATACTTATGAAGACAAGAGTGCTAGTATTTGTTCTGTGAGTAGCGTGTATACTGTGCAACATGAGTGGCGATCAGCGTATGAGATAGATGTTTCAATCCATTTAAACGTTCTGATCACGATTTTTAAAAAAGAAAATCTCCAAGACGCGTAACCACGATTTGCTGGCAAATTTACAGGAGTCATTAGATTGGTGAATTTGTGATTCATTTCGGAAGAAAGGGAATCAGCTTCCAAAACGGCCTTTTCTTAATGAAGATAGCATCGAGATCAGTGACTCCCGTGGCATTAACGAAAGTAGCGGAACGTCCAGGTGAAAAAAGTAGAAATCAAGGAAGTGACAATTTAAGCTCCTCAGTACAGTTCGTCAAGTGTCTGCGAAATGAATAAAGAGAAGATAAACATGAGTTTAATTGCAATAGGAGAAACCCCCGCCATGAAAAGAAAATTGGAACAAAATGGCATCTCCATGAGAAATTTTAGAAAGTACGAAGTGCCAACACAGATAAATTTTTCACATTGAAGATCCTTGACGTCCATCGAAAAATTAGACAAGATAATATTTAGTAACTTATCGAATTACTATCACTCAACAGATGACATGATGTTCAAAATTTAAATTTTGACAATTTTTGAAAGTTGGACATACAATAAAATTAAACGACTTTTTGCAGCAACCGAACCGATAAAAGTGTCTAAAACTTGGCTGAAGAGAATGGAATTTGTCCAGAAATGAAGTAAATTCGGTAAGGCATTAAAACTGTGCGCTGTGATGAAAGTTCAGGAATTCTATGGGAAGCGAGTACATGTATTTAAAGTGAGTTGTAAAGGGACCAGAAAATTTAAATGTCAGTCAAACCTGAATCAAGAATCCATCATTTAATTATTTATAGATTTATAAATTATTTATAAATACATTAATATTATTATATGTATATCAATACACATAAATATTATTATTATAAATTCAATCATGAAGTTTCACCTCCTCGAGAAGTACTTAAATTACTGCTTCATCCAAAGAAACCGACGACAAGTAACGCAAAAAACGTGTCTATTGCAGCAATTATTACACACTGGTTCGTAAAATATTAATATCTTTTAAAGTTACTGAGATCCCACTTGATTTTTTCTGGACTTATTATCAATACTCTAGGGCGTTTATAAACATTTCAAAAAAATTTTAGCTCATTGAGTTTACAAAAATTATCAATTTTCAAAATTTCAGTTTTTTTTAAAAAATTGAAAATTCAAAAAATTAAATATTTTGCAAAATCTTAAAAATTAAACATGTTTTTAAGTTTTGAATGGAATTTGAACAGACTTTCTATAATTGATGAATTCAAATATATGATATTTTTAAGTTAGTGATGCGTGTCATTTTAGCAAATTTCATTATACAATATTTCCAAAAATAATAAAGTTAGAAAAAAATAAAATACAAGTGTTCACTTATTTGATCCAAAAAACACATAGAAAAAATTAGAAGATAAATAAAAACATGAAGGTCAAATTTGGTCTTTTTGTGCGATTTTGACGTGGAATGGCTCATATCTATTTACATTAATGTCTAACTTACACCGGGGATGCGAAATAAAATAAATCCTCAGTGTTTTGAATCTTATTGGTGATTTGAATTCATTTGAGCTAATACTTAATAGATCTGAAATCCATTTTTCTCGAACATGCAAGAATTTTTTGTAATTTTCAAAGAAAAAAAAACTAGTAAACAAAAACTCTCGACTTATGGAAGTTTCAAGAAACACAAAGTAAATACACAGTTATTAAGACTAATATACACAATTCTACAGAAGGAAAAGAAGTGTTAATATGTGTAATAGCAGTACACATCTCATGCACATTGACAACATACATTAACAATGGTTATATTATTTTAACAATATCAGAGACACTGCTCACACTTTCTTCTTGCTGAAATTTTGCTTTCTCAGTCATCTTCTTGACATCTTAAAACAATCATTTTTGTTACTATACTACAGGGAGAGCAGACGGAAACTAATTGAATTTTAGAAATCCAGCTCTTTCTGTAGGCAGTCGCACTTTCCACTTAAGGAGCCTGAAAGGCCCCCCTATTTGTTCTGTGGCTTCGTTTGAAAATATTTTTATAAAAAATGTCGCACAATCGACAATGGACTACGACAATGAAATTCCTTTATACTTTCACTTTTCAACTATCTTTTTTGAGTTAGCAGATCTTCATCACAAATTTAGTTTTGTATCTGCCACAAGTGTGAATACATTGTCTTAATTGTGTGAGAGGTAGCAACCTTCAAAAATCAATCTTGCTTCAGTGAATATGTGTGAAAAATTGTATTGAAAAGAGCTTGATTATATATATACTGAAGGGATTTGTTTTTGAGTAAAAGAAATATTAATTGTTGCTGTGAAAAACGGATCATTTCGAGCCTTCGATAAAGTTGATATAGCTTTATTATTACAAAAAATCAAAACGTTAAACTTAAACGGAATCTCCATGACATGGTTATGTAATTATTTGACAAACAGAACCCAAATAGTGCGTTACAAAGAATTCAAATCCCAACCATACATGAGTAAATCAGGTGTACCACAAGGATCTCATCTCGGTCACTGTTTGAAAAAACCATTTTGTATACTTTTGTTCAGTATCACCACCACAATATTAACAAATTCATAAGTTTAGAGCTTTCAATTTTAAAGAGAATGCTTGAATCAGGATAATCTGGGCAATACATTACTTCAGTTACTGATATCTTGATTTACATTAGTTTCTAAAATACAGAAATACGTACCAGAGGTATTCATTTGAATTGGGTCACAAGAACCAATGCGTAACACATAATCAGTGCTCAATGCTAATGTGTTTACCCAATGAGCATGTCCTCTAATGTACGGACACATAACTCCCTGAAAAACAACAATATTTATTATCAAGATGATTTTCAGTTTCCTTATATTGTCTGCGGGAACTTCACAAAGCAGCAGATTACATATGCTATAAAATGTACAAAATACAGTTGTAAGTACAATAAATAAAAAGAATTAAATAAAATGATACTCACATCACTTGTTCTCCATACTTTAATGGTACGATTCTTGGGAACTACTATACAGCAAACCAGACCCACCCCAACGAATGCAGGTGACACATTTAGTGTGGCTTGTCAAGATAAGAAGAGATTGACCAAGAACTGTATCCCATATTCTTATATCTCCATCTTTTGAGGAACTTGCCATACGTCTGCATTCTGGGTTCCTACAAAAAAAAAAAAAAAAAAAAAAAAAAAAAAAAAAAAAAAAAAAAAAAAAAAGAAGAAGAAGAAGAAGAAGAAGAAGAAGAAGAGTAATGGAATTAATATACTAAGTAAACATTTCTTTAACACACAAACAGTACTAAATTAAATGCTGTGTGTATATGTGTAAAAGGAGAAAGGGGGACAAGGATGAGCAAGGAAAGATCATATACTAGCCTATTTGTTTCATTATACTGCTCCGGCATTCACTTGGTATTGTTCAGAGAAGACACAAAAATCTACCAATCAAAGCAACCAGCATGCAAAAATTCTCCTTTAGACAGCAGTTGAATTCAACACAGCTACAGTAAAACACCTTTTATACACTTTTCAGGGGACCAATGGGAAAGCGTAAAATGCAGGAAAGTTAAAAAAACGATATGCTAGGCAAGTATTTACATTATTTGCTGAAATGGTGGCTTTGTTTTTCTTTCTGGATCTTACTTCATTAGAAGAGGAAGTATTGTATTCGTATGCCAGAAAAATGGTGAACTTTCGACAGAAAAACTAATTGACAGGGCCCAGGTAATGAAAAAAAGTGGACAAATCATGTTCCTGTATACTATAGTAAATTACTACCAATAACACATGGTGTAGCCAGAATCCATGCTTTGTGGGTCCTTGAAATCAAAAAATCAATTTACAGCAAAACATTGTATATGGTCAACACAAGTGCCAAAATCATTCAGCCGATTTCTCCAATACTGATATTGCCGGATTGATGATCTCAAAGCTACGCACGTTTGCTACAAACATATGCTACAAAACTATTAATTTACTACATTTTGGATCAGGATTTATCCAATATTTCAGTATCAGTACTAGTTTTCCTGTCTAAAAATTGCCATTCTTTGCTGCAGCATTACATAACTTTCTCTACAATAAGTATTTTTCTCCCATATAATACACATGTATAGGAGAAAGTGAAATATAAATGGAAAAAAATTATGTTAAAAAACAGAAGCATTCTTTATATGTAGTAAATTGCGGGAAGAGGATGCATTGTAAACATAGGCTTTAGAGCAAGACCAACAAAAAATTACGTAAAAGGCAGGAAAACGTTAAAATGCAGGAAAGTAAAAACGGGCTTTTACTGTACGTAGCTAGCCGACAAAAATCTGCCAACTTAGGACTATATCTCTAGAGCCCTGGTCAGTGGCAACAAGTGAGCTACCTCAGCTCGTCACGCATCTCAGGCATAGCATCCACAATTAAGTGAAGAGACTTGACGGCAAGATGGGGTGCCCAACCTTGTTGACTTACTTGATTACTTACGTTTACAGTGCCCAGGGCAAAATATAAATTGATTGAACCGGGAAAGTGAGGTTGATAATAGAGAAAATTCAAGAAATGCGACTTCAGTAGTTTGGGTATGTTATGAGAAGACCTCTCGAGTGTAAATAATAGAGATGGGAAACGAGGATGGGGCCGCCAAAGAAGAAGTGGAAACATTGTGTAAGAAAATGTATGTGTCAGAATGGTGTCACTGTGGATATGGTACAAGATGGAAACAGCTGGAGGAGAGTAGCGATCGAAAAAGTCAACTCTAACTGTGATAAGGTTCAGAAGAAGAGAAAAGTATATAATATTTATAATCAAGTACATACAAATTATTAATAAAAACATTTAAATGTGTATGAGTTTCCAATAATTGGCACTCTCAGATAACAGGTGACCTCGGTGACCACCTTGCCCAAAGGCCTCCCTGTTGGTCACAGCGAAACAAGTCCGTCCCAATGGGGGGCACAAGTGCAGGAGAATGAACCATCTACAGCTATGCTTGTGGAGGGCTCAAACAATGCAGGTCACCCTCAGGTGCAATTAGAAGATGAGATCAGCCCAACAGCATGCAAGAGTCTCCCAACAACCTGAGGCGATCATGTCTCTGATTGATGTTCATCCCCAGAATGCAGACCTTATATGACATTGTCTCTCGCCGTTACCCCTCTTCAACTTGATCAGTGTAGTAATGCTGCGGATTGAATTACTACATCAAACTTGCCAGCTACTCAAGTTATCTCACCTACCTGGGTTGTCCTTGCCTGCATACCTCACTATTATGTCAGTGAAACTACAGTGTGCAAAATGAATGAGCCTACTTGAATCAGGAGCAACCATAATTGTGCAATTAAACTATAAGAACACTAGTGGTACCATGAATTCAGTTTCCAAGGCTGATCAGAAAAAAATCCAGATCCCTGAACAAAACTTGAAGGGCCTTACAAAAAAATTCTAGTCATATATTTTTCTACATTACAAGAACTTATAAATTATTATGTTAATATATTTTTGCCTAGAAATCATTTTTTCAAACCAACTTTTGAGTGCTCATTGCAGCTCAACCATTCGGAATATCCACGAAGTTTATTAGACAAAATATGCTGAGAATTGTCTTAAGAGCTTATTTTGGCAGTTTTGACGTTTCCTCCACGGACACCCTGTATATGTGTGTGTGTGCGCGTGTGTATGTGTGTGTGTGTGCACGCATGTGTGTGAGTGTATTTAGATATATATTTATATTACAGGGTAGGAACATTTTTAACAATTGAAGTTTGCAATGAAAAAATGACTACTTCCATAGATTCCGCCAACATTCAAGCCATTAATGTGCATTGTGCTCAGTTAGTTTGCTATTGTTGCTAGCAATTCGCGTATTGTGGTTTGCTATTTTTCATAAATCTGCATTTAGTGATTTTGACAGATGTATTAATTTAGTTGTACGTGTTTTTATTTTTTAAAATTATTTTTCACTTGTTTTCATCACTCATCATAGTGGAGCTAGTGGAGATAGTTTTAGTAGTAAAGGTTAGTTTTTTCGATTTTGTATTTTTTGTGCAAAATTAATTTATTATATTTATTATTAATTTTTCTGAACCCAACTTATTAATCATTGAAAAATAATGGAGAGCCCAACTACATCTGAACCTTTTCTTAGTATTTTTTCTTACCGTTAAAGTTAATTCAAAGTTCTCTGCAAATGGGAATTGTAAATTTATTTTGTGGATTATGGAAGGAAACAATGGAAGAAGGGGTACTGTTACTGAGAGGAACAAGTATTGTCAATCATCCTAATCTGACATTATGAATGGCAAAATTATTAGAGGTAAGATTATTATTTTTTTCTTAAATATTATCTTATAAAACTGACAGGTACAATTTTCATAATTAAAATAGTTATTGGTGTATTTATTGTCTAAAACTATTATTTATCATTAGTTTATGCATTAATAGTAATAAATTAAATTTTCTTTTTTCAACTTTCTGAATGTTTACAGGTGGGTGTGAAGTCAATTGAAACAATTATCAACAAACATAAAAAGCAAGAATCTCTGACCATACCTAAAAAGACCCCTAGAAGGACTCGTCCAGCTTCTATATTGACAATTTTACGAAGGATGGAATTTCCAATAAAATATATTGTAATTTGGGTGCAGAATCATTTAAAATTTTTTATTACTTTCTTATTTTAGAATTCTATTTTTTTAAACAATAATCAACTTATATTGTAGTATTTTATGTGAAGCAACATGAATTATGTATGTCTTGGTATTCTATAAGAAAATTGTTCTTCAGTGATTGTGGGTGATGATATATATTAAATTTTCAAGACTCTCAAACCTCCTTGAAGCATATAGTAAAAATCATTGGTTTTATTTGTGGGAAGGAAGACAATTATGCCCATGTTAAGGAGAGTGAAACTATCATTTTTTAAAGAGATTACTTCCTAAGGATTTTATTAGGAACACAAACTCCAGCACACCAAACATTGTAGATTTTTTAATGAAACATGGCTATATTTATGAATGGTAATTTCTTACACTTTTTTCTGGAACTTTAAAATTGTTTCAGTTTTTTGTAGCCTGTTTGTAACTGGTTGTTGGTAACATTTTCAACACATACCTGTAACTGGTTTTGGGCAAGTGGCACCACATTTCTCTCCCCGTATCCCACATCGATTTCAAAATTTTCTTTGACATAATACACTCATTTTAATAGTGAAAATAACCATTGGCTTACCTTGAGCTTTTTCACAATCCCCAACAGCACTACAAGAGTGTGTTTAAGTGGGATGCCTTTTGGGAATAATTTGCCATGTATTTGTAAAACTGGAGTGTGTGGAGCTTTCGAAAAATTGGAGGACACTGGAAACTAGAGTACTATGATCATCCTGGTTTGAAATATTTAGCAAGTTAATGAAAGTTTTAGAGTTTTTACTGTGAAATGACTGCATAATCAGGGAGTAGTTTATAGTACTTTAGTCACAATAACTGATAGTACAAGAGTGCAATATCATTGTGCAACTTTATACACTATTTACTGTGCCATTTATATTGTCAGTGTACTACATTTCTGTTTCAATAAATAACTTTTAAAAAATCAAAAAGTTATATTTATATAACTATCCCTGTAACATGTACTACATCCTGTTTTAATAGAGAAGAAATAGGTATAAGTCTGTCACTGGTTAGAATAGGCAACTTACTGAAGACTACGTATATTAATTATGAATTTCTAATTTTTTAAAGCATCACTAACTTTTGAAAGATAATTTAATTAAGCAGCTAAATAAAATGGATGCATTGCATTAATATTAATATCATTGGGCTGATAGAAACAATTAATTAGGTCACAAAAATTACCATGTATATGTAAATTAATAATCTTAAATAATTGTGGTATTTATTTTTTTCAACATAAATCTTTACTGACAGATAAATCATAAATAAATTGATAACACTGTCATCTCAAAATCATTAACACAAGTCAGCAGATAACTTTTAGCAGAAGACCTCAGATAACTTTTAATTTTAGGTTTTTCATTTGCTCTTGGCACACTATCTTCACTCACGCATGCACTTTCTGGTAATGATAACTCTTATATTAGTTTAATTGTTCACCAAGTTAATATTTGTATCTAAATGAAAATCTTAATTAATTTTAACGAAAAATGAGACATACATTATTGTACAGTGAATTCTTCAACCGTAGCGAGAAGTGAATGACAACAAAGGAAACAAAAGCGAGAGAGTTGTTGAGCGAGAGAAATGCTCAGAGGTTACCAATCTGTCAACGTCGCTTCTTTCCAATTCCAACTGTCAATCACCAACTTCTTTAATCGGACCATAATGCCAATGCACCTTCCACACATTGGCATTCACCAACAAAAAGAACACCAAGCATAGAAAAAGTTTTTGAACAATAATTATTCTCATTGAACCTCGCTTCTTTCTCTCCTTCTGTACTCCTCCATCATGCAAAATGCAATATCTCCTCACAGAGTTAAATTATGCCTAAATCTTAATTCAGTCACATGTAATTACTCTACAGTGCCATTCATTACATCCACTCACCTGTGAAATGGTTCCCAACAAAGAGATGTAATCCACTGCCTGTGCCCTCTGAGGGCTTGACCACACTGTTTTCCAGTATCAGGATCCCAAATCAAAATTTCTCCACTTTTGCAACCAGATGCGAGACGAGCACCATTTGGAGACCACGCAATACAAGGACCCAATTTTTATGACCTATACATCACATGACAAGATTAGTTAACACTTAATTTAGTAGATTATTAAAACTTACCAAAATCCATTTTGGGGACTAGATTTAAGATAAACTGCTCTTAGGATTACGATTAGATGCAGTACATTTTATAAAAGTTGTGAGGATAAAAAAACACACACACAACATTAATATTCTACGTTTTACATAATCCAAGAGCACTTAAATCAGTTTTACTCTTGACAAATAAGTGTTTGTATTCTACAAATGGTAGGCATTTTATTCTAAAAACATTAAGGCCTACACACTACATTAAACACACTACAATCAAACTTTGCAAAGCAACAATTAGTGGTTGGGGCTTGCGGACGGAATAAAGGTATGTTGAAGGGAAGCACCCATTCAAATGCTGAGGATAAATAGGATCTATCTGAAACATACATGAATCTTGCAAGATTGGAGCACATTATTCCAAGATTTGTAATGAAAAATGAAATAATTCTGAAGTATCAAGAGCCTAAGAAGGCTAAAACTAGGAAAAATTGAGATTACAATTCTTTTTAAAAAAGTGATACACTAAATTTTCTTGGAACAGTGATCTTTGCTGTTAATTCCAATCATGATAACTTGAAAGTGAAAATTTACACCAGCATTACTACTTAATGTGTGTAGATGAGAACTGCATGGACTGAAGAAGAGGTCAAGTTTCTTATGAAACCTAATAACAAAAGGTGCAACATACCTTTGCAAGTATGGTGTGGTGTTTGAGTATCTACATCCCAAAATCTAACAGTAGTATCCCCAGAGCCACTTGCTAAATGTCTACCATTAGGACTAAAACTCACAGATATGACTGCTTCAGCATGGCCAGGAATTGAACTGAAACATTACCAAAATTGAATTACCCACATTGAAGTGTAGAAAATCTTACAAATGTTTCAAAAATTCACCACACTTTTATAAAAATAATGACAAAACATCTATACCTAGTGCATCTAGTCACAGCTCGTACTTTAAAAACTGCCTGTTGCTGGTAAACAATATCAACAACTTGTTCAGTCCCTCCTTTCTCACCATCTATTACACTTTCTAAGGTGCTCTTGATTTCATTATCATTCACGAAGAAAACGTAAGGAGTGTGCTCGTCCTAATGACATAAATATTGTACTATTAGTAAATAAAAGCATAACAATTGTCATAAAGTAATATTTTGTTTGTACGCACCTGTTCCAAAAGCGCATTACATATAAGCTGTAGCTTGTCTACAGTTATGTTGATAGGCAGATCCAATAAACTACCAGTAACATCTCCAGTTTCTGACTTAAACCGAGTTAAAATTCTAGGTGTCTCCAATTCTTCATCCATGATTATGGCTATGTAATTCTGGACAAATTGATGACAGTTGTGATTCTTAAACGCATGTGCTCACAACGGCAATTTATCTATTGGAAGAAAAATGGGGCTGATTCATACCTCACGGTACTCCTCACTCAGACCCTCGTGCGCCCTCGTGGCCTGCTCGCATGCAGCTGTAGGGCTGGTTCACTCAATGTTAAAAAGCGGGGACAAAGTTTAGTTCCTCCGTCACTAATATAGCAAAGATAGCGCTGCTATTGCGTTTTCGCGCGCATTTTGAAAATAAAGTTGCGCGAATGCAGGTTACGGTGAGTGTAGGGAATATCCATGGGTATTATCTGCTTTCCTTATGTTTTACTACAAATAATAGTATTATTTAACCTCTTGAAGGATGCCGTATCATAAATTCCCGAAAAATAAACTTAGGTCTGAACGATAGTTGAAATTTATTGTTTACATATAAAAATTTTCAATGAATATTTGACACGAATACATAGATGAAAACTTGGAAAAAATGATGGAAAATTCCCATTTCATTTTGCTTCAGTTGCAACCAAACATCAACACCCCAGCTTCTATGATGTATGCATTAGAGAGGTTACAGGTGCTGGCTTTAATATTGTTGGTAAAAGTCATTCAACTTTTATTACACAATTATTTAAAAATAATTGATGTAAAAATATCTTTCATTACATATCCTACTTTAACAATTAATTGTTCATTATGAAAGAGTTAGTACAAAAAAAATATTGTTTTCTAACATTATATAGTCTTTTTCCGCAACAGTGCAATCAGGGATCGTCAAATGTGAAAGTTGTTAATTCCTTGTTAGAAAAACTAGAAAACAGAATAAAAGCCAACAATGCTCAAAGTAAATATTTTGTTTGTACATTCAAATGTTTATATAGTCACATTTCTGATTTTTTCTATGTGTTTTTGTGAATTTTTTTAATAATTTGTGTCCAGTAAAAAAAATAACATTTATGATTTTTAGATTTGAAATTTATTCATCTCTTCTTCAGAATTTTTGTAATATCATTATTACAACAAACACAATGGCTGATTCATTAACGGATTTTACAATTGTTTTGCTGTGTGGAATTTATATTGTACATCTACATTAATATTTTCACGTTATTTTTAGAATTATATTTTATATAAATGTTTTATATTTATACAATCTTCAGAAAATAAAGAAAACATTATTTTTAGGATTAACTTACCTCATTGACAAACAGAAATAATTCACCTGTTTAACGTGCCTCACTTGCTGAAGGAATTCAAAATAATCTTTAACTAAACTTTGGAAATAGATGTAGAAAATTTGAAGGAAACTAAGTTAGCTTCATGGCACTCATAGGAAAAGTCTATAACCTTGTCAAATATGTACACAAATTAATAAGGCCATGAGGAAATTGTCTGATGAACATATTGTAACCAACAAAATAAACTAGTGGTGCTACAGAATGGCACAGACTTTCCCGTATTAGTTTTCTATTTTCCTGGGTCTTCGCTAGCTATTCGGAATTGCCACATACTCTTTCTTGCCAGCTACCATCTATCATCGCCACAAAGTACATTTTTTTGTCATTTTCTTAATTTTTCGGTTTCCTATTGGTAGAACAGAAACATTAATTTTAGAATATTAAAGAACACAAAAACCTAGCCGTAAATGGCAATTTTCTTTTAAAAATTATGTGCCGTTTAAGAGAAAATGGCGTTTTAGCACTACTAAAAATGCGAAATTTGAAGCTCATTTTCACAGAAAATTTTTGAGTTTTCAAAATACTTATTTGAAGTTATTTGAAGCACTTACACTCACAAATATAATCATCTTTACAAATTGCGGATAATGTGCATATTAAAGATGTGAGAGATCTTTCAAAAAATTTACATTATATAATTTTTGAAAAAAACAAAAAAACTCAAAATAAACTTCACGCTATACTAATGAGTGTAATTAGTACTATCCATTACAAAAGTTTCAAGAAAAAAATTGCAGCCATATACGAGAAAATGACGTTTGAGCATTTCTGAAAGTACCGAAATTTGAGCTACTTTTCACAGAAAACGGTAGTGTTTTCGAGAAACTTTACTTGACATTATTTAAAGCATACATACTCGTAAATATAATAATGTAAAAAAATCGCCGATAATGTAAATATTAACGACGTGAGAGACAAGTAAAAAATTTACATTTTGGTAATTTTTGAAAAAACCAACCGATAGACCAAAATGGCTTTTATGTCATTGATAGAGTACATTTACCACTATCCCTACCAAAAGTTTAAAGAAAAAAATTGCAGCCGTTTTTGAGAAAATTTTGTTTTTGTAATTTTTTAAAATTGCACATATTGCACGAAAATATCAAAATTGTGAAAAACATTTACATGACCTTTATTAAAGAACTCAATATGCAGAACAAATTTTATTTGAAGAAAAAATCTCTATCTTCAATTTTGTAGTTGGAGAAAGACGCCGAAAAAATTCAAACTTTCACAATTTTCGAAAATTCAGAGCTGTACGTGAAAATCGGACCTATGCCATGTTAAAAAGTGTATTTTCCTCTATTCATACAAGAAATGTAAAGAAAAAATTTGGAGCCGTTTTGAGAAAATGATGAAAATCCCCGGGGGGCTTCATATAAAGTACCCCCAAATTTTAAAGAATCTTTTTCAAAATCACAAAGCTTCGACTAGAATCAGATCGACTGGGGAATATCAATTTTGAAGAAAATCGACCGAACGGTTTAGGCGCTAGCGTTGACCACAGACGGACGGAATGCCGTCAATCGATTTTTAAGTATAAAGAAGCAACAAAACATGGATTTTGACCACACCACGAGATAGAGGATGTTTTTTTCTTAATTTAGCAACTGGTTTTATCCACTTATTCGTTTTCACGGCCCGGCAATTAATTTTTTTCCGCCGAAAATTGGCCATTTTTTCGCGCAGCATTACATAACTTTCCCTATACTACGTATATCACTCCACTAACAAAGAGGAAAAAGTTCCATCCTTATGGAATTGGATCTTTACAATTGACGGTTTCCTCTCATTAAGCCATAAATTAACCAAACTAGGAGTCAGCCTCTTTAGAGGCAGGAAAGTGAATAGGGCCCCTAATAAATTTTTTTTTGCTCTATCGGAAATTACAATGGATCTAATTTGACCTCCGCTCCTTAATAACTTTTTAATTCATACAGGACGTTTTTATTTAATAACATGAACCATGCCAAACTTATTGAGAATTGTGACAAACAGAAGGAAACTTGCTGTTTACTTTTCAAAAATTTGTTTCCCAGCCATATGAATGAATACATGAAACAAGAATATATGAAGTAGAGATGCCTGAGATGATCCTGAAATTCCAACCCCAAAAGAAGCATTTTTCGAATCAATTAATTCACCTGATTTTATGGCAAAGTAATTTTAAAAACATTCAACTGCAAGACTTGTAAAGAATCATTCCAAATTTAAATTATAATTCATTCTTTTTATCAACTGCAGAGTTATTCATATGTTTTTCCTTTTTAAAAAATTGCACCATTTTCTTTTGTTTAGGCTACAATATGAGATTTTTCATTTTCGATAGAAATCTTATTGGTTACTGCACATCTGAACACCTCATGACTATATTTACACCATGTTCACACATAAACTATCTTCATTGAAATCTGCAAATAAGCAGAACATTACTGAATTGTTTCTGGTGTCTTACTTTTGACAGTATATTCAGTAAAATTGGAATGGAGTTTTTCTGTAACTAACAATAATATTATTGATACAAGATTTATTCAGATGATTCATTTACCAATTCAAATTTGGCTATATTTAAAAAATCATCATATTAACCTCTTGTAACACTGAAGTACATGAAATATATAAAAATATTTCCCCTAATTTGCAGGGTCCTTAATATTATAAATTTGCCAAATAAACTTTAGATAATGAGAGTATATTATTTATTACACTCAGTTCTTTAATTACACATTCCGAAACCAATGTTTTCTTAATTGTTCACAAACTCTAAATTGGTTTCATTATTTATTTAATACATTTCCAGTACTTGTTAATCAAGTTTTTCTAAACAAGGCAAATATTATTTGATTTATATGTTACCAAAATAATATACTTGTCTATAACATCATTCAAACTCGCAGCACTTGCAGCTTCAAGGGGGAAAAAATGTACACTGGCACACTTAGTAATAGGATTTTCTTGGAATGTTCTTTGAAAAGAGTGCTGGGCTTGTAGGAAACACTGTTGGTAAAGTTCCATCTTCTAGCGTTGGTGAAGAAAAAATTTTCTTATATCTTGCCAGTGCATCTCCTCACATCATACTGCAACT
This sequence comes from Acheta domesticus, assembly GCA_031308135.1. Classification (NCBI taxonomy): domain Eukaryota; kingdom Metazoa; phylum Arthropoda; class Insecta; order Orthoptera; family Gryllidae; genus Acheta; species Acheta domesticus. The sequence continues at coordinate 67,881,979 of JAHLJT010009355.1, forward strand.
CGAATATCACCTCCAAAATGGAAACGTAACTCGTACACCTAAGCAAATTAAATTAATTACATTTTGTAATAAACTAAAGATACTGTACCTATTCTAGAAATGCAAACAATAATGAATTATGTACTTTTATTTATTTCTATTTATTTGGTCAGAAAACAGTAAAAACTGTATATGACGTATGGGGGAAGAGATTATCTGCGCACACTTTCTTCTTCAAATTGTCTCATTTGAAAATGAGACATTTTAAATAACTGGGCAATGCAAACAATGAATTAATATAAAACTTGTCCAATATCATGTGAAGTGATCATTTGGAAATAATATAATTAAAACACTTTTAAACCAACAGTACAGAATAAATTACACATCTACTTAGGTTAGGTTATACTATATGGATTTAAGGATTTTCAAGATCATTTTGCACGGTAGAAATGTTCACAAATGAAATAATCAATTACAATAATGCAATAAGATTTCAAAATGAATCAGATAAACCTCCACTGCTGGTTGGGCGAAAATCCAGCAATGTATTGTCTACCTCCAGTCTTCTTAAAATCTTCCAAAACGCCGAAAATGAAGTTTTAGACACGGCAAATAAATGTCGTGGCACGATTCATTGTATTTAAAAGACATGCCATTCTAAAAACTAACAAAAAGCTGAAAAAATGTCGCCAGAAACAGCACCAGAGCAGCACGGAACCATGTACGAATCAAATCCACCGCCTACATTGCCACCGGCAGCTTTTGAATTGTGTGACGTCACACAATCTATCGTGAACGATAGATTAATCATTTAAGCGGGACATTTAAACAACAGTTTCCCGCAAACGTTTTTCACACTAGAAATGTAATTTTCTAACGAACATGGTTCCCTGTAAAATAAATTCTCTAAAAAAAATAGATAATATTCCCTTTAAAATAAATTTTATTGAAGGTGAGTGTCCCGTTGAAAAGAAGTTTTCTTAAAAATGATGGAACAGGAAAGAGCATAAATTTACTAATCCGGTACTATTACCATTCTTAGTAAATTTACTAACCGGCGTTTCGCGCATCTTCACGTGTTTGCGACTGTGCAGTTTGAATACTGGAGCCTTTCTTAGAAAGTGCTTACTGACGTGAATTCTTATAAAACTGACTTGGTAATTATGCGGTAGATAGACTCAAGGTTGTTTATAGTGAACGCGAGGGCCGAAAGTCCGAGCCTCGCCGTGACTTGAATCCGGGCGAGCGAAGAGAGAAAACTTGCCTTTGAAAGTAATTTGCCTTTTTTATAAGGTGCTTTCTGAAGTGATTTCTTATAAAAGTGAATTGGTAATTATGTGGTGGATATACTCAAGGTTCTTTATAGTGAAGAGAAGCGAGAAAACTTGCCTTTGAAAGTAATTTGTCTTTTTACTTCCCGTTTATGTACGTATATACGGAGTAATAATACGTATATAGTACATGGAAAGTTGTGTAATGCTGCGCGAAAAAATGGGGAATTATCGGAAAAATTCGTTGCCGGGCCCTGATAACGAAAAAGTGGATAAATCTAGTTGTTAAATTAAGAAAAAAAATCCCCTAACACGTGGTGTAGCTAGAATCCAGGGGCGTAGCGTCCATGGATGTGGGTGATGTATTACATACCCTGACAATATCAGTTATTTTTTTACTTTAAAATGATTGTAAATTGTCCATTTGTTATTTTCATTTTGTATTACAATATTTCTTTATATTTCAAACTTCGCGGCGTTGATGATTCGATTCTTCACGTGGTTGATTGCTCTCTCGTGAACGGTAACGTTCCTCCGCACCGATTGGAAGAAAATCGAATCACGTCGTGGCATGGTATCAAGGAAGCGTAGTACCGTACAGTTACTGGTATTTACAGTCCGGATCAACCAAAAGTGGAAGTTCGATATTCGGCATTCAATTTACATTCTTCAGCTCAAAGACTAGAACAACTTGTTCACTACGTCATCACCAACCAGGAATTAACACCATATATCAACATAACATAACCTATAAGAGCGATTTGCCGAAGTTAACTTCCAAACGAAACACGTACAGGAACGTTTTTGTTTGCATACTTCGATTTCAACGTATACTGCAATTTATTTAGCCGTGCCCCTGACAAAAATTAGCTATTGGCATCCAATCGAGAGCTTGGACGTCACCACAGTAGCGACATTTAAGATCCAGATTGGATGGTAACGAAACATGTTTTATCTGTCAGGAGCAGAGGTGTGAAAATCGCAGCCAGAGTTATTAAGCTGGAACGAAAGAAACCGTGAAGTTTACAGGACTTGTAGACTTCATGAGAGAGACACTGTCATCCAATCGGGAGCTTCAATTCCAAAAATTTAAGTCACAACGAAGCTCCCAATTATACAGATGGTACCATTATAATAGATGGTAGTGCCCCCCCTCTCCTTCTTTCTCGTAAGGAAAGGACTCAAATTTATACTGCGATTTTTGTAGGAAGAGCTCTCAAGGCCACTCAAATCCCATCTTCGCGATGGAATATGTCACGGCATTTGGCGTCTTTTCTCGGTCTTGCCGGTAGAAGTCGCATGATCGCAAGCACTGCTTCATACGGTCGCGATCGTGCGAAATCTAGCGGAACGACTGTGAATGACACGAAATGCCGTGACATATTCCATCGCGAAGATGGGATTTTGAGTGGCCTTGAGAGCTCTTCCTACAAAAATCGCAGTATAAATTGGAATGTATACCAATAAACCAACATACAGACAATAATACTGACCAATATTTGCCCGCCAATTTCAAATTATTTTACAACTTCTCTGGAAGTAACATATTTGTAATTCAAATTAAAATAATTCGTTTCATTTAGCAGTGACACTTCAATACATTATAATATTGGTCATATTTACGGATTTATTTATTCATAAAATAGTTTAATCTTCAAGTCTATCTCTAAAGAAACGCAACTCCTGTCCGGTAATGGACACGGAATTCTTGAATCCATTGTTTCCTAGTTATGAACGATAGTATAACGTGGGTTGAGAACATATCTCTGTATTTTCTTTATTTCATAATCCGCTTATATCTGTGTTTTCATATTAAATTTGTTTGATGCAGACCTAGGAGTCCATGTATAGCAGTAGTATAGTAACTCCATGTATAGCAGTAGCAAACTTATGGAGACTGCCCGGTTTCTCTGTATTAAAAAAAGTGATCGAAAATGATTTTGTTAAACGGCTCCTCCTAATATTATATCAAAATCTTAAACAATTTAACACGTTAAAAATATTAGCCAGGATATATTTTAGGACTGGAGGGGGTTTCTCTGTGTGTAAATTAAATTGATAAACGTATCAATATTAGTAACTCACATTGTGTAATGAACATCTCCAAGCTGCGAACTGATGGAAGGAATGTTAGGGTTTGCCCCCAAGGGAAACTGATGCTCCCTGCTTAAAAATCATTAATTTACTGTTTTAGTCCAGGAAATTCGGAAGGACATCTCTTTCAAGAGCATTCTTAAGATTATCCAGACTGCGCTGTGTACGCGAAATTGTTTTCACTCGTCGATTTTGATTCGAATTCCCTGGAGTTTTGAACGTCCCTTTGTGGACTAAATTGCTAATTCGCACCTTGAACATCCCCAAGTCATAGATGTTAATCTATGTCCAAGCGTTACATTACTTTGGCATCCAACGCAAATTTGGCAGCCAATCCCAAAAAGTTGAAAGATGAATCCTGAAACTTTAATATTCTCGAATACCGTCAATAATTCCATTTACATACCTCTTGAAACCTTCCCTTCTCTTTATTCTGTTAATGTCACGGCTCGCTCAGGCACTCTACAATATTAATAAAAATAATAACAATAAGAATTCATAAACATTTCTAAAGCACAACAATACGTGACGCCATTTTTTACTTTCTCGCTACGGAGTAGAGAGAAAGTTATGTATGGTATGCTATTTATAATGCTGCGCGAAAAAACAGCGAATTTTTGGCAGAAAAATTCTTATTACAGAGCTCTGGTTACGAAAAAGTGGATAAATCCAGTTGCTAAATTAAAAAAAAATCCTGTAACACGTGGTGTAATCCAGAATCCATGATTTGTTCGACTTTGCTACCGAAAAATCGAATAACGGCAAAAATGTATGTTTGACCATCTGTGAACTATCTTTGACCATCTAGCGGCTAAATCGTTCAGCCGATTTTCTCCAAAATTGATATTCCCCAATCGACATTGCTGTTGTCGCGGCCCTTGAATTTGAAACCGATATTTTAATTCTGGGGAATACTTTACATGAAGCCTTTGAAACATTTTAAAATAATGGCTCCATCGCTTTTGTTTAAATTTTGTTGTTGGATAGAGTGAAGGTCGTAAGAAAATGGTGTTGGTCTCATGTTCGTTGAAAACTCTTTATTTTTCGAAAATTGCGAGTGTTCAAATTTTTTTCGGATTCGTTCTACAATTAAAATATTAAAGATAGAGATTTTTCCTTAACGAAATCTGTTGAAATGTCATGTACAATTTTTTCGAAAATTTGAATACTTTTCGCGTAATTTTGCGTGAAAATAGGGACGAGAAACTACGTGCCGCTTTAGCACTAGTTTTTCATAACGAGATTTTTCTCATAGTCGCGTCACGCATCTGCGTATTTTTTTTCATATTTAAAAATAATGAAATGACCATTTTATAAAAATAATTCTATTTTAATTTTTAACTTTTAATCCAATATTGAGAATTGTACAAATGAATGTTGCTTTTTCCCGTAATTCCCCCCCCACACACACACACTTTCCTTTCGAAAACTGCGCAGCCCTCTTGGACAATTGAATAATTGGAATTTTCCTGCTATGAGCACTTCCATCCTCGATTGTACCAGGCAGGCTCCATCCACTTTTTTACCACTCAAAAGATTTTTTGTATTCTGTCAAAATGAAATTATTTTTTTACACCTTTTCTATTTATTGCAACTACAAGGCTTAAAAAAAGGCTGCATGCCATTAAATACTTGACATTTACAAGTTCCGTTACAGAATAGCAACTTTTTACTTTCTCGCCTTACCAATACTTCGTAAGAAGAGAAAGTTATGTAATCGTGCACTGAAAAACGGCAAACTTTTTTAATATTCTTTCAATGTAAAGAACTGTACACTATAAAACGCAATTATTATAGAATTTGTAAAGAATGTTTTTGATAAAATATTTTATCTAATGCAGTAAGGAAAATCATTTTTGTGGTTTTGTTCGGCAGCATTTATGCTACTGCAGACCACTGGTCTGGTAAAAACTCGTTAATTTATCACTGATGACAAAAAATCGCTCACAGATCACGTTTCATCAAAGACAACTTTCGAAAAATATAAAGTTTAACACAGACTTAAGGGGCCGTCCATAATTAAAACAAATTACGAGTATTTTTAATATCACCACTCCCCCCTTGTAACACGCTTGAAACCCCCTTATTACGTAACGCTTGTGACAACTCCCCTTTTAAAGGCAAGTGAAAATAAATTATAGCAGAGTAAAACAATTTGTATTTGTGTTGAATATTACAAATGATACGCGACGTTAAAATTAATGATTGGCGATGCTGGCTGCACCTATAGCAAGAAGATTGGGGCAAGTTGCGAGTGAAAGAAGAATGCTTGAGCGAGAAATGGTTGATCAGCTATGCACACGCCGTTGTGGATGATGCCAAGGCGAGAGTCTATACAGCGTCGATTTAAATGGATTCTAGAAACAACTTCATATCAGCTTGGAATATTTTCTTCGTAATCTTAGATTTAAAAAAATATTTCGATTTATTGTAACAATTTACAACTAAAAACTAGTTTGTTTTTAAAACAAATTAGTTAATATTTTAATGCACAGGCATCGAAAAATGAATTATTTCAGCTAGTGTATAAAAAATGTAACACTTAACTAATACCCCTTACCCCAATGTAACGCTGCCTCAGACCCCCTCCCTCCTTTGGCATTACATAATTTTGGACGACCCCTTACACCTTCCATAAAAATATTACATCTCTTCTCTATTAGAAAAGTGCAGGTTTTTCCAGTACCACAGGGAAAAATGTTTAAGAATCAATAAAAACTTCCAAATTCACAAAACCTTCAGGTCCTCCTTCTGATGGTAAAGAACATTGTGTACCAATTGCAATGCTCCAGTAAATAGTGAAAAACAGGAATTCAATTACAACTAGTGGTACTTCCAACGCACATACTTTCTCGCTCTGCTTCTATACAGTCCTTATTGCTATTCCACTACTCCATAAACCAGCAAACCATTTCGGTACCGAGACCCGACAAACGAAACTCAAATTCAACGAACCGGTACTTATACCACTACGTAACACCAACACCAACTCTGTGGAACAGAGCCATAAAAGAATAGAACCGACCGAAATGCTCATAATTTTACTTAAATTGGTTCATACAGATATATACTAGACAACTGTTCATTTGACATGTCATACGCTTCAGAAATCGAATAACAGTTGAAAAATTGTTTAAAAAACGCAGTTAGGGAAAACACAGACAAGTGCTGTCTATTTATCTATATTGAACCTATTCGTGAGTAGAAATACTTCGAATGATTTTCAATAAAGTATCTACACTCTTCAATGTTTTTTTCCTGCAACATCACATTCATCAAATTAAAATTCCCTTCGGGGGATCGAACTCGGTACCTTCCTTATTGAAGATTACATCCCGAAGGAGCATTAACCAACCGCGCTACGAAACCGACTTGGGGAACAACTGCTTTTATTTCAGTCAAAACGTACTTGTATCAGTTCTATCATTACGAAGCCTGTAATAGTCAACATGCGAAAAACATGTCTTTCAAAAAACATGACCAAGAAAGGCAGCGGTGAACTGTTTACTCCACATAATTTATCGGATGATCGGCATTTGGAAAATAACTACTGCGAGAAAGTATGTGCCATTCTATAGCACTAGTTTATATATTTACCTTCCCTTCTTACACACGTGCAGAAAATTTAAGAAAAAATTTGGAGCGGTTTTTGAGATAATTTTTTTTTGTAAATTTGAATCGCAATTTACGCAAAAACTATTCGTTTTTCCAAAAAATGGTACATGACCTTATTTGAAGTGCTAATTTTGTACAACAGACTTTGTCTGAGGCGAAAATCTCTATCTTCAATTTTGCCGTTTTTAAACAGTTTTTTGCAATTTTCGAAAAATAGGGCCTATCAACGAAAATGATGGCTACTAATTCCCTTCAACGTTCTTCGCACTATTCAACAACAAAATATAATCAAAAAATTTGGAGCCATTTTTTTTAATTCATAAAATCTCAAAATTGGCTTCATGTAAAGTATCCTCAAATACTAAGATATCGGTTTCAAATTCAAGAGGCCTTGAGACGAGTCAAAACCATCGGGGAATATCAATTTGGAAGAAAATCGACCGGTTTAGGCGCTAGCGTTGACCAAAGACGGACGGAATGCCGTCAACCGATTTTGAAGTATGAAGAAACAACAAATCATGGATTTTGACTACACCACGAGATAGAAGATTTTTTTCTTCTAAATTTAGCAACAGGTTTATCCACTTTTCTGTCACCACACCCATGCTATAAGATTTTCTGGCGAAAATTCCCCGTTTTCCGCCGCACGATTACATAACTTTCTCTTCTTACGAAATATTCGTAAGGCGAGAAAGTAAAAATGTAAATAAGCCAAACTACTAGTTTTCAGAAGAGATTTTGCAGAAAATAAATAAAATTTGACTTGGGGTATATCAACTGGAAACATGAAATCTGAGGCACATTCAGATAGATTCCCTAGCTCGTCAACAAAAAACAAATTAATGTCCTTTATTGCAGCAGATACAGTATACATTGGACCATTTCCTAACAATCATCAAAATTTGTACCAGTCATGGAAATCTGTTGCCTGGGATGGGTAACTGTTTGGCAACCACCTGCAATTCAACTATGTGAAACGCTGACTAGAAGGAATTTCTTGAGGTGCAAGAAAAAGCAAATTGGAGGGTGAAATCTGGACTACAAGGTGGATGGCCAAACACCACCTAACTCAACTGATGCAAATGTGGCTAACGAGGTATTATTCTTCCTCAAAATTGTTTTCTTTTTATAGACGACCTAGAAAATTTGCTTTTCATATCCATCTCACACATTGTTGGTTAAGGTTTAATGTAAGGAAAAATAAAACAAGGGAAAATAATAATACACATTTGAAGAAAAACATTTATTCTTTGAAGTATATCATTAGAAGTTCCTGAAACAAGAGAAATAATTTTGTAATTACAATACGTGAATTTAAGAGTTTGCACAAAAAGTATACTGAAACAACTTTGTTATGAAGAAAAAATTGTTCTAGTCTAAATAAAAATATTACAACCAATTTTTATTAACAGAGACAAAAGTATTTGCAAGAAAAACTAAACCCATCATTTCGAAGGATTGTTCTCATTAATTAACATCATGATTCTTGACAAATTACAATCTTTCAGTAATGTGGTGTCAAGGAATGTTCCAGACTTCGTAGTCTTTGAAAATTACCATGATACAGCATACCAAGAAGGCCAACAATCCACTTCACACCAAATGAATGCACCTCGCTCACATCTATTGACATCTTTTTCTTTCTTTAGCCCAGCTGTCATTTGAAAATTGATAAATTTGAAAATTATATCATCCAATAGAATAAAGCAGCTAGCAATCACAATTTTATAAAAATTCAATGTATATTAAAGAATAATTAGAACAATGCTCAATTTGACCCCTGAATGCATCACGTGTTATTTTGAGAACTTCAAATAAATATCGCACTACCTACTGATACATCATCTAGCAGGCAACCCAGCACAATAAATTTGACAGTGAAAATATGGAAAAAACTGAAGTTTCTCAGATACAAGATGATAGGGCATTATATTAAGAACTACAAATCCAGATTTATTAAATTATTTTTTTAAAGTGTTGCTCAACTTATAGTATAATCAGACTAGTGTATTTGAGATTATACAGTCCTAAGTCAATCACCATTACTGGGACCAGTATCAGAACTTTCACAACTATTGTACTGTTACCACAAGGCCACCATTCTTCATCTGACACACCCAACCTTAGGTAAAAGTTGACTAGTTTTTTAATGCATCCTGGCTATTTTAACACTTCTACTTTTGCGATTTATTATTTTATAATGTGATCTGCCAAAGGATGCATCTACACAAGGCATGTGATATGTTGCAAAACATTTTTGGAAAACATTACATGACGGTATAATACAGCCACTCATTTGATTACCTTTAATGTTTGTGGATATAACTAAAATTAACTAATATTCATGACAAATCCTTGCTTAATTTTTATCCACATTCAAATACAATTTGTTTAGGGAACACAATCACAAGTACCAGATTCAATCTCATGTTTCAATTGTTTGAATGTTAACAAGTGAATAATTTTAAACAAATATGAACAAGACACTTGTTTTAGGCCCGCAACAGACTACATTGAGGAATGAGTTGCAAGAAATGAGGAAAGAGTCCGACTAGGCTACATCCACACACTAGAAATAGGTTATTCAATGTCTGGAAATGCTGTTATGCCACATCCTGAGAGAGGTGGTAGCAGTTAGCCACAAGTTCAGCTGCGAGTTCCATTTCTAGTTTTATTAAATGTTCTTGAGTAATTTTAACCTGTGAAATTCTTGGTTTGTTACTATCATCATAAAATATTTCTTTAACAAGTTTGAATTGCCTAGAGAAATACACTACTGCATTTCATACAAATCATCATTTAATGTACAAAACAGGAAATTATGTGAACTATAAGGGAGAAGTACATCAGCAAATTTCCTTAAGCTCCTTAATCTCTACTCCATTCTGGTTTACTATATTTGTTGGTTGAATTATGAATAA
>JAHLJT010009355.1:67892861-67923938 GCA_031308135.1 Acheta domesticus
TAGCAATGATTTCGTCGCACATAATCTCTCGATTCAAGTCCTTTAATTAATTGCTACAAATCAGCATTCGGTCTACACACTGTGCCATACTCACATAAGTGGCCGCCTGTCTTAAACTGAGAGAGAAGCGGCGATTGACTCTCCACTTCTTTGCATGGTGCTTCGAACTTTATACTTTTCTCGTATTTATTACGCGCAAACTGTCGAAATGTTCCGTCCAATTTCGACTGGATCTCACTGTACGTTACGATTTTCCGGTGTTCTCCGTGCTCACGAGTATCTTTAGAGAGTCGTTTGAAATTCAGCCTAACCCACCATGTAAACACGTGATTCTATGCGACGTGTTCATTTTCATGAATTTTACTCAGCTCCACGCCCAGGTGAATCGTGTAAAGTAGTCTGCTATCGTTGTTCCGTCGGCGGCGCGGTATGCGCATGGAGAACTGTGGGGGCCGGGGTTGTGCCGATGACGTTGGTGCGTTGTTTTGGGTCGGGGCTGTAGATTGTCGAATGGGCACTGGCGATTATCTCATATAGCGCTTGTATGAAGATCCGCAATACTTTTTGAGCCGTCCTGGGCAGGATGATCTGATGCGCTTCTCTAACCCGCGTGGCGTCGGGGTTTGACCTGTGTTCGCAAGTCGCGCGCGTGGTCGCGTTGAGGTTAGGATAGCCGCGTGGTCGCGTTTTAACACTTCTTGCACATATCACTTTTAATGCTTTCTTGCAGAGATCACTTCTACACTTTCTTGCACAGATCACTTTTACACACTATCTTGCTCAGTTCACTATTACACTTTCGTCCACACTCGCGTTTTACACTGCCTTGAACACTTATCTATCATCCCACTCCTGACACCACTTTTGTGTTCTTACGGGTGACAAATAAGTTACTCCGCGGGAAACTGAATGCTGATAGTTTTATTGTATTCCATGTAATACATACGTAATACATAGTGTGTTTAGAACAACCGTAGACCGCGCTAGTATGCTTTTAAAAGCCTCGGCGCTTTGCCCACCATCCTTGTTATAGCTAAAAGTTCCGCTACTGACCGCTGGCGCTGCTCGCCGACCATATCCTCGATATGCTTCTGCATGCAAATATAGGGATATCCGCTTAACCAACACAGAAAGTTTCGATTATACAGGCTTTGAATTCAAGTATTTAGGCATCTCCATTACTTCTTTAGTAACAGCACGCAATGTCTTACTTCACGACCTCATGAGAAAAAATGTTCACAAATTATGTCAATGATCGTTATTAAATCTGCGCTTCGCGCCCGTCACATGCAAGGAAACTGTTTCTTTGCAAAGCTGCTTAATATTTTTTGACGGTTTTCTTTTCACAACAAACCTTGGAAGTTGTAGTACAGCTTTCTCACAAAAAATTGCTGAGAATGATTTGTTTATTTATTTAATAACCACCATGTTAATTATCTTCACATTGTAAATAAATATTCAATACATTCTTGATGTTTCTGAACGTTAATAAAATATGTTAACCATTACTTCGGCAACCTAACAATTCAGTTTATTTCAAAATTCGATACAAATCTTGAAAAACACTCACAACTAGCACAAACCATTTTTGTTTACGTTCAATAAAACATACACTGGCTCCATGTCACTGGGAATGATCGTTTCAGACAGCTTTGGATATTTCTCGTACTGTAACACCTTGTCAATCAAAAAGTAACTATTTTCTCCACAAACGTCATTGGATATCAACGAGATTCGTTTTATTATTTTTATTTCTGATGTTTGATTTGTTGTTCTAATCATTGGTTGTGAATTTGGAAGCGGACCTACGCAAAGAATTAGAAATATATGTCTACATTGTACTTTAGTTTATCTTATTGCAAAATCTCTAGTTTTTTCTTGTACCTCCATGAGAGCGCCAATATAATTTCGCTAGTCGAAGTAATTTTTGATACTCTGTCTCTAGGTGAGAACGTTTTTAACAAGGCAAATAGTGATTTGGAGTATTTTTTAGTGAACTTTCCTGAGTATTATTTACAACAGCGTCAGCATTTATTTATAACAAGGCGACCGTGTCCGCTTTAAGAACTAGTTTCTTCCAGTTATTTAACGATTATTTTTTCACGAAGATTTCTATTTGAATTTTTACTTTTTTGAGCGTGTAATATAGATTAAAGAATAAATACAGTTTGAAATTGTAAAAGAGACTATATAAAACTGATAAAATAATAGTTTTTCAATTTTTTTCATTTTCATCCATTGTCTTTAAAACCTTAAAGACATTCTGTGCATTATAGTTGTCCTTTAAATACCTAAATATAACAAGTAAATATCAGAAATAATTAGAATAAATATTGTATTTTAAATGTCAAGAAGAATCACTACTGGCTCACTAACCAGTCGATTTCACGCATGCTATATATTTGAGGGTTTAATTTGAAGCATTCACTCCACAATTTCTTTTACAGCAAACTGCACAGTGAAATATAATTTACAGTATTGTTTAATATTACCACCAACACGAGTTTGCAATGCCTCATCATCACACACAGTATGACCCAAATCGTCCCGAAATATACGGGCATTTCCCTATGCATTAAAACGGCCCGAAGGTCTCGCGAATGGTCGGCGACCGCGCTCCGCTGGCCACAATGTGAAACCTCGTCCGATTCGCTGGCTTCCTTCATCGGCCGAAGTGCCGCGGCTGTTAGGCACACTAGCGGGCTATGGAACAACTTAACAGAAAACCGGGAACGCGCGAGATAACGCAATCCGAACGCCAGAGAATAGACAACTGCCCTGCCAGTGTTCTTTTTAGTGGAGAGGGGATGCCAGGCTGAGTCCAGTGCGGCTGCGTGTTCCAACCACGCCCCGCAGCCAAACCACCCACAAGACCAATGCGGTAGTTTAAGGGTGGATATACGACAACTTTCGCAAAGATATAAAGTTTACCACAGTACTATAAGGGGCCGTCAATACGTAACACAAATTCCGAGTATTTTTAATTATCACCACTCCCCCTTGTAACGCGCTGGAAACCCCTTATTACGTAACGCTTGTGACAACCCCCCTTTTAAGGAAAGTGAAAATAAATTATAGCAGAGTAAAACATTATGTATTTATTTGTGTTGAATATTAAATGATACGAGACATTAAATTAATGAGTGGCGACGCTGGCTGCACCTATAGCAAGAATATTGGGGCAAGTTGCGAGTGAAAGAAGAATGCTTGAGCGAGAAATGGTTGTCCGACTTATCACCGATACAAAAGACCGGACCGTTGTGATGATGCCAAAGGCGAGAGTTCTGACAGTGCGAGCGTCGATTTAAACGATTTTCTAGAATATAACTTCATATCAGCTTGGAATATTTTCTTCGTAATCTTAGATTTAAAAAAATATTTCGATTTATTGTAACAATTTACGACATAAAAACGAGTTTGGGCTGATTTAAGGACAGGGTTCGGCTCACTAAAACAACGGGCGCACGGTTCACTTGCGCGGACCACGAGAACGAATCACTCAGGGAGCACTGCTTGCATTGTGCGGTGTGGTGCCGAATGTGTAATGGAGAATTACAAATGGTTAAATGCATAAATATGCGTTTGCATGCATAATGTTTAAATGCATAAATGCGTTGGACAAGACTCAAGGATGTTTTATGTTAAACGCGAGGGCCGAAGGCCCTGAGCCTCGTCCTCACACTGGACAACGGGGTAGCGAAGCGTCACGATTCCACACGAAAGTGCGTTTGGCCACGTAGCCGTGTGCACACTGTGGCGGCAGCCCGCGAATGACATACGTTACGAACCGAATACGTGCGCGTTCAATATGGACGCAGCCGAAAACCATGTTCTTAAAATCTACCCAGAGTTTGTTTTTAAAACAAATTAGATTAATATATTTAATGCATCAGGCATCTACGAAAAAATGACTTATTTCAGCAAGTTGTAAAAAAAAATGTTAACGCTTAAACTAATACCCCAATGTAAATGCTGCCTCAGACACCCCCCCCCTCCCTTTGGCATTACATAATTTTGGATGACCCCTTACACCATATATCCAAAAATATTACATCTCTTCTCTATTGAGAAAAGTGCACGTTTTTCCAGTACCACACGAAAAAAGGTTTAAGAATCAATAAAACTTCAAATTCACAAAACCTTCAGGGCCTCCTGATGGAAAGAACATGGTGCACTAATTATACATGCTCCAGTAATAGTGAAAAACAGGATAATTCACAAATGTGTAAGATAAGCCAAACTATTAGTTTTCAGAAGAGATTTTATGCAGAAAATAATACAATTTGACTTGGTTGATCAACTGGAAACATGAAACCTGAGGCACATTCAGATACAGTATATCATTGGCCATTTCCTAATAATCATCAAAATTTGTACACCAGTCGGGAAAGTTTGTTGCGGGGATGGGTAACTGTTCGGCAACCACCTGCAATTCAACTATGTGAAACGCTGACTAGACGGAATTTCTTGAGGTGTAAGAAAAAGCAAATTGGAGGGTGAAATCTGGACTACAAGGTGGATGGCCAACCACCACCTAACTCAACTGTCGCAATCTGTTGTGGCTAAACGAGGTATATTTTCCTCAAAATTGTTTTCTTTTGCTGACAACCTAGAAAATTTGCCTTTCATATCCATCTCGCACAAATATATTGGTTAAGGTTTAAATGTAAGGAAAATAAAACAAGGGAAAATAATAATACAACGTTTGAAGAAAAACATTTATTCTTTGAAAGTATATCATTAGAAGTTTCCTGAAACAAGAAAAATAATTTTGTAAATATTATAATACGAGAATTTAAGTTTGCACAAAAAAATATACTGAAACAAATTTGTTATGAAGAAAAAATGGTTCTAGTCTAAATAAAAATATTAGAACCAATTTTTATTAACAAGACAAAGTATTTGCAAGAAAAACTAAACCATCCTTATTCGAAGGATTGTTCTCATTATTAACACACCCTGCATTCTTAACAAATTACAATCTTTCAGTAATGCGGCTGTCAAGGAATGTTCCAGACTTCGTAATCTTTAAAAAATTACCATGATACAGCATCCAAGGCCAACAATCCACTTCAGACCAAATAAATGCACCTCGCTCACATCTCTTGACATCTTTGTCTTTCTTTAGCCCAGCTGTCTTTTGAAAATTAATAAATTTGAAAATTATATCAATCCAATAGAATAAAGCAGCTAGCAATCACAATTTTTATCAAATTCAATGTATATTAAAGAATAATTAGAACAATGCGCATTTTGAGCCTGAATGCATCACATGCTATTTTGGGAACTTCAAATCAATATCGCCACTACCTACTGATACATCATCTAGCATGCAACCCAACACAATAAATTTGACAGTGAAAATATGGCAAAAACTTGAAGTTTCTCAGATACAACATGATATGTGCATAATATTAAGAACCTACAAATCCAGATTTGATAATTTATTTTTTATAAGTGTTGCTCAACTTATAATATAATCAACTAGTGTATTTGAGATCATACAGTCCCAAGTCAATCACCATTACTGGGACCGAGTATCAGAACTTCCACAGAAACTATTGTACTGTTACCACAAGGCCACCATTCTTCTACTGACACACCCAACCTCAGTAAAAGTCTCTAGACTAGTTTTACATGCATCCTTGCTATTTTAACACTTCTACTTTTGTGATTTTTATTTATATGTGATCTGCCAAAGGATGCATCTACAGAAGGCATGTGATATGTTGCAAAACAACATTTTTGGAAAACATTACATGACGGTACAATACAGCCACTCATTTGATTACCTTTAATGTTTGTGGATATAACTAAAATTAACTAATATTCACGACAAATCCTTGCTTAATTTTAAACCACATTCAAATACAATTTGTTTAGGGAACCAATCACAAGTACCAGATTCAATCTCATGTTTTCAATTGTATTGAATGTTAACAAGTGATAATTTTAAACAAATTATGAACAAGACACTGTTTTTGGCCGCACAACAAGACTACATTGAGGAATGTGTTGCAAGAAATGAGGAACGAGTCTGACTAGGCTGCATCCCCACACTAGAAATAGGTTTATTCTGGAAATGCTGTTATGCCACATCCTGAGAGAGGTGGATAGCAGTTAGCCACAAGTTCAGCTGCGAGTTCCATTTCTAGTATTTATTAACATTAATGTTCTTGAGTAATTTTAACCTGATGAATTCTTGTTTGTTACCATTATCAATAATATTTGTTAACAAGTTTGAAATTGACCTAGAGAGAAATACACTACTGCATTTCATACATATCATCATTTAATGTACAAAAACGGAAATTATGTGAACTATAAGGGAGAATACATCAGCAAATTTCCTTAAGCTCCTTAATCTCTACTCCACTCTGGTTTACTATATATATGTTGGTTGAATTATGAATAATGGTGAATGTCAAATAATACAAAATAAAATTCATACAATTAATTTATTCATAAATACCTAATAAATACAAATTAGAGAAGTAATGAATTCATTCAATTCTTTCAAAATACCCCTTCAAATTTTCTTGCTTCAATTCACATTTTTAATTGTCTCATTATGAGCGGTTTCATACAAATGGGAATATCTTCCTATCCTTCACAGTTTTTTCTTGTTCATTTCCATTTTAGAGAAAATTCAATAAACAATTAACAAACTGGTAGTTTATCACATCTTTTACTGCTAAATATTATAACCTCACTTAGTTCTACGGACTGTTTGGTGATTATCCTGCAGCAGCTAATGCCTAAATGTTGTAAGAAGTTGAAAGAGTAGAGATGTGTCTGGAAAACTTGCTCACCGACCAACTCTAGTGAGGAACTCTTTCGCCCCCGAAGAGGTGAACGAGAAAACTTTTTCAAGCGTGTGGGGGTCGTTAAGTGTCACTTGGTTTGATTTTTTACATTTCCAGAAAACGCTTTCCTCAATGTAGTGTGTTGCGGGCCTTAATATAAACTCACTTGGCTTAGAGAGTCCATCTTTCTTTGCCAGCCTGTTGATGCAGTCATCAGATTCCCCCTAAAAATGTAAAAGTAGTAAAAAAATTGAAAACATCTTAATAAGAATCATCAAAATTGGATTGAAGACTGAAATCCTTACCATTCTCCTAATGGGTCCACAGATCGCATACATCTTTGTTGTCTCAGTCATGCGCCCAGTGGTAGGATCTATATCAGCAATAGCTATCTGGATGGATGCATGATCCTTAGCATGAATGATACGATTACTTGCTGAGCTACGAAATCCAACAGAAGTTTGCTTGTGTTAGTTACTGTATAACTCATTGAACATACTACATATCATACAAATTGCACAATGTACAAGGCAGCAGAGAACATTCCTAATTACACCTAGTAATAGTCGAACATAAAAACAACAGAATACTGCTATCATTAAATTAGAACCAATTCGGTTCAGAAATGTGCGCATTTCTTAATTCTCGGAACCCAATATCTAACGTACCCGTATGTTTAAAAAATACAAGTTGATCGAGATGAAAGATCATGTACCTTTCATACTAATAATTACCGAGAATTTTAAGCAATACTCAATGCACAGACCCAAAACGAATTAAAAGAATGTAAAACACGTGGTGGCTCTTACCATTTTTCTCGGACAGTACATGTCCACAAATTCACCAGCATCGTTCTCCATTTTCTGAAAATTTCAAAATTTGTAAATTTAAATTACTGATTGACGTAAATTATATTATACAGCTCTTTGAGTATTCTAATAGAAACATACTTCTAAAAGGTATTGGACAGCGTTAAAACACCAAAAACCAGCACGCACACACACACCAAAGAAAGTCTAGTTCAGCTCGTCGCTTCCTGCTCGCTTCGCTCAGCAAAACCAAAGAGTACTAAATCAGTAGTCAAAGAAGAGTCACCGTCGTCGATTTTCGTTTGTTCCATTCCAAGGAATTTATTAATTCAGGAATTATTATAAATTAATTATATTATGTAGTTTATATTATGATTTACAATGTAGTTGTTGTATTCTGTGATAATCTAGAATAAATCCTCTGCTTCGTTTGTGTGAACAATCTGATTTTTGAAAGAACGATTGGCAGAGATTTCTCCATGATTAATTTTGCCATGTTATCCAATCGCTGAGACGATCAGGGGATATTCAGTTATCAGTGATCTCAACTGTATAAAACTAATTGATCTAAATTATGAAAACTGTATATATGTGTGTGTGTATAATATACATACACACACATACATACATACATACATACATACACACACACACACACACACACACTACCTATGTATTACAATCCACGTTCGAGTCTGTGAACGTTTTGTTCTATATTCCTCATGGTTACGTTTTTGCTCAGAATGAACATCCGTGACCTCTATGAGTCCCAAGAGCAACCAGCCTGCGTCGGGGCCCAGTCGTGGTCTGTCTATACGTAACCCACGTGTTTGATAGTTGAGAATAAGTTCTAGTATCCTGACTTTCATGCTGTATGGTATATTGTGTGAAAAGTGCAAGAATTTCTATTGTGATTTGCAGTAATAAGTAACAATGGGAAAAACGAAACGACTCAAATGGGGAGGCGGCAACCGAAAGTTCCGCTTGATCAACAGATAGAAAACGAAAATGCTGTACAATCGAAGGGCCGGATAAAATACGACCAAAGAAGAACGAAGATGAAGAATATGTAGATGCTAAGTTATCTGAAAAAATTATAAACGAAGCTCGTAAACAGCAGCAGGAACTTGAGGATGAGATGCCTCCCTCGGAGAGAGTAAAATTGACAGCTCCGAAATTGGGGTCCCACCAACGACCAGACGAAGAAAAAGAGGAACAAGATTCAGACAATGACCTGGATGGAGCTTACTACGAAAATATAGAGGTGAATGAAGAAGACGAAAAAGCATTACAACTGTTTATGAATAAAGATGGCCCCGTCAAAGAACTCTTGCAGACATCATTATGGAAAAAATTACTGAGAAACAAACAGAAACTACATACTCAGTTCTCTGATGCAGGAACTCTTCAAATTGAGGAATTAGATCCTAGAATTAAGAAACTTTTATGAAGGAGTTAGAGATGTTCTTATTAAATATCGTAGTGGAAAGTTACCCAAAGCTTTCAAGTTGTTCCATCCTTGCGCAATTGGGAACAAATTTTGTACGTTATGGAGCCTCATCGGTGGAGTGCTGCGGCAATGTATCAAGCTACTAGAATATTTGCCTCCAATCTAAAGGAAAAGATGGCTCAGCGATTTTCAATCTTGTTCTGCTTCCTCGAGTAAGAGATGACATTGCCGAGTATAAACGGTTGAATTTTCATCTTTATCAAGCTGTTCGCAAAGCCTCTTTCAAGCCTGGGGGTTTTATGAAAGGGTTTCTTTACCATTGTGTGAAAGTGGTACATGTACTTTTGAGAGAAGCTATAATTATTGGGTCAGTCATTACCCGTAATTCAATACCTGTGCTTCACTCTGCTGCTGCTATGCTTAAAATAGCAGAAATGGATATAGTGGTGCAAATTCAATATTCTTGAGAATATTTTTTGACAAAAAATATGCATTACCCTACAGAGTAATTGATGCTGCTGTGTTTCACTTTTTGAAGTTTGAGCACGACAACCGTGAACTTCCTGTACTTTGGCATCAGTCTCTACTAACGTTTGTTCAACGTTACAAGAATGATGTGAGCAGTGAGCAACGAGAAGCATTACTTGGTCTGCTGAAGCGTCATCATCATTACCTCATTTCTCCTGAGGTTCAACGTGAATTACAACATGCAAAGTGTCGAGATGTTGAGGTTTTGGATACTGATATGAAGGAACTGCCCTGAGGCTGCTGCACTTATGGAAGTACTTGTCTTCCATGATAAGTTGCAGCAGGCAAATGAAGTTTTGCAAAAAACGTCATTGTGAGATTACATTTGTAAATGAAATCAGATCCAGAAATGTCGTATTAATTAGCTGTAATAAACATATACAGGATATATTGTTGTATATATATGTACAGTGCAGTTACAATGAAAATTACATTAAAAACATTACATATTAATTGATTTGCAATTTTCTTTCTTGAACCTTATTCTCAGTGGGGCTTGAAAGTTTTTGAAAAGTATTTTTATGAACTGAGTAATTTTTATTCAGTTTCCATTTTTCCACGAATCCAGAGTACATTGATGTTTGTCAGAAACTTTATCAGGTTGGTAAATAACTTTTTTAGTGATGCTGAGAATATGAAATACTTCACTTCTCACGTTCTTTAAGTTATAAAAGTAAAACATGGTTACATTCAAATATAAGGTGCTACCTTCCCTTCATTGCTCTGACAAATGTTTCTGTACAGCACTTATATTTCATTTATCAACAGCATGTTTGTTTCTGTGCTCCTGTTGTGATATCAGCATCTGAACCTGAAAGGTTTTTATCTAAACTTTGTCCCAAAAGATGTGTTAAATTCATGAACCTGTTGCTGGAATCCTGGTTAGATCTTAATGTTATATCTTAATTTAATAAATATATGAAAGTTAACACTGACTTGTTATTTTGAGATTTGCATTCTATTTCTTAGAAGTTCAAACTGTGAGAAAGGTGGAGGTGGACCGCTGTTTTTTCCATATTGTAAATAATTACCAGGTTCTAGTTAAACACTCAAAATATGCTGTGATATTCCATTAGAATTGACTGAAAGGTCAAATGTGTTTCTATGTAGGTTTAAGGATTGTTTCAGTTAATTCCATCATGCTTAAAACAAATTTATTTGAAAATGTATTACTTTTTCACTCATTAAAATATTTTAATGACCACATAGCTTCCAAGAGATGGTAGTTGATGATTTTGGTCATCCCAAATAAAGATGAATCTTCCATCAAGGATAGCTGATTTCTTGTTTCAACAAGCAGGTAGTGCAAGGTCTGATTTTTGTAAGGGCTTAATTCAAATTTTAGATGTTATGAGAAAGTTAAAATAATCTGAAAGCATTCACTACTTGGAATATTACATAAAACTTAAGAAAATTGGAGAGTTAAAAATTCGGTGCTAAAGTGCTGTACATGTTAAAAAGATAATTTTCCTTTGGGGTATTTCACTAACAATTATGACAGTCTTTCTCTTTTGCTAGTATTAAGAACAGAGAAAAAGGAAACTCATTAAACTTTACAACTTAGGAAGAAGAAGAAAAAAATCGCTGTTTTTCCGGTACACAATTACATAACTTTCTCTTCTTACAAAGAACTTAAGGTGAAAAAGTAAAAGACCTCATAAATGCTTGAATTTATTTGCTGGAAAGGGTTGTAATTAGTGAAACCTACAATTGTCTTATGTGTTTTTCTTCTGATCTAAATACTTTTGTATTGCGTGTAATTGTGCATATATTTGACACATTTTGTTTTTGAACAATTTACTCATACACATTCATCATTCGTCCACACAGTTTAGGTGACATTTCAATTCAATTTGTGTGACCATAGAAAATTATTAAATTGCCTTACCTCATAATTTTATTAAAGGGAAGGGTGAGGGGGGAAAATGCTTGAAAAACTTGAAATGAATTTTTTAAATCTTAAAAATCTGGCCATACTGAATATGAACATGGAAACCCACTAGGGAGTTCCAATCCCAACTATTGGGAACCAGCAAGAATTTATGATTATTTTTTATCTTATTCTGTTATCATTACACAATATGTACGTACACTTACTACTTATATATATATATTTTTATATACTATTCTTTCAATTATACGTCTCCAATTTTACTGTATTTCTCTGAAATGGGTCTACAAAACAAAACAGTATTGTAAAATATATGTATCCACTATTGTAAATTCTACTAGTAATCTGACTTAGTTGTATTTTAATACTTACAAATATATTTGTTAGTAATATATTAGAAATAAAGCAGTGAATAACTTTTGTATCAAGTTCAGTAAATAACGAAGTAAGTAAAACCTCTAATTTATATCATTTTATTTTATTCACCAAATTCAATTGAAAAGTTCCTTCAGCTTGTAAGAAAACATGGAAAATTGCCAATATTTATTCTTGCTTGCAGAGCTCAGATATGCAAGCATAGTACAGGTGTCATGTCACTGTTGACCTGACTTGGAACTGGAGTACCTCCATGAACCAAAAGGACATTTGTATGGTAGTTGAGACTATGTTAAAAAGGACATAGAAAATACAGTCTTTAGTGTAAAATCATGTTGCAAAAATATGAACTGAAAATATAATGTCAGTTTACAAACTTTACCAAAATTTAAATTCCATTGCATTATCAATGCAGTTTTTAATTTAACCAATGAATTGGATGTGAATATGTAATCTAGTATAATTAATGTATACTAGTTGGACAAGTAAGAACATTCCCTACTTTTTCAATCATTCTTTTAATAATTAAAATGGCTTTCTACTGCAGCCCAAATTCCTGTCAATTTGTGCTTTGGATTGGAGGTACCTTCCAAAAATATAATAGAACATCCAAAAAATTCATTATTCTGGAGATGTCAGCATAAGAAACATAACTGGTTCTGTTTGGGACAAGAAACAAATTGAATGCCTGTGGCAGCATTCCAGCCCTGAGGAAGACCACGACAAGATGGTCGAAACGTCGGCAACACAGCCTTCGACGCGGCGTCACCCGGACAGCCAAGATCATCCACATGACTCCGGCCGCGGAAGCCTACGACTTCGACTAAATTGAATGCCTACTATATTATTATTCTTTCCAAGTTATGTATGGCCGGTAACATGTATTGCAGCATCACATGTGTTGCAAGTGGCATTATGGCTCTGTTATGCATGCTGTGCCTTACATCATAATCTGAGAAACGCTATTTTTTTTGTTACAAGATTAGATGTACAATACTTTTAAAAAAAGTATTGCAATGCTGCTTGAAATTTTATTTTTAAAATTTATTACAAAAACTCGTTTTGCGGGTATCTGTGATAAAAGTGCACTTTTCTTTCTCTTGTATGTATACTGCGATTTTTCTAAGAGCGACCCTCAAGGCCACTCAAATCCCATCTTCGCGATGGAATGTGTCACGGCATTTTCGCGTCTTTTCTCGGTCTTGCCGGTAGAAGTAGCTGCTCGCAAGCACTGCTTCATACGGTCGCGATCGTGCGAAATCTAACGGAATGACTGAGAAAGACGCGAAAAGCCGTGACATATTCCATCGCAAAGATGGGATTTGAGTGGCCCTGAGGGTCGCTCTTAGAAAAATCGCAGTATAGTACATAACTTTCTCGTTTTCGTGGTGTGGACAAAACTCACGTTTTGGGGAATCCCTGATACCGAAAAGAGTGGCGTTTTCAATGCCCGACTAGAGGTTTTTTGGAACATATTTTTTACTTCGTTGAAATCGTTTTAGAGATATTATAATAAGAAAGGACTACTGCGACTGCTCCTGCTTGGCCACTGCTGGCAATTTTGTTTGTGCGTTGTTTATTTAGCTCATTTGTAAATGATTAATCTCTATCTCTTGCAATGTCATCGCCCTGCATAACATTCATTTGTTTCCCATTGTGTCAGAAGGTCCCCTTTTTAGGATAGGACTTGTAGTGTTCGAGGGTGGTATAATAATACACTGGTGTCGCATTATAAGACAGTACAAACACTTTATTAAATATGCACAAGTACACTGACAATCACCACCTTCGTGTCTCCTCAGCTTCTATACACAACTCTAGCTTCTCCCCACAGCATAGCCCGCTGGTATCCTACATACACCCGCGGCACTTCGCGATCCTTTTATTCGTTCGATTCTGTTGCTACCAGTGCTGGCGTAGCGTCAGGGGACGCTAGATGCTGAGCATTCCCACGTAATATATTAATCAAAGACGCCTAAACATTGTATTGATAATCTTCCAAGTGAGTGAAATACATTGAGCGAAACACGATTTGTATTAATTTAAAAGTGATTTCCTGTGATTGAATTCCGCGCATTTATACAAGCTGGTCACATGTAAAATTTGCAACTGATTGCTTGGAAGCTAAAATGCTCTCTAGCGTATGGCGCGAAAGGCGACGACCAATGACGCATGTTCAGACACGGCGAGATTTTTCCTTTTCCCCTCTTCCTTTCCCTCTTCCTTCCCTCTTCCTTTCCCCCCTGCCCTTGAATCTTGAGTCCCGAAAAGCTAGCATACGGCCAGCATACGGCTAAGAAAAGCGTTGTGTGAGCAAGTTGCTCGTTTGTACGCGAGAGCGCAGCACACTTGAGGTTGTCAGCGATATATTTTTCTTTCTCATGATTCTGTGCTTGGTCATGGACACAAACAATGCATACCACACATAGAGCTTGCCTACTGATTCTCATTAATATCTAAGAAGTTGAATTCTTACTTAAATATATTAATTTTATTTTGGTTTGAAATATATCATATACACAGAGATCTCATTGTCAAATGGCGCATTAGAACTAAAGCTGAGCTATTTCATAATTTGCTTTCAAGAAGTCTCCTGACATAAATCTATTGAAGTAGTGTAACATTTGTTTCAATAACATAGCTTTCTAGAAAACATTAAGAATCATGATGTTCTTCAGTTCGCGTTATTGTTGAGCATCCCCAAACGCACGAGTCATGCCACGCCACTGGTTGCTATGGCAACGTTACTATGGTATTGTAGGGCGTTGCTTACGATATATCTATTTCAACAATATTCATATAGCGCTAGTTTGACAAAAGATGAATACAAATAATTCTCCTGAACCTAAAAATACAAATAATTCTCCTGAACCTAAAAATAACCGAAAAAATGCCGTTCGGTAAAGAAAGTCGGCGCGTCGACTTCCAGTGGCGACACCTTCATATCGTCATGTAAATATGACTAGAAAACCCGGCAGACGTTGTTGTGCCCTTCATCTCCCTATTCCCCTCCCATCTCCGTTTCTCACTGTCTCTCTCCTTATCTGTCCCTGTCTGTTTCTGTCTCTGCCACTCTCTGTCCCTCTCATTCACATTACTTGCAGATTCTGCACGTTTCTGAGCAGTGAGGTAATATCGTGAAGCGCCGGACCAGCAACAATGTATAAAATGTTCACGAAGAGCTCATCCTGTGGTTTACGGATGGGAAACGTTTCTAAGGTCCTAGAACGCATCGTTTAGGAGTTATTTAACGATATAGTTTCAAAAATGCTGCCGAGTGCGTTGCGGGTTGCATTTTATGTGAATTTTGTTTTATTCTACAGCGCCATGTAGTGGACTTACACAAAAATTAACTGCACATAAACCTCTCATTGAAAACACACTCAAAAATGCCACCTTCTTTCATGGGGATCGGTCATACGTGTCGGAGTTTACTTCCGTATATATAGTATATATATATATATAATAATCTATATATATGTATACATATTATATATAATATGTATGTATATATATATAATATGATTACCGGACAGAGTTTCATTTGGCGGAAAAGCCAGAAAATGAGGGTAATTTACCTAACACACATTTTTAATCGCACTATTAATACTACAATTAACAATGGCTTCAAAACTAAAATGGGTTACTTTTATTCTGAATTTTTTAAATCTGTTTTGCCATACTTTTTCTTATAAACATTTACTAGCGATGAATGGATGGCAGCTTATTTACGCTGCTAAGGATGTTAAAACCCATTGCTAAGAATTTTAAATTCTTATCATATAGTGTGATGGAATTTGGAGCTCTTTAAAACCGAGAATAATGATATTTCCCCCCTAAAATGCATTTGGAAGCAAAGTTAGAAAGAAACACCGAAAAAACTTTTCGCATTTTTTCTTCGTGACAAACTTTCCTTAAGCATTTTTTCAAGATGATGAAAACAAAGGAAAGATAGGTCAAAAACTGAATTTTTCTCGAGAGATTCAATCATACAACATACTGAAATCAGAATTAGTCCACCGTTTATCAACTCAAACCCCGTTTTCAGTTGCCCTCTATCGGGCTGTACGCTCGTTCACGTAAAAACTCTATGTCATATTTGAAAAAGACTTTTTTTAAAAAATATGTCAGTAGCGAAAGTCATTGGAAAGCAAAGAATATTAGTATTTTATCGTATGCGCTCCTAGACCACCTATCGAATGCCAAAATCCACGTTTCGATATCTCAATGATTCGAAAAATATTTAATGAGGGCCTATCAGGTAGCGATGATCCATTTTGCAGAAACTGACATCGGGTGTCAAAACTTTGTTTCTCCCCACAATGCAGAGACACGGGGGGGGGCAACTGAGGTGGCCGCCGAGATGAGCTGCAAACTGCGCGCCTGTGGGGCCGTCTTCACCCGCAAGGTCCGCAACAGACTACACCGAGAATATGCATACCGAGAAATGTGGAACGAGGCCAGTGAGGCTGTGTTCTCACTCTGGAAATACGATAGGTATCATCCGATGTCTCGAAATGCTTTACTGACCACAAGCTGAGGTGTCTGTTTCCAAAGCTGGCTATGAGATCAGTATTAAGTCTCATTTGTATTTATTACATTCTTTTACGTAATTTTATCTGTGAAAACCTCGTTTTGTCAAATGACTGTAGGCCATCTGTATAACGAAATCGAATTGCCTGAAGAGGAATAAATTTTTGCATTGTATTTAAAAACATTATTAAATTAGTAAAAAACATAACATTTTACAAACGTAAAAAGGAGGTTGGGAGAGAAGTAAAATCTGTGTATTTTTATTAAGCTCTGATATATCTACTATATTCTTTTACTATATTTCAATAATTAATAAATGGTGATTTATGCATCGTTTGTAAAAAAAATTCACGATAATAAATTCATTCTAATTAATAAATATGAATAATGATAAAATAATGAATTAACTTCTTTCGAAAGACACCTCCAAATTTCTTCTTCAAATGTTTATGTTTGAAATATTCCCTGTTTTCTAGTTTCACCTAAGTAAGAGTACTTTCGAACACAGATTTTTCCCCGTCCATTTTCATTTCAAGACTAAAATAAAAATACAATCCCCTCGTTGGTTATCACATCGTTCGTTGCCTGAATATTATTTCCTCACTCAAAGATCTATCGCAGCACTCGCCTAAATTTCAGAAAACAAACGGAGGAAGTTGAAATGTGCTAGGAAACTCGCTCACCGACTGAACGAGAATCGCCCAACTGCATCCCCGGTTTCCCGGCGTCTGCTCTCCTCACTAATCCTTTTTCGATTTCGTTATCTGAGAAGGCATAGCCCAACTTCATCCCATTTCATTCGTTCGTGTTTCGGAACGAGTAAACAACATTTTAGTTAAGTTTGCATTAATAAGTAAGTAGTCGCATATTGATGTTTCTGGATATCATTTCAACGGTGTTCTTTGGTGCCTATGACGGCCTATGACGGTGTTCTATGTGGCATTCTTGTGGTGCCTATGACGATAAGGCTTGGTATCCACTCCGAGGGCCAGAATATTCTTCGCCCCCGGAAAATAACAAGCTGTGTATGGATAATTAATAAGGACCCCCCCGGTGAGAGGCACTACAGTAACATCAGTTAATGCCCTGAGCCACATCTCCTGGTCGTAGTCCGGGGGTGTCCAACTTGCAAGGCTCTGGCCACAACTAAAACCTTTTAAAATGGTTTACGGCCATATTTCATAGCTCGAGCGATTCAGAAATGCCTTCTTTCGTTGAAACACGTTGGGATGATTTTGAATTTCCGTATACAGTAGAAAAAAATCTTAAATCTTACCCTATTTTTATATTATGGGGATTTGGACCTCGACAGGGCTCGTGCTCGCCCTAGACGCGCAATTTCTCGTTCGACATGGCAACAAAGTTCTTTCACTTTTGAATAATAAACCTTTCGCAGGCCACAATAAATGTTAACCACGGGTCGCCAGTTGGACAACCCTGTTTTATACTGCGAATTTTTTCTAGCTGAGGACTCTCAAGATAACTCAAAATCCCATCTTCGCGATGGAATATGTCACGGCATTTCGCATCTTTCTCAGTCGTTCCGCTAGATTTCGCACGATCGCGACCGTATGAAGCAGTGCTTGCGATTATGCGACCTTCTACCGGCAAGACCGAGAAAAGACGCGAAATGCCGTGACATATTCCATCGCGAAGATGGGATTTGAGTTATCTTGAGAGGCCTTCCTAGAAAATTCGCAGTATAGTGTGTTGTTAGTCTCAGGCCCGCGTCGCCCAAGCATCGCGCCGCGCATAGGTCTCGGACATGGCACCCCGGAGGCACCGACGCCGCGACGTTTCCGTTGAACG
Source organism: Acheta domesticus (assembly GCA_031308135.1). Lineage (NCBI taxonomy): Eukaryota > Metazoa > Arthropoda > Insecta > Orthoptera > Gryllidae > Acheta > Acheta domesticus. Next base: position 67,911,063 of record JAHLJT010009355.1, read on the forward strand.
GCTCCGGAAAAAGTGCTCTCGGCGCACTCGCTCCCTTTTTGTTGCAGCTTTTGACGTCAGGGGCGACTGCAACTCGCGAGATGCACCATCCCTTCAAAACCAATGACTGAAAGGCAAGGTCTTCGGCGGAAATGCCAACACGCCATGCGCGGAAGTGCGCAAACGGTGTTTGGCGAGACAGAAGAATGGGACAGACTGGCGCTATCCCAGGAAGGATGGTGTTCGGTTTCCTCATCTGGATGTTCGCTCCCACTCGAACACGCTAACGGCCGACCCAGATGAAAGAAGTCGAGTGGAAGCCACTGATTTTTTTTTAAGAGCATCGCATTCACTGGGTCTGTGAACCAAGGGCAAAATAATTCAAACACTGAATTTCTGAAGGGAGAGGGCACGATTTTATGGTCGAACAAAATAATTACAAGCCCCATGCGGAACTCTCGCTTATGGAAATCAGAACCTCATGGCCCTCTCACTTTCATATGAACAAGGTAAATGTTATTTATATATTAGTAGAATGAAATTAATCACATATTTACATATTAGTACGAATGAAATATTTAAGTACGAGGCGACAATAGGATAGAATCATGTTAGGTGAGTACGAGACAGGTCGTATTGTGCAGGCAATTTCGCCTCCCCAGATATCTCCCTAGCAGGGCACTCCGGTCCAGTCGGATAAGATCTTGGCTCCCAATCGGTCTTCCGCATGAAAAGGTAGTGTGTTAGTATAAGGAAATAGTGCATGTATAGGTGACACGTCTTGACTCTCGTCTTACTATCCACGTTGTTATGGAGATCCCCATATCGACGTTCACCTAATTATTAAAAGCAAACAAACAATTGTCAGATGCCTTGTCGCGAGGTATAACCGATGCTACAAAAGTAAGTGTAAGAGGGTTAAGGGAGAGTATAGGACAAAGGAATGAAAGGAAAGATAGCGTGCGGTCCGTGACCCATTTATGTTAGAAATACTTCTCCGGCAATTCGCTTGATATTGATCAAAGGAACCACGGAAAACTACGATCAGAGCAGCTGGCCGCTAGGATTCTCCAGGCGGCGCCTGAATACGACCTAGCTGCCTAGCTCTGTCTGAAAATCCTCACCACCGCACCGTCCAGATTCGATCCTAGTACCTTCCGGTCAGAGGTACTAAGTATGACATCAGTTGAATACTCGAGTCACCTATGCCGGTTTAAGGCCAGTCATCACTTCCATCATTGTCATTATCCAGAAAACCATTCTCTCTTTAATGATCGTTTTTTCAAACGTTGTTCGACCTAATAATATAGTATAATATTATTATTAATATATAATAATAATACCTAATAATAATTAATAATAATATAATAATATAATATAATAATAATAATAATAATAAAATAATAATAATAATATTTTGTAGGCTGGATTGATTTCCGAAAGCATTTGATTCCATTCCGCATTCTTGGCTGCAGCGAACTCTTCACTCTACAAGGTTCACCTTCTCTATCATTAAATTCTTACAACGTTGTATGACCAGCTGGCAAACAACACTCCATGGTTAATGAGAGGGAAACTGAGTATCCCGACGGATCCTTTGCGAATTTTTAGGCATTTTCAGGGAGATAGCTTAAGCCCACTCGGGTTTTGCTTATCTTGAAACCCTTTGAAGTAGAATGTTGAATGCCTCCGGCTAAGGATATGCTTGAAGAACCCAGAAGATCATTTTCCACCAGTTATACATGGATGATCTCAGCTCTATGCTAAAGGAGCAGAACAGCTTCAGCATGCTGACACTTCTTGAAAGCTTCAGAGCCACTGTTTGTATGGATCTATATTTATTGAAAGTGTGCTGTTGTTCCCGTGAAGAAGAGTCGCGTCCAGAATAGAGAAAATGAACCTCATTTGATGGAAGATTTGAGAATTCAGAACTCATCATGGAGATGAATATAAGTTTCTCGGCCTTCAGCGGCTCTTAGGAACTGCAGAATAAACAGAATAGAAAACGAGTGAAAGGAAGGTTCTCTCGTCGTGTTGCAACAGATCTGCAAGTCATCTATTAATTCGAGAAACAAATTTACAGGTATATAAACACCTGGGCTCTTTCTGCAGCATCGCATACATTTGGAGTTGTCAATGGTCTGAGACATCTTTACAAGGTTTCGATAGAAAAGTCAGAATACTTCTATCAAATATCGGATGCATCATCCCCAAGTTCCAACGAATGGCTATATCGTCCAAGACATCATGGAGGCCGTGGGACCATGTTACGTCTTGTGTAAGTATGTGGCCCGCCAGCAAGAAAAAACCAGCTCAGACATTATTTCATCAACAAAAAAATCTGACGGCCATCCATGCACAGATCACGGCTATACCTCTGAAGCTGCTCCAAGAAACCACAATCCAAGTTTTTCATAAATGTGGGATCGAATTGAGCAGTGGAAATCAAAGGAACTCCATGGCATTTGCTACAGCGCTTCGAAGTAACTCCATTGATTGAAGAGATCGACTGATTGGTTGAGAATCGCTGGGATTTTGTGATAAACGAGAAGGATTTGTGCTGGCCATTCAAGATCAGATAGTAACCACTAATAACTATATATCATTAATAGAGAACATCAATGACATGTTGTCGCCTGTGCAAGAAGGCCAACCGAATCTATTCAACAATCTGTAGTGGATGCTCTCACAGTTGCACAAACAGATTATTTATACTACAACGCCATATAGATGTAGGCAAAATCATTCACCAAGCTCTTGCCAAAAGATCGGACCTGATAAACGAAAGCTTACCTTATTTTAAATATCTCCGGTAACAAGATCAACAAACAACAATAAAAATTACAGATAAAACATATGGAAGAAACAATAAGCTAAAAGATATTGTCGTATTCGACCAAAACTACTTGCAGGTCAATAATCATTGATATCACAGTCCCATTAAATCACACTCTGTTCTGCTGTCAAACAAATTGCAGAAAAAAATCTGCCCCTCTCAATTGATTTGAAAAACCGTATAACAAAGTAATAGAGGTAGATATTATGCCCGTAGTAATTTCATCTAAACTGGGCTTGTTGCTGAAGATTGGAGGATTGTGAAAGAAATTCCATCTAAACAAGTGTCACTTCAGAACCATGCAGAAGCTGTGCTGCTGGCAACCACCAATATTGTGCGTAAGGTTCTCTCTCTTAGTCATTTAAGCGGAACCTGAGGGTGCACTGGAGCAACAACTTCTCACCATCTGTCTCGCTCTGTGTGTTGACGTTCTGTCCTTCAGTTATATCTGGAAACTCCGGATATAACTAAGCGCATTAATTTTGAACAATGAAAATAATAATTAATAATAATATAATAATATGCAATTGTTGAATGGAAAAATATGTAGTCAGTCATCAAGATGACCCTCTAATGAGGCAAGTCATGAAATCTGACCGAAGAATGGGAATCAGAAGCATTGTTAGTATGGCGAAGAAGCATTGAAAGAAAACACATGCAAGACACGCCGAATAACACAGTTCTTAATTTTCTGATGCTACTAAACATGAAATGTGAGACCCAAAAATTGTAAAGAAGATGCACGTACAAAGCACTCAACGGACAATATCTTAAAAGAATGGGAAAGGTGCAAATCAATAAATATCAATAATTTACGTGCCTTAAAAGGGAAGAATAAAGCCTGAATCGGAGGCAGTTCTAATAGCTACTAGAAATCAGGCGTAGAGAATACGGCATTCTGATAAAGCGGTTCTCAAATTTTCCCAAGATGATAAATGCCGCATTGCCAGAAACACGTAGAAACCATTGATCATATCGTCCAATTCTCTCGGCTTGTCAATTCGAAAAAGACCGAATACTTGAAAAGACACGACAGGGGTGTGGCTAACCTCCACTGGCAGATCTGTACCGCTCTCGAAGTTCCAAACACATTGTCCAAAGTGGTACGAACACTCACCAAAACCGGTGACATCTGTTGAACTCTATATAATATGTACGACCAACAATTCCAAACGGATCGCACGATAGCAGCAAACATATAGGATATTGTTATCCAGGATTTGGCGAAAATAATCGTGTTTACTGTCGATGTTGCTGTAACTTGCGATCAAAACGTCGTTACCAAGGAGCAGAGAAACGTCTTAAATAGTCTCGTCTCGTTTTGGAAATCGAGATCAGCCGAATGATGGGGCGTAAAAGTACAGGTCGTCCGATAGTTATCGGTGCTCTGGGTCCGCAAAAATTTGAGTAAGAACTTGTCTAAACTCCCTGGTCATTCAAATGACTGGGAAGTGCAAGAAATTGCTTTTCTTTGGAACAGCCCACATTTTGCGTAAAGTATTGTAGATGCACTGATAGTCACCGGATCTGCTTCTTAGGTAGCTGGTTGCAACCTGAGTAGATTTATATATCAGCCGACAAATAACATCTTTAGTCGTGATGTAATGGAAATATAATAATAATAATAATAATATATAATAATAAATAATAATATAATAATAATAATAATAAGTAATCTTGAAGATATCATAATCAGACAAATCTCTTAAAGATATTTACGAAGTTACAAAGCTTCCTACCAAGGAATATCTTTAGATCTAAGACCAAAAATACCAAAACTGAAGTCAGCACTAATGTCTTTGAGATTGTTGGCAAAATGAACCAAATTATTGCCCCAAACATCTCAGAAGCTTCTTCTCTTGAAGATGTATCCGGATTGTTAATTGCGCTGCAATTGCTACTTGCGAACATCTCGGTTACAAAGTACAGGTGAGAAAATGTACTTCTCTTGATAAGAAGCCTAATGAAAGACAAGCCCCGGCAAGGTTGAAAAAAAATCGAAAATCAAATTACCCAGCTAGACGAGATATTTCGCATATTGCTGAATATTTCAGAGACAAACGAGGATTTCAAGACAAGGTTCGCGCAGTATTCGCTCAATTCTCAGAAGACTGAAGATAAAAGAACACAGAAAGACTGGAAAGTAGACTAAAGGTTGAAGACGAGAGATTAAGGACAAAGAATAGTAGCTCTGGGGGCAAGAATAAGAAGTATAACGAAGCTGCGCGACGCAAGAAAGAAAATTCTTATTCTCTAAGAATCAAAAGCTTTTATAGATATCTAGAATCGAGAGATACCAAGGAAAGGGACATAAACCCCCAAGTGCTTCTGCCATGACAAACTATTGGTCTCAGATTTGTTCCACCCCAAAGCAACATTTTGATGAAGCATACTGGATACGACAGGAAGAGGAAGCTTGTCACAATATCCCGAAATGAATGGAGTTGTTATTTCAAGAGAGGATGTAAAAAGATCTATACGAAGAACCCACAATTGGAAAGCTCCAGGAGTAGATGGAATACCATAATTTTTGGTGGAAATATCTGACTTGCACTCATGGTATATTGGCGAGTCAATTTCAAGCATTTTGAATGGAACATCTGTGCTGCCAGAATTTTGTACCTTGGGCGTGACATTTATTTACCGAAAGGTGGAAATGCGTCTTGCCCGAGAATTATAGACCCATTACAGTCTACCTATAATTTATAAAGTTCTCACCTCCATTATGCCACCCAAACTCGACGAGCATTTGAAAGAAAATGATCTGCTTTTGCAAGAACAGGTTGGTTGTAGGAAAGGATCTAGAGGATGCAAAGAGTTATTGATAATAGATAATATTATATCCAAGCTTGTAAAAAAGAAAATGCATAATTTGATCTGTAGGCTGGATTCATTTCCGAAAGGCATTTGATTCCATTTCTCATTCTTGGCTTGTGCGAACTCTTCAACTCTACAAGGTTCACCCCTCTATCATTAAATTTCTTACACGTGTATGAACAGCTGGCGAACAACACTGCATGTTAGGAGAGGGAAACTGAGTTTACCAGACGGATCCTTTGCGAATTTGTAGAGGCATTTTCAGGGAGATAGGCTTAAGCCCGCTCTGGTTCTGCTTATCGTTGAACCCTTTGAGTAAATGCTGCATGCCTCCGGCTATGGATATGCTTTAAAAGACCCAAGAAGATAATTTCATCACGTATACATGGATGATCTCAACTCTATGCTAAGGACCAGGTCAAATTCGCAGCATGCTGACACTTGTTGAAAGCTTCAGCAGCTCTGTTTGTATGGATCTTGGTGTGGAGAAATGTGCTGTTGTTCACGTGAAGAGAGGTCGCGTCCAGAATAGAGAAATGACCTCATTTGATGGAAGATTTGACAATTCCCAGAACTCATCAATGGAGATGAATATAAGTATCTTGGCCTCCAGCAGCTCTTAGGACGGCAGATGAAAAAATTAGAAAACGAAGGTGAAAGGAAGGTTCTCTCTCGTGTTTGCAAAAATCTGCAAGTCCTCTATTAATTCGAGAAACAAATTTACACAGGAATGAACACATGGGCCATTTCTGCAGCAACGCATACATTTGGAGTTGTTAAATGGTCTGAGACATCTTTATAAGCTTTCAATAGAAAGTCAGAATACTTCTATCAAAATATCGGATGCATCATCCTCGAATTCCACCGAAAGGCTATATCTTTCAAGACATCATGGGGCCGTGGACTGTTAAGTCTTGAAGTTATGTGCCGCCAGCAAGAAAAACCAGCTCAGACATTATTTCATCAACAACAAATCCATGACGGCCATCCATGCACAAGATCACGGCTATACCTCTGAAGCTGCTCCAAGAAAACCACAATCCAAAGTTTTCCTAAATGTGAGGATCGAATTGAGCAGTGGAAATCAAAGGAACTCCATGGCAGGTTTGCGCTTCGAAGTAACGCCATTGATATGAATAGATCGACTGAATGGTGAGAATCGCTGGCTTTTGGCGAGACGGAAGGATTTGTGCTGGCCATTCAAGATCAGATAGTAACCACCAATAACGATATATCATTAAAGAGAACATCAATGACATGTGTCGCCTGTGCAAGAAGCCACCGAATCTATTCACCACATCTGTAGTGGATGCTCTCAGTTGGCACAAACAGATTATTTACAACGCCACAATAATGTAGCCAAAATCATTCACCAAGCTCTTGCCAAAGATTGGACCTGTTAAAGGAAATCTTACCTTATTACAAAATCTACCGGAGCAAGTTTTGTCTATGAGAGCACAAAAATTTTATGGGATAACTGCCATTGTTACTGATAAAACAATGGAAGCAAATAAGCCTGATATTATTGTGTTCGACAAAACTACTTGCAGGGCAATAATAATTGATATTGCAGTCCCATAGTCATAATCTGCTGCCAACAAACTGCAGAAAAAAGAAAGAAAATACAGCCACTCTCAGAAGACTGAAAAACCTCTACAACTAAAAGAGGTATAGATATTGTGCCCGTAGTTATTTCATCTAATGGGCTTGTTGCCGAAGATTGGAGCTTGTTGCCGAAGATCTCCACTGACAAACCACCAATTTGTGAAGAGAAACTATCTAAATGAGTGGCACTTCAGAACCTGCAGAAGGCCGTGCTGCTGGCAACCACCAATATTGTGCGTAAGGGTCTTAGAGAGCTCTTAGTCATTGAAGCGGAACCTGAGTGCACTGGAGCAACAACGTCTCACCATCTGTCTCGCGATATGTGTTGACGTTCGGTCCTTGAGTTATATCTGAAAACTCCGGACGAGCGTAAAATTTTGAATAATAATAATAAGAATAAGGATAAAGATAAGATTAAGATTAAGATTACAGATTAAGATTAAGATTAAATTAAGATTAAGATTAAATTAAGAATAAGAATAAGAATAAAGATTAAGATTAAGATTAAGATAAGAATAAGGATAAGGATAGGAGAGGAGCATCAGTCATATTCATCTGGTGCCCTGGGCACATAGGTATTTCAGGCACGAAGAAGCTGATTCTGCAGCAAGAAATGCCGCAAACAAACAATTAGAAATCTAATACGGAAATACGACCTCAGACGCAAGAAATGCCGCTTTAAAGTGTATTTTTTCAGAGCATGGCAAACCACATGGAATAGCATTAGGAACGAATTAAAGCCGATCAAGCAAAGCGTGAATAAATGCCAGCACACGTCAACTACACTCGAAGAGAACAGTGTGCCTTACTAGGCTAAGAATAGGCCACACCAGAATAACATCTTCATTCATGCTGAAGAATGAGGAACCACCTGTCTGCGGACTGCGGTGGAGTTTTAACAGTGAAAGCATATACTAACGGACTGCGTGAATCTCGTAACAATCGAGACAGATGTGAAATGAGGGGAATCTGAAGGAGGACTAGGAACGGACACAACGGCGACTGGCAGGACGTTAAAATTCCTGAAGAAGCAAATCTGTTTCATATAAATTTGAAATGTAACTGTAAATGTACTTGTATATGTTGACATTTTATAATAAACAGTAAAAATCTAAAGGCCTTAGTTGCCAAGCCCTTCAAACATTAAAAAAAAGAATAAGAATAAGAATAAGAATAAGAATAAGAATAAGAATAAGAATAAGAATAAGAATAAGAAATAAGAATAAGAAGAAGAATAAGAATAAATAAGATAAGAATAAGAATACGATAAAATAAGAATAAGAATAAGAATAAGAATAGATAAGAATAAGAATAAGAATAATGAATAAGAATAAGAATAAGAATAGAGTAAGAATAAGAATAAGAAAAAAAAAAAAAATAAGAATAAGAATAAGCCGGCCTCGTGGCGCAGACGGTTGCGGCAGCCGTTGTCTGCGCCGAGGAGGCTGCAGGTTTCGAGTCCTGCATAGGCATGGCCGTATTTGTGATTGTCCTTTCACTCCTCATCATCATCCTATCATTTCATAATTTACCATTCAAGGCGTAACAACCTGTCTTATAATAGGGATACCCCGAAAAGCTGATCCCCAGAATTACACACGGTTATCTCTCTCCAGTATAGAATAACGACTGGCCTCGGAAGAGAACGTGTAGCGAGGTCTGTGAGGCCATAATAATAATAATAATAATAATAATAATAATAATAATAATAATAATAATAAGTGGTTCGCCTGTTCATAAAGCATCTATGTGTAGAGAGACTGAGGGCGTCAGTCAATCAATTCAGGACCAAGTTATTTCAACTAATAACTATAAAAGATTTAATTGAAAAACTCGAAGTAATGACGATGTAGGGTATATCATCGATCGTCAGATACAATAGGATCACCTCATCACTGGGTGCGCAAACCTCGTCACACAGAGTATCTACATCGGCACAACCTGACTGCAATATGTACACCAAGCATGGGCAACCAAACATGGGCTGTTGCAGAAGAGAAAAATCGTTCCTTATGGATACAAAACCAAATGTAATAGAAAGTAATCATTTAAAAATATATTACGACCTTCCAATACATACTGATAACACTATCCCGGGCAAATAAACCAATATATTCTACAACATAACGGATAAGGATAAGAAAGCATTGCTCATTGATGTGTACAACACCCTGCATACCAACATCAATAAAGATAACAAAAAAAATTCCAAATACATTCCCTATCAATATAATATAAAAAATATACAAACTTGAGTCTGTTAAGATTATAACAATTGTAATAGCAGCAAGAGGTCTTGTTAACAAAAATTTAAAGAAGTATTTGGAAAAGTAGGTCTTCCTCAATCATTCTAAGACCTCAGAAGTCAGTCATTCTTGAAATCGTGCCGGATTGTTCGCACAGTCCTCAATTGTAAAGCTAGGAATGTGGTATGCCTAGAGGCCCCTCAAACCATGAATCCCGGGTGAGAAAAACCCGAGAAAAAATAAAAAAGATAATAATACCTGTTCTACCAACACCATCTAGACTGTGTCCTAATGTGACGTATGTCTAGATTGTGTTGGTTTACCTTACGACCTTCACCCCTGCCATGTCGGTATAGTACTATCCAAGTATCTTTGGTCAGTGCGTAAGAGATCTGGATTTCAGCGGATTTGGTCACTAGATTTTCAATATGGCGAGCCATTCGGCCCTGCACAACTTCGAAAATGTACATGAAACTAGGCTTTGGGCGCTATATTCACAAAAACATACGCATTCGAGAAATCTGTCACCAGGAACTTCTCTCATTATAACGTTTGTTTTAATCAACTGAAAGTATATGTAACATTGAAATAATTATGATTTGGACCAATTATTTGGATAATTTTCTCCTGAAACTCAAAATGCCTGGAAATATGAGAAGTTTAATGTTTTACTTTCGTTGTAAATGATAGAATTAATCAGAAAGCTTTAGAGGCATAAATTACTTTCTTACAAAGATTGTTAATGATTGAGAAGGAAATAGAATGAATGGAAGGAAAATTTTAGATTATTATTTACAAATAATACATTCCTTAGTACGAAAAATTTAAAATTTGTAATATTTCCCTAAACATATTACCTGAATAAATATGCACTTCACATGTACGTTCGGAATCCGTTTTTAATCATCAGCCCATTCTCATTCTAATTCGCTTTCAAGATTACCTCATATAGTAGTAATAACATATCTTGCTGCACTATTTAATATTCATAGTTTAACTCGATTTGATTGCGTAATTTAACACGCTAATCTGGCATTGTTTCCAAGCGTCTCGTTCAAAATACAAAAACAAATAATGCGATGAGAATATCAAATGAAATGAGGAAATTCCATTAAAATGTAAATATGCTTCTACACGTTCAAGCGTGCAGTTTTTGAACATGTTTGGTAGAACATAAAACAATGAAAGGATACCAACCGCACTAAACAAATTCTATTTCGGCATGTATATGCCAACACATGGGGAGTTTCGTTGAACGGTTTACTCCTCTGACTGGACCTGTACTAAACTTAAAGTGCAACGAAAAGTCCCTAAAGCAATGTCGTTAGAATCGGGTGATATCATGAAGTTGGTACGATCCACTTTCTCTGGGACCATTTGAGCCTGAAATCGTATACCAAGCCTAGGTACCCCTTAGGTCCATGTTGGTCCTGTAAAGACCACGGTAGCCCGTGATCCCAATCCGGTTTGCTTGACCATGGATCTGGGTGTAGGTACCAATTCAATTACATACTTCAACCGCGCACAGAAACTTTACATTTATCGGTCAGGGGAAGGAATTATGGTTGAAACTGTGACTTCGTGATCTTAAAGTCGGGTTCGATTCCCATTGTAACATAGCGGGTATCGTACGACAGGAAGTCGAAACTCATGGCGACAAACGCATCAAAACAAATAAACTGAAATCAATGAGTCAGTACTGAATACGGCGAGTCGGAAACACATAGGACTGTCATACAAAAGAATAAATGAAAGCAGTAAAATGGACTAAGAACCGAATGTCACATAGATCCAGAGGACGAGACGAATTGATAAAACATCCATCAGTTTTTTCTCATACTACAGCCAAGCGATCCTTGAAGCAAATCAGATTAGTCATAAGTGAAACAAACCAAAATAAATAACTAGTGGTGCTACACAGCACAACTTTCCCGCGTTATTGTAACAGCTACGTAGTATTGAAATATTGCACTTTATGCGCTACTAACATCTTACAATTACTTATTATTTGAAACGTCCAATTCAACTAGAAGCGAAAAAAAACGCCTGTTTTTCCATCCCAGTGTTTTACGGACTATATGAATTCTGCAACTGCATAGAATGTAATAGAAAGTTATATTTGTAACATTGTATTAGAAAAAGTGAAGCCTGATACCCCGGAAAATATAAAATTGTATTTCATAGGGCCATGATTAGTGAAGAGTATTCTAAAACCATGCAACAAATACTCTATTCACTACAAATGGTAAAGCATTTGGTGCGAAACTAATATTTTCATGCAATTATCAACATAATTTTGACAATTACAACTCCTTTTCATACACAGCTACATCAAATCACACAATGACAGGTAATTTACAAGAATTCGCGAGAGAGAAACACGGGAATTCCGTTGTTGCATTACCTACATTATCGATATTGTCTGAGAGCTAGTAATTTTATTTCAATATTTTGAAAATAAATAATTTCTAAAAGGTTATATGTAAATGTATTACAAAAGGTACGAGTGTAAGAAACGAACAAAGAAATAATACAACAATTGTCGCAATTTCTAATTTACGATGCATCCGCTGTCTGGAGCGCAGTAAATTTGCAGCGGGCTCTAATGTTTGTGACTTAAATTATAGAAAAACTACCGGTATTTTCAAAAATGAAGCCTGACCTTATTTTTTTTGATAAATACATTTCATTGATAAAATGTAGTTGAAAATGTAGTTTGATAAATACATTTCATTGAGAAAAAATTGAATTTCACAATTGTAGTTATAAGAAAACGAATCGCATGAATTCAGGGACGGGCTATAATGTTTGATGAACTATATTTCATGATTGACGATTTGTTTTTGATGAGCATATTTCACTAACAAAAACAATTCTATCTTCATAGAAGATACATGCAGAAAGACGCCCGATTTTTTAAAAAATTTTTGCAAAATTAGAAATTTCAACGAAGATGAAACCTACACAATTTTCATAAGCTTTCTTGATGCTATCTCATGTGCCAATTTAATAAAAACCTGATTATGCCATTTTGAAGAAAAAATGATTTAAAGAAAATAAAAAATTGTCTACGTGTGACAAATTTTCGCAAAACATACTTATGATTTTGAAAACTGAACATGACCTGTTTTTATGAACAAAATTTCATTAAAAAAAGCAAGTGTATCTTCATACATTGTAGTTGTAAGAAGATGCTGACAAAAATTTGGAATTTTTTCAATTTTCGAAAAATCAGAGTGTTATCAACCAACATGAGACCATAAGCCATTCCCTTACACATGACCTTCAGACTATCCCACAAAACAAAATTAATTACTAAATTGTTGGCACCATTATTTTTGAAAATATTTGAAAATGTCCCAGGGGTTTCATGTAAAGTACTCCCAAAATTAA
>JAHLJT010009355.1:67924938-67936357 GCA_031308135.1 Acheta domesticus
ATGGCGAATGATCAAATAATTCATAATAAAATTCACAATTAATTTATTCATAATACCTAATAAATACAAATTAAGAGAAGTAATGAATTCATTCAATTCTTTCAAAATACCCCTTCAAGTTTCTTGCTTCAAATTTTCATTTTTAAATGCTCACTATGAGCGGGTTTCATACAAATGGGAATATCTTCCTCCAGTTTTTTCTTGTTCATTTCCATTTTAAGAGAAAATTCAAGAAAACAATTAACAAACTGGTAGTTTATCATATCTTGTACTACTAAATATTATAACCTCACTCAGTTCTACGGACTGTTTGGTGTTATCCTGCAGCAGCTAATGCCTAAATGTAACAAGTTGAAAGAGTAGAGATGTGTCTGAGAAAACTTGCTCACCGAACAACTCTAGTGAGGAACTCTTTCGCCCCCCCAGAGGTGAACGAGAAAACTTTTTCAAGCGTGTGGGGGTCGTTAAGTGTCGCTTGTTTTGATTTTTTACATTTCCAGAAACGCTTTCCTCAATGTAGTGTGATGCGGGCCTTAATATAAACTCACTTGGCTAAGAGTCCATCTTTCTTTGCCAGCCTGTTGATGCAGTCATCAGATTCCCCCTAAAAATGTAAAAGTAATAATAAAAATTGAAAATATCTTAATAAGAATCATCAAAATTGGATTGAAGACTGAAAGCCTTACCATTCTCCTAATGGGTCCACAGATCGCATACATCTTTGTTGTCTCAGTCATGCGCCCAGTGGTAGGATCTATATCAGCAATAGCTATCTGGATGGATGCATGATCCTTAGCATGAATGATACGATTACTTGCTGAGCTACGAAATCCAACAGAAGTTTCCTTGTGTTAGTTACTGTATAACTCATTGAACATACTACTTATCATACAAATTGCACAATGTACAAGGCAGCAGAGAACATTCCTAATTACACCTAGTAATAGTCGAACATAAAAACAACAGAATGCTGTTATCATTAAATTAGAACCAATTCGGTTCAGAAATGTGTGCATTTCTTAATTCCCGGAACCCAACATCTAACGTACCCGTATGTTTAAAAAAATACAAGATCGAGATGAAATATCATGTACCTTTCTTACTAATAATTAACCGAGAATTTTAGGCAATACTCAATGCACAGACCCAAAACGAATTAAAAGAATGTAAAACACGTGGTGGCTCTTACCATTTCCTCGGACAGTACATGTCCACAAATTCACCAGCATCGTTCTCCATTTTCTGAAAATTTCAAAATTTGTAAATTTAAATTACTGATTGACGTAAATTAATACTATACAGCTCTTTGAGTATTCTAATGAAACATACTTCTAAATGGTATTGGACAGCGTTAAAACACCAAAACCAGCACGCACACACGCACCAAAGAAAGTCTAGCTCAGCCTCGCTTCCTGCTCGCTTTCGCTCAGCAAAACCAAAGAGTACTAAATCAACAGTCAAAGAAGAGTCACCGACGTCGATTTTCGTTTGTTCCATTCCAAGGAATTTATTAATTCAGGAATTATTATAAATTAATTATATTATGTAGTTTATATTATGATTTACAATGTAGTTATTGTATTCTGTGATAATCTAGAATAAATCCTCTGCTTCGTTCGTTTGAACAATCTGATTTTTGAAAGAACGATTGGCAGAGATTTCTCCATGATTAATTTTGCCATGTTATCCAATCGTTGAGACGATCAGGGGATATTCAGTTATCAGTGATCTCAACTGTATAAAACTAATTGATCCAAATTATGTAAACTGTATATATGTGTGTATATATATACACACACACACACACACACACACACACACACACACATATATATATATATATATATATATATATATATATATATATATATATACACACACACACACACACACACACTACCTATGTACTATAATCCATGTTCGAGTCTGTGAACGTTTTGTTCTATATTCCTCCATGGTTACGTTTTTGCTCAGAATGAACATCCGTGACCTCTATGAGTCCCAAAGAGCAACCAGCCTGCGTCGGGGCCCAGTCGTGGTCTGACTATACGTAACCCACGTGTTTGATAGTTGAGAATAAGTTTCTAGTATCCTGACTTTCATGCTGTATGGTATATTGTGTGAAAAGTGCAAGAATTTCTATTGTGATTTGCAGTAATAAGTAACAATGGGAAAAACGAAACGACTCAAAATGGGGAGGCGGCAACCGAAAGTTCCGCTTGATCAACAGATAGAAAACGAAAAATGCTGTACAATCGAAGGGCCGGATAAAAATACGACCAAAGAAGAACGAAGATGAAGAATATGTAGATGCTAAGTTATCTGAAAAAATTATAAACGAAGCTCGTAAACAGCAGCAGGAACTTGAGGATGAGATGCCTCCCTCGGAGAGAGTAAAATTGACAGCTCCGAAATTGGGTCCCACCAACGACCAAGACGAAGAAAAAGAGGAACAAGATTCAGACAATGACCTGGATGGAGCTTACTACGAAAATATAGAGGTGAATGAAGAAGACGAAAAAGCATTACAACTGTTTATGAATAAAGATGGGCCCCGTCAAAGAACTCTTGCAGACATCATTATGGAAAAAATTACTGAGAAACAAACAGAACTACATACTCAGTTCTCTGATGCAGGAACTCTTCAAATTGAGGAATTAGATCCTAGAATTAAGAAACTTTATGAAGGAGTTAGGGATGTTCTTATTAAATATCGTAGTGGAAAGTTACCCAAAGCTTTCAAAGTTGTTCCATCCTTGCGCAATTGGGAACAAATTTTGTACGTTATGGAGCCTCATCGGTGGAGTGCTGCGGCAATGTATCAAGCTACTAGAATATTTGCCTCCAATCTAAAGGAAAAGATGGCTCAGCGATTTTTCAATCTTGTTTTGCTTCCTCGAGTAAGAGATGACATTGCTGAGTACAAACGGTTGAATTTTCATCTTTATCAAGCTGTTCGCAAAGCTCTTTTCAAGCCTGGAGGTTTTATGAAAGGGTTTCTTTTACCATTGTGTGAAAGTGGTACATGTACTTTGAGAGAAGCTATAATTATTGGGTCAGTCATTACCCGTAATTCAATACCTGTGCTTCACTCTGCTGCTGCTATGCTTAAAATAGCAGAAATGGATTATAGTGGTGCAAATTCAATATTCTTGAGAATATTTTTTGACAAAAAATATGCATTACCCTACAGAGTAATTGATGCTGCTGTGTTTCACTTTTTGAAGTTTGAGCATGACAACCGTGAACTTCCTGTACTTTGGCATCAGTCTCTATTAACGTTTGTTCAACGTTACAAGAATGATGTGAGCAGTGAGCAACGAGAAGCATTACTTGGTCTGCTGAAGCGTCATCATCATTACCTCATTTCTCCTGAGGTTCAGCGTGAATTACAACATGCAAAGTGTCGAGATGTTGAGGTTTTGGATACTGATATGAAGGAACTGCCCTGAGGCTGCTGCCCTTATGGAAGTACTTGTCTTCAATGATAAGTTGCTGCAAATGAAGTTTTGCAAAAAATGTCATTGTGAGATTACATTTTGTAAATGAATCAGATCCAGAAATGTCTTATTAATTAGCTGTAATAACATATAACAGGATAATATTTTGTATATATATGTACAGTGCAGTTACAATAAAAATTACATTAAAACATTACATATTAATTGATTTGCTATTTTCTTTCTTGAACCTTATTCTCAGTGGGGCTTTAAAGTTTTTGAAGAAAAGTATTTTTATGAACTGAGCAATTTTTATTCAGTTTCCATTTTTCCACGAATCCAGAGTACATTGATGTTTGTCAGAAACTTTATCAGGTTGGTAAATAACTTTTTAGTGATGCCGAGAATATGAAATACTTCACTTCTCACGTTCTTTAAGTTATAAAAGTAAAACATGGTTACATTCAAATATAAGGTGCTACCTTCCTTTCATTGCTCTGACAAATATTTCTATACAGCACTTATATTTCATTTATCAACAGCATGTTTGTTTCTGTGCTCCTGTTGTGATATCAGCATCTGAACCTGAAAGTTTATCTAAATTTTGACACTTTGTCCCAAAAGATGTGTTAAATTCATGAACCTGTTGCTGGAATCCTGGTTAGATCTTAATGTTATATCTTAATTTATAAATATATGAAAGTAAACACTGACTTCTTATTTTGAGATTCACATTCTATTTCTTAGAAGTTCAAACTGTGAGAAAGGTGGAGGTGGACCGCTGTTTTTCCATACTGTAAATAATTACCAGGTTCTAGTTAAACACTCAAAATATGATGCTGATATTCCATTAGAATTGACTGAAAGGTCAAATGTGTTTCTATGTATGTTTAAGGATTGTTTCAGTTAATTTCATTATGCTTAAAACAAATTTATTTGAAAATGTATTACTTTTTCACTCATTAAAATATTTTAGTGACCACATAGCTTCCAAGAGATGGTAGTTGATTTTGGTCATCCCAAATAAAGATGAATCTTCCATCAAGGATAGCTGATTTCTTGTTTCAACAAGCAGGTAGTGCAAGGTCTGATTTTTGTAAGGGCTTAATTCAAATTTTAGATGTTATGAGAAAGTTAAAATAATCATAAAGCATTCACTACTTGCAATATTACATAAATCTTAAGAAAATTGGAGAGTTAAAAATTCGGTGCTAAAGTGCTGTACATGTTAAAAGATAATTTTCCTTTGGAGTATTTCATAACAATTATGACAGTCTTTCTCTTTTGCTAGCATTAAGAACAGAGAAAAAGGAAACTCATTAAACTTTACAACTTGGGAAGAAGAAGAAGAAGAAAAAAAATCGCTGTTTTCCGGTACACAATTACATAACTTTCTCTTCTTACAAAGAACTTAGGGTGAGAAAGTAAAAAGAGACCTCATAAATGTTTGAATTTATTTGCTGGAAAGGGTTGTAATTAGTGAACCTACAATTGTCTTATGTGTTTTTCTTCTGATCTAAATACTTTTGTATAGTGTGTAATTGTGCATATATTTTGACACATTTTGTTTTTGAACAATTTACTCATCACATTCATCATTTGTCCACACAGTTTAGGTGACATTTCAATTCATATTTGTGTGACCATATAAATTATTAAATTGCATTACCTCATAATTTTATTAAAGGGAAGGGAGAGGGGGGAAAATGCTTGAAAAACTTGAAATTAATTTTTAAAATCTTAAAAATAGTAAATATGAACATGGAAACCACTAGGGAGTTTCCAATCCCAACTATTGGGAACCAAAACAAACAAAACAATATTGTAAAATATATGTATCCACTATTGTAAATTCTACTAGTAATCTGACTTAGTTGTATTTTAATACTTACAAATATATTTGTTAGTAAATATATTAGAAATAAAGCAGGGAATAACTTTTTGTATCAAGTCCAGTAAATAATGAAGTAAGTAAAACCTCTAACTTATATCATTTTATTTTATTCACCAATTCAATTGAAAAGTTTCTTCCTTGTAAGAATACATGGAAAATTGCCAATATTTATTCTTGCTTGCAGAGCTCAGATATGCAAGCATAGTACACGCGTCATGTTACTGTTGACCTGACTTGGAACTGGAGTACCTCCATGAACCAAAAGGACATTTGTATGGTAGTTGAGACTATGTTAAAAAGGACATAGAAAATACAGTCTTAAGTGTAAAATCATGTTGCAAAAATATGAACTGAAAATATGTCAGTTTACAAAATTTTAAGTTCCATTGCATTATCAATGCAGTTTTTAATTTAACCAATGAATTGATGTGAATATGTAATCTAGTATAATTAATGTATACTAGTTGGACAAGTAAGAACATTACCTACTTTTTCAATCATTGTTTTAAGAATTAAAATGGCTTTCTACTGCGGCCCAAATTCCTGTCAACTTGTGCTTTGGATTGGAGGTATCTTCCAAAAATATAATAGAACATCCAAAAATTCATTATTCTCGAGATGTCAGCATAAGAAACATAACTGGTTCTGTTTGGGACAAGAAACAAATTGAATGCCTACTATATTATTATTCTTTCCAAGTTATGTATGGCGGTAACATCTATTGCAGCATCACATGTGTTGCAAGTTGCATTATGGCTCTGTTATGCATGCTGTGCCTTACATCATAATCTGAGAAACGCTTTTTTTTTGTTTACAAGATTAGATGTACAATACTTTTAAAAAAAGTATTGCAATGCTGCTTGAATTTTTATTTTTAAAGTTTATTACAAAAATCCGTTTTGCGGGTATCTGTGATAAAAGTGCACTTTTCTTTCTCTTGTATGTAAGGTAAACGTACCAGTAGTTGACCATTTAAGTAAAAAATGTATCATTTTCCACCCACCTGACTATTTACATTTGCCAATTATATAATCTGAATAGCTTACACTGCTTACCATACTTCCTGCTAACATGCAATACAACATTTAACAAAAACTGCATTTTCCAGTTTTGGGGGTTGATTTTTCAAAACAATTATTCTGAATCAGAAATTGACCACCCAAACATGGTGTTCTTTCAGTAGTTGACCCCTCATAAATTGACCACATAATTATTAAAATTAACAAATACAGAAGTTATTTTATTAATAAAATTATATTGACATACACAGTACAGACAACATGAAACAATATTTTAATAGAATTTTAGTATGCATTTACAAGATATTTACATTAAAAATATTGAATACTTTTTCATCTCCGGAATCAAGATCCACGCCGAGTGCTTCTTTGCGCCGAGTGCCGAACTTTCAGAAAGGTTTTGGTGGATGCGAATACAAAGAAATAGATAGTTAATTAGGAGTTCAATAAAAACAAGGTTTCACCTAGTAATTGACCACTGTGGTCAATTACTAGAAATCTATCAATTCTTGATTCATTATTTGACCACGCTTCTAAATATTCTCAGATGTTATTAAACATGCAACCAAGCTCATAAAATTATTATCAGATATTATTATTTCGACACACAATTATTTTAAAATGATATATAAAATATTTACAGTTTATTGTTATGTTTATCTGTAACACTCGCGAAGCAAATTCTGGAAGAAAACAACGTGATACAGCGGCAAAAACCCACATCAACATTCAATGTTCGCCAACTAATAACACGTGCCGCCAAATGCGCTCTGCTTTTCAATTATTACCACCAGAAGGCAGGACATTAAGTTTCCGCGATTTGCGAACGTATTTCACTGAAACACTCATTAATTAAAAGACTTTTGGGCTGATTTTAAGGACAGGGTTCGGCTCACTAAAGGCCCGTTTCCACGAGGTGGCATAAGCCATCGCACCAGGGGCGTGAAACTTAGATAGGAAAACGGGGTAATGATTTTTGCGCCATCTATCCTATCGTTGTAGTGAGCGAACTAAACGTGTGACGTCACAGAATTCAAAAGCTGCCGGTGGCAATGTAGGCGGTGGCTTTGATTCGTTATATGGTTACGTGCTGCTCAGGTGCTGTTTCAGGCGACATTTTTCAGCTTTTTGTTAGTATTTAGAATGTCATGCCTTTTAAATAGAGTGAATCGTGCCACGACATTTATTTGCCGTGTCTAAAACTTCATTTTTGACTTTTTGGAAGATTTTAAGAAGACTGGAGGTAGGCAATACATCGCTTGGATTTTCGCCCATCCAGCAGTGGAGGTATTTATAATTAATTTTGAAATCTTATTGCATAATTGTAATTGATTATTTAATTTGTGAGCATTTCTACCGTGCAAAATAGTCTTGAAAATCCTTAAATCCATATAGTATAACCTAACCTAAGTAGATGTGTCATTTATTCTGTACTATTGGTTTACAAGTGTTTTAATTATATTATTTCCAACTGATCACTTCGCATGGTATTGGACAAGTTTTATATTAATCCATTGTTTGCATTGCCCAGTTATTTAAAATGTCACATTTTCAAATGAGACATACAGTTTTTACTGTTTTTTGACCAAATAAATAGAAATAAATAAATGTACATAATTCATTATTGTTTGCATTTCTAGAATAGGTACACTCTCATTTGTTTATGACAAAATGTAATTAATTTAATTTGCTTAGGTGTACGAGTTAAGTTTCCATTCTGGAGGTGATATTCGAGTTGCAGTATGATGTGATGGCAAGATATTAGATGCTCTGGCAAGATATAAAAAAAAAAATTGACTTCACCAACGCTAGAAGATGGAACTTCACCAACAGTGTTTCCTACAAGCCCTACGCTGTTTTCAAAGAACATTCCAAGAAAATCCTATTACTAAGTGTGCCAGTGTAAATTTTTTCCCCCTTGAAGCTGCAAGTGGTGTGAGTCTGAATGATATTATAGACAAATATATTATTTTGGTAACTTATAAATCAATTAATATTTGCCTTGTTTAGAAAATCTTGATTAACAAGTACTGGAAATGTATTAAATAAATAATGAAACCAATTTAGAGTTTGTGAACAATTAAGAAAACGTTGGTTTCAGAATGTGTAATTAAAGAACTGAGTGTAATAAATATTGTATTCTCATTATCTAAAGTTTATTTTGCAAATTTATAAATATTAAGGGCACTGTCCAAATTAGGGAAAATATTTTTGTATATTTCAACTTCAGTGTTACAAGAGGTTAATATGATGATTTTTTAATTAAATGTAGCCAAATTTGAATTGGTAAATGAATCAAATGAATAAATCCTGTATCAATAATATTATTGTTAGTTACAGGAAAAATCTATTCGAATTTTACTGAATATACTGTCAAAAGTAAGTCGCAATTCAGTATTGTTCTGCTTATTTGTTGATTTCAATGATAGTTTATGTGTCAACATGGTGTAAATTGACTCAGATGTGCAGTAACCAATCAGATTCCTATAGAAAATGAAAAATCTCATATTGTAACCTTAACAGAAAAAAATGGTGCAATTTTTTAAAAAGGAAAAACATATGAATAACTCTACAGTTGATAAAAAGAATGAATTATAATTTAAATTTTGGAATGATTCTTTACAAGTCTTGCAGTTGAATGTTTTTAAAAATTACTTTGCCATACAATCAGGTGAATTGATTCCAAAAATGCTTTTTTTGGGGTTGGAGTTTCAGGGATCATCTCAGGCATCTCTACTTCATATGTTCCTGTTTCATGTGTTTGTTCATATAGCTGGGAAACAATTTTTTTTTAAGTAAACAGAAAGTTTCCTTCTGTTTTGTCACAATTCTCAATAAGTTTGGCATGGCATTCATGTTATTAAATAAAAATGTCCTGTGTGAATTAAAAAGTTATTGAGGAGCGGAGTTCAAATTAGATCCATTGTAATTTCCGATATAGCAAAAATAATTTCTTAGGGGCCCTAATTCACATTCCTGCTTCTAAAGCGGCTGACTCCAAGTTTGGTTAATTTATGTCTAAATGAGAGGAAACCATCAATTGTGAAGATCCAATTCCATAAGGATGGAACTTTTTCCTCTGTTAGTGGTTGGGTTCATAAATCTCATTTGTTAATATCTTTTGCTTTCATGTTAAAAGGTTTGTGAGGGCTACTATTTGATCCAACAGATGATGAATTGAGACCTTCCGCTTTCCCATTGCATGAATTGAATAAATTGTTTAAAAAATTTAAAACCTCTGCTGTTGCAAGATCGTCTTTATTAGGAATTTTTAAAGTGCCAGATGGAGTTTCAAATTCAACTACAAAAAAAAGTGGTAATTGTACACATCCTAAAATATTTTTACACAATTTTTATATATATATGTACCACGCAAACACAAGCACTTAAAAAATATTGGACCCTCTGATCTTGACTTGATGAAATTGCATCTTAACTTTTGCTTGTAGCTCCATACAACATTAAACTTCATTCAAGTGTTTGTGGGATGTGATCCAATAAATTTAAGAGTAGAATTCGAGAATAATTAATAAATGTGAAAATGAATAAGAATCCTGCGTATGAAATTAAATTGAAATTGTGAAAGCAAATTAATATTTAAATTTATATTTACCATCTATTCGAGATATAAATTCCATGTATGCCAACACTGATTCCCTAAAAACCTGTGTGGTATATTTAACTCATTTTTTTCATTTTGTTGGTTACATACGTTGAGACAATTTCCTCATGACCTTATTAATTTTGTTTACATATGGAACAAGGTAATAGACTTTTCCTATGATGTGCCATGAAGCTAATTTAGTTTCCTTCAAATTTCCTATGTCTATTTCCAAAGTTTTAGTTACAAGATTATTGTGAATTCCTTTCAGCACATTAAACAGGTGAATTATTTCTGTTTTGTCAATGAGGTAAGTTAATCCTAAAAATAATTATTTTCTGAAGATTATATAAATATAAAACATTTATATAAAATATAATACTAAAAATAATGTGAAAATATTAATGTAGATATCAATATAAATTCCACACAGTAAAACAATTGTAAAATCTGTTAATGAATCAGTTGTTGTGTTTGTTGTAATAATGATATTACAAAAATTCTGAAGAAGAGATGAATAAATTTCAAATTTAAAAATCATTCATGTTATTTTTTTTTCATTGAACACAAATTATTTAAAAAATCCACAAAACGAATAGAAAAATCAGAAATGTGACTATATAAACATTTGAATATACAAACAAAATATTTACTTTGAGCATTGTTAGCTTTTATTCTGTTTTCTAGTTTTTTCTAACAGGGAATTAACAACTTTCACATTTCACGATCCCTAATTGCACTGTTGTGGAAAAAGAACTTAATATAATGTTAGAAAACTTTTTTTTAAATTTTATTTTATGCTAACTCTTTCATAATGAGCAATTAATTGTAAAAGTAGGATATGTAATGAAAGTTATTTTTACATCAATTATTTTAAATAATTGTGTAATAAAAGTTAAATGACATTTACCAACAATATTAAAGCCACCATCTGTAATCACTCTAACGCATACATAATAGTAGCTGGGGTGTTGTTTGGTTACAACTGAAACTAAATGAAATGGGAATTTTCTATCATTTTTTCCAAGTTTTTCATCTATGTATTCGTGTCAAATATTCATTAAAATTGTTATATGTAAACAAGAAATTATTTAATGGTCTACAGATCCCAATTCATTGCGGAGATTGTAAATTTTCTACTATAGAAAATACCCCCTCCTTAGAAGTGAGGTTCTGTCTCACCAATCGTATCCAGGTGTGCTTATTTGATTAATTTCATTCGTACATACAATTTTATTAATTTTTTAAATATTAAAAACATATTTTACCAATTAAATCTTCGCGATTTGTTTTTCAACCATCGTTCTGGCCTAAGTTTATTTTTCGGGAATTTGTGATACGGTAACCAAGAGGTTAAATAATACAATTATTTGTAGTAAAACGTAAGAAAAGCAGATAATACCCATGGATATTCCCTACACTCACCATAATCTGCATTCGCGCAACTCTACTCAAAATGCGCGCG
>JAHLJT010009355.1:67936457-68009899 GCA_031308135.1 Acheta domesticus
TTAGTACTCGAAGGTGAAATATTACTTAGTTTATTTTTTAATTTGGTATTGCTCTTATCTTTCTTTAGCCTATAGGAGACCTGAATTTCCATTTAATGTTCATCAGAAAATTGGGTATATTACAATTAAACAATTTTCATTTTCACTTATTGCCCGATACACAGCTATATTTAATGCATGTATTTGTTTAAGATATTTTTCCAAATCATGGAAACATGCTCATGTAATTCCAATTCAAACCACATATCTTTCAAATTACAGACCAACCAGATTACTTCCACCTTTGGAAAACGTTTGACTAATGCATTTTTCGTAGATTAAATATTTTCTTAAATTCTATAAAACTTATTCCTCCTATCATTTTGGCTTCTGCTCTCTTCTCTCCGTGTATCATCAAATACTTAGACTAACTAAAGAGATACTTATTGCTTTTCATAATTTTTAACTCGTTAGTGCAGTTTTTCTAGTATATTGACAGGCTTTCAATACAGTTTGGCACCCAGGTCTCAAATACAAACTCTCCTTTTAGGAATTCCTCAAAATCTCCAAGGTTTACATTTTTTTTTTTATTATTTGCACCACAAAGGGACACAAAGCGACAGACATCACGGCTGATAGAAACAGACACAAAGAGAGACACGGACACACGTTCTCTTTCACAATAATTCAATTAGAAAAAAAACGGGCAACACCGGGAATTTTGCTAGTCCCTATAAAATGATGATTTGGATAATAAATATTATATTAAATGTTTTTCAAAATATCTACATTATCCTGCGGTGCAATATACATTTCATTCACAGCTAAAGATTTAAAATAACTACATTGACACTTTCTACGTGTACAATGGTACACACCGAATTTCAATTAGATTTGTAATTTAATTTTCTTCATAGAGTCCACATACTGCACACACACATTTTCTCAAGACTCATGAGAAGCTGCGAGAGTAGGCAGCAGGCAGCAACGAAACAATTCACTTTGTGGCGTGAATGCGTCGGCAGTGAGATATCATCGCAGTCTTGCTACTAAAGCGAAGCGAGCACGCGTCGCAGCCATTGGGCGCTCTCCCGTGTGAATGCGCTTGTGCTTGGCGAGAGTGCCTGAACGTTTAAAGGCTTTTACGCCATATCGCATGAATACGGGCGCTCTCCAGTGTGCGTGAGCTTGTGCACGGCGAGGTCGCCTGACCTTGAAAACGCTTTCCCGCACGCATCGCATGAAATGGGCGCTCGTTCTCCCGTGTGAGTGCGCTTATGTTTCAAGAGGGTGCCTGACTCATTAAAAGCCTTTTCGCACACATCGCATGAAAAGGGCGCTCTCCCGTGTGAGTGCGCTTATGCACGGGCGAGGTGGGCTGGCCTTGAAAAAGCCTTTCCGCACACATCGCATGAAAACGGGCGCTTTCCCGTGTGAATGCGCTTGTGCTTGGCGAAGGTCCTTGAATCTCTAAAAGCCTTTCCGCACACATCGCATGAAAACGGGCGCTTTCCCGTGTGAATGCGCTTGTGCTTGGCGAAGGTCCTTGAATCTCTAAAAGCCTTTCCGCACACATCGCATGAAAACGGGCGCTCTCTCCCATGTGAATGCGCTTGTGCGAGGCGAGGGTGCCTGACTGATTGAAAGCCTTTCCGCACACATCGCATGAATATGGGCGCTCTCCTGTGTGAGTGCGCTTGTGCACGGCCGAGATTGCTTAATTGTCCAAAAGCCTTTCCGCACATATCGCATGAAAACCGGGGCGCTCTCCGTGTGAGTGTGCTTGTGGGCAGCGAGGTGGGCTGACCTTGAAAACGCTTGTCCGCACAAATCGCATACATATGGGCGCTTTTCCGGTGTGAGTTCGTTTGTGCACGACGAGAGTGCCTGAAGCTGTAAAAGCCCTTTTCGCACACGTCGCACTGATATCGGCGCTTCCGCTGCGAGCTGCCGCTTGTGAGGAGCGAGGTCGCTGGCGCTGCTAGCAGGCCGCTGCCTCCCTCGCCGCACTGGCATCGCCTGGCCCTGTTCCTGGTCTTCGTCTTGTGGCGGTGGACAGTCCTCTGCGCCTGCGAACGTACGTAAAAGTAAATTATAACCACGAAGCAACTCCGTACCAAAACCGAGAGCAATCCACAGTTTCGAATTGACAAGACAATATTATGGGCAAAGCAGGAAGAAATATAAGTCACAACTATACTTCGGTTTTTCATTCTTGTCGCAAAGGGGTGTGTCATCAAATGAAATCTCACGGTATTTCGCGTCGTTCTCCGTTGTGCCGCCAGGAATCGCATGATCGCCAGCACTGCTTGTGATCACAGTCGTGATCATGCGACTCGTGCGGCACAGTCGAGAACGACGCGAGATACCGTGAGATATTCCATTTTATAGACACGCCCCCGTGCGCCAAGAATGAAAACCCGAAGTAAAATATATGGGTGGGGGTCAGAGCATGGCACCTGAGTACCTTCATTGAGAAGTGAATGACACACGGAAAAAATATTCCGAAAAAAATGTAAATGGGTATTAAAATCGCTCCATCCTGCACCTATAACCAACTGATGCTACTCAGTTGAAGTATTAGTCTGACAAAGAGAAGCCCCTGCCTGAAGCAAGTCTCTCCTTCCGCCACTGCGTACGATCTGAACACACCTCCGTCTCCGGAGATCGGCAGCTGCCTAGCGCTCTAGCCTGGCATGCGGGCGGCTTGCAAATGAACTGACTGGCCATCACAATATATGCAAGTACGTCGAAAAACAGAATACGTCACACGAGAGAAACAAGGCTTTCGCTTTCGTTGATTGTGATCCTCGGCGTAAGGGTATCGGGATTCAACATTCACAACTCAAGAAAGGCTTCTTTCGTTCTTCAACGTAGCACAAAATTAAAGTGGAAATATGAAATGTTTTGAAACATCCAATAAATTTGGAGATACAATTACGAAATGACAGAAGATGATATCACTCACCTGGAACACTAAACCCGCCCTCCAGTTTTAATGAAGCAACGGGAGCACTCTCACAGCCAGGATCAAGAGGATCCTACAACAAAAGGTGTTTTTTATGTTCACTGACAACCAATAGTGCACCGAAAAGAAAAGGGGCCAAACTTCGCTCTGAGGCTTGGTTTGCTTTCTGTTAAATATTCATCCCTGTTATTTTCTTACATCATACAACTTGCTTTTTTTTTTCAAAAGACTCTGCCCTATCCACTGTCATTTACTTTTTGCAGAAAAAAAACACATTAGAAAGAACTGAATCATGGGGCTATGGAATGAATATTTAAACCATGAAATGAATATTTAAAAAACAAAATGACATCTGCATGGCAACTCTTGGAGTAACGACATGCGATCGATTGGTTGTTGGTGATTCAGGGCGCGTCAACGGCCAAGGTCATTCGTCCTTCAAGAAAGTTCTTTCCTCTCGGGGGCGGTGGTGATCTTCTCCCGCTTAAGGGACAGATCGGGCGCCGACCTACTAGCGGGGTGTTGGCCGCAGCCGAGACAAGCTTTAAGCTACGGACTGGCCTCCCGGTGTGTGCGGTAGTGCATGTGTGTAAGGGGTGAGGACAGAAAGAGGAAGGAAAGATCGCGCGTAGTCAGTGGCTGGCTTGTTAGGTTATTCGCCTGGTGTTGATTGGAGAAACCACGGAAAACTACTGATCAGAGCAGCCGGTCTCTGGAATTCTCCTCAGACAGCAAACTGCATTCGACCTAGCTATATGGAAAGTGTCGAAAATCCTGCCACCGTCGGATCGAACCCAGGAGCTTCCGGTAGGACGCACTGGAGTGACATGCGTTCAGGCTCTGAGCCACCCCGCCCCGTTATGGAAGACATTAGATAAACGTCATTTCTTCCGTTTTCTAAAAAATTATACAGATGTTCCGTCTCATCTCCCTCACGTAGTTACTATACACATTAGTCGCAATTTAGGTATACGCAGTCAGTCCGAGTTCTGATGGGACTAGAACAATAAGAAATAGAAAAACTCCATTGTTGTTTAGAGTTTTGTATTTTTATTAAACCGAGAGATCTCGCAATAGATCTGTGACATCCAAACCACGGCATATTTATGTTCCTAATTATTGCGATGCATTTGGCGACTGTTATTTCATGTATTCCTTCATTGCACTTTTCTGAGATCGCCTTTTTTTTATCCTTTCGTCGAATCATTTCCCGTGAGCATGTTGAATCGTGATCGCTGCGCTGCGCGATGTGTCATACACGTGAGGTTCGACGGCGCCGAATCGTAGAGAGCTCGTGGCCTGAGCGGTTCATATCAAGGCATTATTTTCAGATGTGTAAATGACAGGTGCCTTTTCAGAAAACGCAATAATTTGCCTGATCTACAATAGACTGCCACAATTTCTTTCCGAAAAGAAGACATGCTGGAGACGACTGTAAGAAATTCAAATTAGTGGTGCTACAGAATGGCAACGACTTTCCCGTACTAGTTTTCTATTTCCTTGGGTCTTCGCTAGCAATTCCGAATTGCCACACACTCTTTCTTGCCAGCTACCATCTATCATCACCAAAAGTACATTTTTATGTCATTTTCTTACTTTTTTCGGTGTCCTATTGGTAGAACGGAAATATTAATTTTAGAATATTAAAGAACAGAAAATCCTAGCCCTAAATGGCATTTTTTTTTAAAAATCATGTGCCGTTTTAAAGAAAATGGCGTTTTAGCGCTACTAAAAATGCGAAATTTGAAGCTCATTTTCAGATAAAATTTTTGAGTTTTCAAAATTTTCAGTTTTTATTTGAAGTTATTTGAAGCACTTACAGCCACAAATATAATGTTTACAAATTGCTGGTAATGTGAATATTAAAGATGTGAGAGATCATTTAAAAAATTACGTATGTGTAATTTTTTAAATACAAAATAATTCCTCAACGTAACCTTTACGTCATATTAAAGCGTGCAATTAGCACTATCCGTTCGAAAAAGTCTGAAGAAAAATTTGTAGCCATTTATGAGAAAATGGCGTTTAAGCGTTTCTGAAAATGCGGAAATTTGAGCTAGTTTTCACAGAAAACTGTTATTTTCGATAAAATTTACATGACATTCTTAAAAACACATGTACTCATAAATATAATAATGTGAACAATTCGCCGCTAATGTAAATATTAACGACGTGAGAGGAGTCAAAAAAATTACATTTTTGCAATTTTTGAAAAAACAAAAGAATACAGCAATATGGCCTTTATGTCATCTCATAAAGTACATTTAGCACTATCTCTACCAAAAGTTTAAAGAAAATATTTAGAGCCATTTTTGAGAAAATCTAGTTTTTGTAATTTTTCAAAATTGTACATATTGCACGCAATATTGCGCGAAAACTACAATTTTCAAAATAATGTACATGACCTTAAACAAAGAACTCACTTTGGAGGGCATATTTTATTTGAAGGAACAATCTCTCTCTTCAATTTTTTAGTTGGAGAAAGACGTCGAAAAAAATGCAACTTTCACAATTTTCGAAAAATTCAGAGTTGTTCGTGAAAATCGGACCTATGCCATGTTAATAAGTGTTTAGTGTGTACTCTATTCATACAAGAAACTTAAAGAAAAAAATTGGAACAGTTTTTGAGAAAATTTTGAAAATGTCCGGGAGTTTACATATAAAGTACCCCCAAAGTTTGAAGAATCTTTTTCAAAATCTCAAAGTTTCGTCTAGAATCAGATCGATCGGGAAATATCTATTTTGGAAGAAATCGTATATATGGTTTAGGCGCTAGTAGTGTTCACGGACGGACGGACGGACAGACAGAAGTATTCCTTTCAATTGTTTTTAGATATCTAGGACCCACAAAAACGGTTTCTGGCTACACCACGTGTTAAGAGTTTCATTTTCTTAATTTAGCAACTTATTTTATCCACTTTTTCGTTATCACGGCCCGGCAATGAATTTTTTCCGCCAAAAATTCGTCATTTTTCGCGCAGCAATACATAACTTTCCCTATACTACGTACATCACTCTGTGTATTGTACGTAATCGGGAAAGTAAAAATGCGAACCTTATAAATAAGAAAAGACTAAGACTTCATAAATAATTTTGTAAAAAAGTAAAATATATGTATTTGTTTGTATCATGCCCAAATAATTTGTGGAAATTGTATTTAATATTATTTAATAGGACAATAAGGTGTGTAATTTTGAGTGAAATTTGTCAACTTTTACCTCTTTCAGCATAAGTATTCAGAAAGATTTCTATATTGTCAGATTCTTTAACAATTGCATCGGGAGATATGCACCAACTGAATAAATTATGCAATTCAGTCGATGAACGTTCCGATCACTCGCATTCACAAAAAATCGCAGTTATATCTGATTGTGAGATACATTGCGGACACTGTCGTGAGTCTACCTATTGGGGGCACTCCAGAGTTGAAAGTACAACCCATTTGACTCAACGCGCTGCTTAAAATGATTTTATAAAATATGTTCAAAGAAATTACTGTAGTCATTCTTTGGAACTGCTTGCAAGAACGCGGCTGAACTTTCTTGAAAGCCCTGTATGGTGTAGTGATGCCTTCCTTTCATTGCTTTCTTCAGGATTGGAAGCAGCCACAGGTCGCAGGGAGCAAGATATTCGAGCTCAAAGAGGCATTTCTTAACCACTAACAGCGGACTGTGTTAGACTTGAGAGCGGGGGCTTTGTCAAACAGAAAAGAGCCCACTTCTCAATTCTCAGGCCGCACTCGACCAATCGTCACCGAAATCGGTTAAGATAATATTAAGAGTTTGCTGTTTGACCTTCCGGCACAAACCCTCAATGAATGGTTCCTCTGGAATCAAAATACAGTGACTTCATACGACTTTTCTGCATGCAAACTTTCTTTGTTTTTTATTTTATTTTTATTTTACGTTCATCAATTCCATAGTAAGAGCATAGTTAGTGGTTCATACTGGAAGCACCATGTCTGGATATCAGTCACCGTTTCTTACACAATTTGGGCCACTATCAGCAGTTTCAGTCGTGTCTTCGTATGCCCAATCGCAAACAATGCCAAACAACGCATGCCCAATCGGCTTGCTTGGTTGCTTGCTTACGTGACAGACGTGCTCTGGCTGTGCTCCAATACGTGACCGTGTACGTGTTTGTGGGCATTTCAATATTGATTTTCTGAGAGAATACCACGAAAATGAGCAGTTTCTCAATTTACTTCATTCTTTTAATTTAGGTATTACAGTGAATATACCTACACGGAATGCATGTCAATGTTCTGCGGTTAAAAAAAAGTTCGAACACAATAAAAATCACCTATGACAAAAAATTCGCAAGTAAAAACATGTTTTTGAAACATTGAACATGGCAATTTCAGATACGTTTTTCATAAACACATTTCACAACGGATACTTATAAATTGTTTACACGGCGAGTAAATAGGGCTATAATGACAATAATGAAAATGTTAACTGAAAACTAGTGGTGCTACAGAATGGCACAGACTTTCCCGTATTAGTTTTCTATTTCCTTGGGTCTTTGCTAGCTATTCGGAATTGAGGACCGTTTTTTCAAAAGTCGACATCTGCACTTTTGGACAAAAATGAGTTACACATGCCTACCATACAATTCGGTAGCCAGCTATCCATTTCTAAACTTAGTTTTGCCAAAACTCTATTGCTGTGCCTGTTTTAAAGCTTTCAAATGTCTGAATTTTTGCAAAACTACACATACGCATGCATATGTAGAGTTTTGCTAAACCGAAAATATGTTTGGTACCTAACATTATTTAGTCAAAAGCTTTATAATGAAAGTAAACTTGTTCTTATAAAACAGGTTTTCTTGACCATTACTTTCAAACATTTAATTTAAATGTTCCATTATTGTCAATACTGTTTTAATGGGAACTGATGTAGGGAGAAGTGTGCAAAGTGCAGTGTAAGATTGTGGTATGTACAAAGGTGTCTTAAGAGCAAGTAATATACATGAATTCCGTAATGTCTGAGCATCCAGAGTACACAGTTTCTGTTAATACAGTTTCTCGTGGAAGAAAACACGGGAGAAATAGTGATATTTGTAGCAATATAAGGCAAGGAAATACAAGTTGTGGAGTATTTAAACCAGACATAGCCTGTAGTCACCAAGAACATCACAAATCAACGGCAGTATGCCGTGCCTCTGAAATCTGCCTTGAAGATATGATAAGTAGATCTTTATTGAAATGTATATAACTCATTTTTATCCCATTCCTGAACGTAGTTACATGCCAGCTGACCGAGAGTTCAGTAGAGTCGAAAAAATCTTCACAAAGGAGGAGACTATTTTGTCTCCGGATAAATACTTGAACATTTTAAGATCTCGTGGAACAGTGTAACAGTTGAGAAAAGAGTGGAACATCTATCACTATAAGATTTGTGCAAAGAAAGTTATAAAGAGTAAATTTCCATTGAAAATGAGAGAAGCTCAAGAGCGAACAGTACTTCAAGTAAAAATAAAAAAATAAAAAAAAAATGTGTACATAGAATACGGTATAGCTCGACCAAGTTGAGAATGATGTTTGCAGGAGAGCGCCACCGTCTGTGTTTACAGCCGAAACGGCAGAGACGGAGATATAAGGATACCCAGTTCAAAATTAAAATGGGACCGTGCCAAACTATTGCGAAAAGAATCGTGATTTATTTCGTTGCAAATCTAGTACCTTCTCAACTAATATTTCAACTGTATTTCGACATGTCTGCACCTCATATTGGAAGAAATAAAAGTATACCTTTCTCTGCAAAACGATTCAAAATTTTGAAACTAATTCTTTCGATGAGCAGTAACATTCATATAAATAGTTTATTTTAACTTAAGTAGTTACTCAGAGTACATACCAAATAAATATTTTTTATCTAAGAAGTAACTACCACCATAATGAAGAATATTGTAGATACTTATAACAGTAAAATTAACGTTTTGGTATTTTATTCCCAACAAACCGCCTAAAGCCCGTGGGAAAAAAAGATGAATAAAGAAGAATGCAAAATGTTTAAATTCCATGGATAGGTATTAAAAATTCAATATAAATATAACTTTTTTATTACATTCTAGTACTAGAACGGTGAAAAGTAAAAAAAGGAACTTAGAGGAGAAAAATAAAACAGTCGGTGCAAATCTTGTATGATGTGTCTCTGAAGTTATATTTTATCAGCTGATTCATAGCCTTTATGAAGGAGGCCATGGTGATTACATAGAAGCGGTCTCTGAACTCGCTTTACGTTCCTGGCGCCTTTTGTTAGCGAAACCGACTGTACAGACCCGTGTTCCACGACGCGCCGCAATCGCAGCCTTCATTCTTCTCTTGGTCGAGTTATACAACGGTAGATGAGATTAAACCAAATGCCATAATAAATTTCAAAAATATCATTCATATTTATATTTTTATCACATGTTCTTCTTATCATAAATAGTTAAATCATTACATTAATGTCGGTAATAAACGCCTTGATCAAATCTGAGTTTTTGTTAATTTATTATATCTATAACAAAAATTCCTGAATCCAACGATGCATATGTAGAGTTTTGAAAAACAAATTGGAGATTTTGAGAAACAAATGCTGAGATTTAGAACCAAAACCAAAAGCATTTCATTATGGAATTATGTATAACATTCAATGATCTTTAAAAACACGAAAAAAAAGTTACTGAAAACTATAAAATCCTATCAGAAAAAGAAAGATCAATTCCTGAAAATTTAAGTCTTTGCACATACCGAGTTTTGAAAAAACGGTCCTCAATTGTCACATACTCTTTATTGCCAGCTACCATCTATCACGGCCAAAAGTACATTTTTTCTGTCATTTTCTTAATTTTTTCGGTTTCCTTTTAGTAGAACAAAAATATTAATTTTAGAATATTAAAAAATATAAAAAGCTAGTGCTAAATAGGAATTTTCATTTAAAAATTATGGGCCGTTTTAAAGAAAAGTGCGTTTTAGGGCTACTAAAATGCAAAAGGTGAAGCTCATTTTCTCAGAAAATTTTTGAGTTTTCAAAATACTTTATTTGAAGTTATTTTAAGCACGTACTCTCACTAATATAATAATCTTTACAAATTGCTGGTAATGTGCATATTAAAGATGCGAGAGATCTTTCAAAAAACCTGTAATTTTTGAAAAAAACAAAAAAAGGACTCAAAATGAACTTAACGCTATATTAAAGAGTGTAATTAGCAATATCCGTTACAAAAGTTTGAAGAAAAAAATTGCAAACATATATGAGAAAATGGCGTTTGAGCGTTTCTAAAAATGCGAATTTTTGAGCTATTTTTCACAGAAGAAGTTGTTTTCGAAAAACTATTCTTGACATTATTTAAAGCACATGTACTCGTAAATATAATAACGTGAAAAAATTCGCCGCTGATGTAATTATTTTCGACGTGAGAAACATGTGAAAAAATTTACATTTTGTAATTTTTGAAAAAACCAACCTATAGAGCAATATGGATTTTATGTCGTCTGATAGAGTACATTTAGCACTATCCCTACCTAAAGTTTAAAGAAAAAAGTTGGAGCCGTTTTTGAGAAAATCATGTTTTCGTAATTTTTTAAAATTGCACATGTTGCACGCAATATTGCAACGAAAGCTAGTAAAATTTTGAAAAAACATTTACATGACCTTTATGAAAGAACTCAATATGCAGAAAAATTTTATTTGAAGAAAAAATCTCCATCTTCAATTTTGTAGTTGGAAAAAGGCGCCGAAAAAATTTCTAACTTTCACAATTTTCGAAAATTCAGAGTAATCCGTGAAAATCGGACCTATGCCACCTTAATAAGTGTATTTTACTCAATTCACACAAGAAATTTAAAGAAAATATTTTTGAGGAAATTATGAAAGTCCGCCGGGGGCCTTCAAATAAAGTACCCCCAAATTTTGAAGATTCGTTTTCCAAATCTCGAAGCTTCGTCTAGAAACAGATCGACCGGGGAATATCCATTTTGGAAGAAATCGTACGTATGGTTTAGGCGCTAGCAGTATTCTCAGACGGACAGACGAAAGACAGAACGACAGACGGACGTTTTCCTTTCAATTGGTTTTTCGTTATCAAGGACCTAGAAAACAGGGTTACTGGATACACCACGTGTTAGAGGATTTTTTTTCTTAATTTACCAACTGGTTTTATCCACTTTTTCCTATTCACGGCTCGGCAATGAAATTCTTTCCGCCGAAAATTTGCCATTTTTTGGCGCAGCATTACATAACTTCCCCAATACTATGTAAATCATTCCGTGTATACGTATGAATAAGGGAAAGTAATTAAACACTTGGAACAAGTTAGCTCGCGTGATCGACAAAACGAAAGGTCAGATTCTTCCAGAGATTGTTGGTAAGTAACACGAGATAGGAAAGTTACATATTGAGATATTCTCAGCTGCAATTACAATTAAGAGAACTCTAGAAATTAGTAGAGACAACAGACCAGAAATCACGCGAAGAGAACCTCAGACCCGAAATGGGGACTGCGAAAGTCACTCTTACCTTCTCTTCATTACTATAAACTGCCTCTTGCTTCACCTGTGGCGCCACAAATACAGCAACTGGAGGCTCCAACTCCTCCTGCAGAGAGCAAAATCATGACAAAACAAAAAAATAAGAGAAAATAAACTAACCATATGGTACCGTGAGTTTAAAAATCTCCAAAAACAGCAGCATGATAATTTTAAAAAAATTTAACTTGTTTTCTAACCTCTTTTATTCTCCTTTAAATAATAGGAGAAATTAGAGTGGACAGATTTTTCTTACCCAAATCTTGAATACCAGATTACAACTTGTTAAAAAAATACTTTCTATAAAAAATGTTTCTAACGTCAAAGCCATTAAGGAATAATTTAATGTTAATATAATAAGCAATACTTCTTAAGCTCATTACCTCGCAAAATGTGTTACATACATATTTTCTATAAATAATATTTAAGGTGGAATTAGCCAAGGATATAACTTAACCCTATACAATTGAAAAAAATCATTAATTTAAAAAGCTGAAAAGGACATTTACTTATGATTTAATAAAAACGAAAATTAAGATTGCTCTCTGATCAGCAACTCAATATTCATACTTTGCAGAAAACCCACAAGAATAGACAAGGCAAACAATTTCACAAAATTTGTTGTGTAATCAAAATATGTTTGTAATAGCAAAAGCAACAATCCATTATGTCAAGAGTGGCATTCAAGTGTATGTAGCTAACTAATTTATTTCACTTAAAATTAATTTTTTGGGGAAATTTTAATTTACTTGAAAAAGCAAGTTGTAACAAACTATAGTTTTGCCCAAATATGCACAGCTTCATTCAAATTACACAAACCAATGATGTGATACCACAAAATTAACTGTGTGACACTAATCCTTG
Organism: Acheta domesticus; assembly: GCA_031308135.1. Lineage (NCBI taxonomy): Eukaryota > Metazoa > Arthropoda > Insecta > Orthoptera > Gryllidae > Acheta > Acheta domesticus. Next base: position 67,948,781 of record JAHLJT010009355.1, read on the forward strand.
GTACATCTTCATTCACTCAATAATGCTATTTAATTATGTGTTAAGAGAAACAAAATAAAAGTGAATGTGTTCTTCTTGTAACAAATATCACTGCGGAACAGATTTTCAATTTGACCAAATTTTAAAGGTAAAATTACTATTCCAAGATTTAATTAAGTACATATCTATACATTAGATATAAAGATATCCTTAATTATATGTGTATACTACCTACCAAGAATATTAAGTCAATAATTGATCATTTTATATTACGTCAGAAAGCTTACCTATACATACACACACACACATATAAGGTTATTTCTGTGTTAAGAGGATACCAGTACATGAGAGAGTGGTGCAGGGCAGAAAATCAAAGCAAGGCTCGCACTGGCGCTGAGGATTACTCGCCAGCGCCATTAACGGAGAATTACTTCCTAACGCCATTCACAGAGGTTTACTCGCAAGCGTCATTCACGGAGAATTACTCCCTCGCGCAAAACAGCGCTCGACGCCCACAAGAGGCTCGGAGAGGCGTTGCATCAAACGCAACAATTTTTTTTTAATCTGCCTCTATTACCTAGAAGAAAAATTAAACTTTCAGCGCATTAGACCAAAATCAAAACTAATAAGGAATAAATCCAACTGAGATGAGAATCAATGGAAGATTATTCAATATAACTTGTCTACAATTTGAATTATTTAAAAACCACACTTACATTAGCGCACCTCAAAATATCACAGATCTTTCTTCTGTCACCACAAAAATCTTATTTCAGAATTTCTTTGTTATACATGTTCTTATTAGCAGTGGGCAACGGAACAATCAAGCAATATTCTTTGTTCCAGCAGGTTACTCTACACAATTATCAGATTTCTACTATAACATTAGGAAACATTTTTATTACATTCAATTTAAACACAAACGAGCCTATTTAACGTTTCCATCTTACAATCTTCAATCAAGGTATTTAAGCAACATCCCACTACACTACGAACTCATTTACTACAAGTAGACATTCTTATATCAAAATGTATTACCCAGTTCTTAAGAAAAGAAAGAAACTGACAAAATCTGCAGAGAAACACAACTTCCTTTCCTCACAAAATCTGGTATCAATAAAAAACAATCAAATATTTAGGAACAAATGTATAATAAAAAAAACCTCTCTTACAAATATGCAAACAAAGTAATCTTCATTCCGGGCTTGCAGTTCAGAAATCCACAACTTACCTTCACAAATATTCATTTTTTTTTTTCTCTCTGAATCCTTCAATTACATTATGCTTATGTATGCATAGATATAATAAAACATTGTGCAAATATTTAAATACATGAAAGGAAAGGATGATTCTAGGGATACTTGGTTATTTGATACACAAAACTATTTCTTCTCTTTCTCAAAATATACAACTATGTGTACGTGTAACACGAGGTAGAAATTTCTGATATCCTATTCTACAATAGCTCATAACAGTTTATTATTTGTTATTATTCTACCATGTAATAAAAATTAGTTTTACTTTTAATTATAATTATAGATATGAAAAGAATTTTGGCATCATAATTATACTGTTAAAACTTAAGCTTGACAGCTGTCTCACAGTATTGCAGTGTATTTGCTTCTTGGCAAATGACAATATGGACCTCCCCTGTCTACAATAATGACTTGTCTTGTAAATTAACTTGCCATTGCATACATGCTGCAATAACGTTCGAAAATTACAAAAAATTCTTTCTACAATAACAAGCCTCAAAGACATTAAGGAATTACTTACTGTTAATATATGCTATAATGTTAACACATGCTATGAGCACTAACATGTGATATCTGTTTTACACATATTTTCTCAAGATAATACTTATGGTGGAATGAGTCACGGATGTAACTTCAGAATTTTCGAGGAATCAAAGAAACTTATTACTTCATGTAAATATCATCTTCAGTTTTGCTAGAACATATAAATTACAAGACTTCCGCTATATTGCCCATGTATTTATTTACAATTGTCTAATAGACAAGAATAACATTTACTTTTGTTTTTGGTATATTTATATCCTACCCTGCCCTCATCCCCATGATTTGCTCTCCCCACTGCAAACTAATTTCATCTGACCTCCCCACTCCCTATGCTACTTTGTTTTGCAACGATCCTGCTGATACGGGCATTTGTAAACTATAACACTGTGTCTTCACCTCAACGAACTCCCTGTAACAATTTGGATCTGATTTACTCAGCACCTCCTTGAGTGTTTAAACTAAACCATATGGGCTTTCAAAAATACTGAAATACCTACGTTAGATTCACTCACTGTTTTTGAGCTTGTGGCAACAAACTAAAAAGAGTGCCCTTGAATTTTTCTTCAAAAGGTAAGAAAGCAGTCTGGTACTTCTATTTAGAAATGTTTGTAGTGCATAATTAGTATTAAAAATTATTTCATGTAAATTTTTAATTCTATCTTATATGATATCACAAAAGTAGTTCTTTGTGAACTGTTTCAGTGATCATGTTACGTGATAAACATATTTCAGCTATATTTTAACACACTTACGACAAAATAAATATTGAAGGAGAATTTACAGGCAATTCAATCAAAAATATCTATAATATTTCTGTTTTATTGAATGTAAACTTAAATTTCAACTATTGATAATAATTTATGAAACTATCTCAATCTTTTATTTATAATAAAAATTACACAGCTTTATGATTAAAACATTATGCCACATAATTCACAGACCATTTAGGAAACTTCCTAACAAAGAATTTACCAAATTTATTCTTACACATTTTGTTTGCAATGAGATCTAACCATCTAAACCTATTTCGTTTTCAAAGTTCAATAAGTGATAGAAGGTGCAATGAGGATGGAAGGCAGAGGTAAAAAAAACTTAATTTCAAAATAAATTGAGAAAACAGGAAAAGAAGTTTTCTTCAAAATAGCTGATTTTAAGATCAACATAACACTGATACGCTGCATACAACATCACTAAAATGAACACGCTCAAAAATACTTTCCAAACTAGCCACTTCTAACTATGCAGATGATTACAGACAAATTTAAAATAGCAAAAGCAACTCTTCCAATTCAAAATTCTTGACATTTTTAATCAAATGAAGTTGTTGCCTTGGAGATGGGTTATAGTGCACTCAAATGTTAACATTTTAAATCCTTCTAGTGATAATAACTTGCGTTGTCCACAATCTGATCATTCGCATTACATCCGTAACAATTTCATGTCTATAAGACAGTTTCTTTTCATTACTTAACTATCAAGAGGAAAAGTCCCTCCAGAATTACCTTTCAAAGAATCAACATCATTACTCAGCTTCACCATCAAATTCACAGTTTCTCCTACTGGCACATCAACAAATTAAATATTCGTATCAAAACTCCAATTTTCTCCTGCCCCAATCGGGAACTCAACATGGACACTTACGCACCAAATACACAAACTATCATCTTCTTTGGAACTCTTCAATGATGAAAAAATCTGCACCAACCTTATGATGGCTACTTCTTCTAAACTCTACATGCCAATTTTTCAATATATTTCTTATTACCACAAACCAGTGATCGGATTGTGCTACTAAAGTTATTATAAAAATATTACTAACAAATTATTGGGATAGTTTACATATGTAATCCTGACATCCTTCTAGAAGGATTCAACTGCTTATTGTTAATATAATGTATTACCGTAAGTAATGCATTCTTGCAACAGACAGTTACACATATTTATATAAATTACATTCAGTCAGCATCGCACTACTACAGTTATTTTGACGATATTGTTTACAGTTAATGAGAAATTGTGTTTTGAAAATAAGTGCAATTTTACAAAGGGACAATTTCCCTGTTGCTGTTTTTGATAAGTGTGTATATTTTCTCCTGTATAGTGTCAATAAGTCTGAAACTGTTAATATAACACTTAAAACAGAGAACTACATTCTATATCGGTTATAATAGAACGTTTTGTCTGTCGTTATTCAATGTTGTTTTGAACCATCCTTTGAGAAGGACATCAGCATAATATGTGGTCATTTTGTATAAAGAGGAAACTATGTAGACTGTTGGAACATTTGAAACATTTTAGAAACAAACGATGATGAAATACCAAAACTTGGTGTGAATGGGACATTAAACCCTCCTCTACATTTTGTTGGTCAGATGTAACAGATTGTAACTCAGACGCAGAAGAAACTCCAAGTGTATACTATTATACTACCAGTAAGTGAAATAAATGTTTCTGCGGTTTCCGATTTGGACTGTTCTATGAAGTACTCAAACGATTTGCACCTAATATGTGGTACCATTCTCTGAATAAATCAATGATGTCATACTTCAGAAGACATGGCTGCAAATAATTCACAAAAGGACAACAATTCAAATTTTGGTATAGAAATACCACTGCTGGATATATTTTCAGCTCGAACACTAGCTAGGAGCTGGCACATATAAAGACTATGAAACCAAGGTGTGGAATACAGGCGGGGTAGTCACCTTTATAAACTAGACACTTCCACATGTTCCATACTCAATTTTATTTATCAAATAAAATTTATCTTATATTTATCTTATCACCTGTTATCATATATTTATCTTATCACCTGTTTATCAGTGTTATAATAAGGGGAGAAAAAGAGTTAACAATTGTACACTAACCTCTGTAGATAAAATTATAAAAGAAAATAGTGGATCATACAAAGTAGTCTGACTCAGAATAAGGTTGTTGCAATGACAACAGTGTTGTTACTATATTCACCTACTTTGTCACAGTTCAACCTTTGTGTTCTGTAGAATTATTTTCCAGAGATAAAAGAAAAGGATTACTGTGCCTGAACCTAAACTATCGCCAGGGCTGGACAGTAATTATATATTTGTACTTGAGTGAGTTTTTTTTGGCATCTATTTTAGATACATAGTTGTATTTAAAAAAAGAAATGCTTAAAAATTTTTAAATACAGATAAAGAAGATAACGAGGATAGTTTCATCATGTTTAATTCTGCTAGTGAATGAACCTCATTGAAATAAAAATAGAAGCTCCTTTCAGCTATTGAACTTGATCCTTTTCAAATGATAAATGTAAATCCTTAAAAATGCAGGACAATTATCCAACAATAAAAACACCTTTATTCCTTTTAACACTAGTTCATGTTTACCAGCGCCAGTTCAACAACTATTTTCCTTTGCGAGTTTTAAACATTCCCAAACTCTGATTTCTTTGAAACACTAGGCATTTTAAAAGAAAATTCCATTGTTTTGAGTTAGACAAGTATTTTTATGAAAGTATAAGTGAGAGTGATTTATATTTGAATGTTTTTAAATATTCAAAAATGCATGACAGTCAATTAGTAATTTATTGTTATAGACAATTACAAAATACTGTTCCAAAAAAAAGTTATAAAGCAAAGTTATTGTATTTTGAGTATTTGAAGTATTTTAAATACATGTATTTCGCAATTCAAAACCTAATGTATTTTGAGTATGTGTTTATATACTCATTTACAAACTATTTTGGCAAAGTATTTAAAATTCTATATATCAACTATTTTGCCCAACCTTGACTATCGCATTCCTACAAAACTCATAGAAGGGGCATACATCAAGATGATCAAAATTGTGATCCTTTATAGTTGCTCCACAACAGGAAAACAAAGGTACATTTCATAACCCATATTGAGCAAAATACCTGGGATCTTTACAAGCACAATGAAGACACAGTACACCATCTGACATTTCATTGTCGAATTGACACTACAAGACGAGAAAGTAACAAAAGAGTGACTACTAATAGAGAGCACAACAAGATTCGCGAATTGATACAAGGGAACATTATGTTGCTGAATTACCGAAGGACAAGAACTCACAAAAAAATGAAATATCAAAATTGACCACATAACACTACTTCAATGTCTCTAAAATGAAATGAACCCCTTCGTTTTTGTTGCTTGAACAGACAGTACCTTATCTTCCAGTAGCATCAAACAAGTTTATAAGATACTTTTCTTTACTTTTTACAACAAACTAATTATTTGTTGTAACCCTAAAAACTCACTTTTCTTCATGTTCATTTGAAAATACAGATACCCTAATAAGTTACTTGTTTCAAGTCTATACCTTCACAAAAAGTTGCCCTGTTGTCCTGACATCTTTCTGGAAGGTGGCTCCTTTATATAAATACTAACAATAGAAACTCAAAATTGTTTTTACATTATTTCTTATAACATCATTACAGATTTCTAAAATTATATACCTCAATTTCCAACAAAAAAATAATTCAGGACTGTCTGGGTTAATCAAAAACTCCTAGTTTGCCGATATTTTGGTACTTCATTGTTCCCTCCTCCGTAAGTTCCACAATGTTGGAAGACTAGGAGTTTCTAATTAAATGACCAACAATCATCAACTATTCCTGGAATTATTACTGTGGTCATGAATTAAAGGGCAATTACTCACAAATGCATTCCAACTTAAATCTTCGCTTCCTTCTATAGGTTCTTCTTTAACCTGCAGGGAAAAAAAAATCACCTTAAAGTATGTTATTAACATCAGATGCACTTTGCACATTCATTACACCTAAGTTAATTCGGTGTTCCTAAATCGTAACCTTAAATGATAGGCCTTCCTAAATTTAGACAAATCACGTTTTAACATTGTACCAAAAACACAGAAAATGCTTACATCTTCTATTTTAATTATGCTTTCTGTTAAAATATTAATTTCATCCATCATTACCACAGCCAGATAACAAATAAGCAATTTTACTTCTAGTTGTTAAAAACCTTGGAAGGAAGCTTCTAAGAGAAAACAAGCATGACAACACCCCGTTCACTCAATGTTAAAAAGCGGGGGGAACAATGGACGGAGCCCCACTACAAATAGTACACTCTTTCAAATACCTCGGTGTAACGCTCCAAACAACAATGAAGTCCTTTAAACTGCATACAAAGTCAAGAGCTGCGGCAGCCACTAAAGCCATATACGACATTAAATCATTGAACAGGTTATCCCTACAATCAGCAGTAAAGCTATTCAAAGCCAAAATAGTCCCCATCCTCACATATGGAATCGAGCTGACATGGGAGAAGCTAACCACAAACGACCTTCGCACTATAGAAGCAGTAAAATCCCGCTTCCTAAAAGCTGTCCTCGGGGTTTCCAAATATACGAAATCCAGACTTGTATATGAACTTGCAAAGGAATCCTTCCTACTAGAGGACTTGCGCCTAGAACATAACCTGCCATCGACCAGTTGCTATACAAGGGTACTGCTAGAAAGAGTGGAGAAACGAAAGGAGATATGGATAGACTTCTACTCCACGGAAGCCATGGTGGACCGATCCTGGACGGAAGCCAACCAAGACCTTCGACACTTCGTCAATTCCCTAGCGACTCATGGATATCACCACAAAATCTGTTCAACAAAGACGTACCATCAACCTGATGAAAACTGCGTATGTGAACTGTGCTATCAACCTTGTGACCGGTATCATATAACTCAGTGCAGAAAAAGAGACATACCAATTATTAAACTCTGTAAAAACTAAGCTATAATTTCTTTGTACAATTTGTACGCGTTTCTATTATTATTATTATTAAAAAGCGGGGGAAAAGTTTTGTTTCCTCAGTCACTAACATAGCCCAGATCATATATACTCTTTGGCCCAGATAGCACTGCTGTTGCGATCACGCGCACTTTTAAAATTCAATTGCCTGAATGCAGATAATGGCGAGTGTAGGGAATATTATATGCTCTTCTTACGCATCTATATGCTTCTTGAAAATGCCATACCGCAAATTCTCGAAAAATAAACTTACGCATGAACGATGGTTGAAAAACAAATCGCGAAGATATATTTGGCAAATGAAGTAATAAATATTATATATATTAATAAAATTGTAGGTATAAATGAGATTAATGAAATATATACACCTGGACACGATTGGTGAGACGGAACCTCACTTCTATGGAGAGGGTATTATCTATAGTAAAACATTTACAAACTCCCTAATGAATTGGGATCTGTAGACCATTAAATAATTTAGTGGTTCTCCGCAACACGGCAATCAGGTATCGTCAAATGTGAAAGCTGTTAATTCCTTGTTAGAAGAAACTAGAGAACAGAGAATAAAAGCCAACAACACTGTAAGTAAATACTTTGTTTATATATTCATATGTTCATTTAGTAACATTTCTGATTTTTTTATCTGGTTTTTTGATTTTTTAAAATAATTTGTGTCCAGTGAAAAAAATAACATTTATTGGTTGATTATATTGTTTTATTGTATTTATTTATTACATATTATATTATTTTATATTATTATATATTATATTTTTATGTTGTTTATATTGTTCGTAAGATATAAATGTATATCTTCACATGACTTTGACGCATGGTCATTTCGTGTACATTTATGCTTTGACCCGTCAATAATAGTCAATGCCAACATAATTTTTCGACAGCTCTGAAATGAACCCTAAGTGAACCGTGGCGGTGATTCACGAGAGTAAATGAATGACAAAAGCAACCAAAGGAACCGTCCCCCCCTAAACTACGGACTAAGCCATTTATAATTTTTAGATTTAAAAAGTTTTCATTTCCTCTTCAGAATTTTTGAAATATCATTCTACAACAGACACAATTCTGACACATAGTTCTGACACCACTGCGATGAAAATAGTGGGTTGTACGCTTCTTGGTTAAATTGGACGTTTTCAAATAATAGCTGAGATGTTAGTAGCGCATTAAGTCCTATATTTTAGTACTACGTAGCTGTTTCCAATAACGCGGGAAAGTACGTGCTGTTGTAGCAACACTAGTTTTTAACTCAGTCATGTTATTTCCACTTAAAGGAATACGGTGGGACTGTTTGTATCTCTGCAGAAACCTCCAGAAATAGTAAGCAGAATAGTAGAGAGGAAGTGTAGGTCCTAGGACGGAAACGGGGTAAATGCAACCCGCACTACCCCCTTCCGCCCCAGGACCGACACAACAAACAACCGGCGCCACGAGATAAACCCCCTGTGACGTCACAAGGCCGCGGCGACGTCACAAGGCCGTTGTATCGCGCGCACTCTACCGGCGAAGCGTGAAAGCGCGCGCGCGCGGCGCGCCCTGGCGGCGAAGGTTGGCGGTGGTGCGTGCGCGCCCTGGTGGCGAAGCGTGGCAGCGCGCGCGCTCTGGCGGCGAAGGTTGGCAGCGCGTGCGCGCTCTGTCGGCGAAGCGGGGAAGCGCAGGTGCGTGTGAGTGCGGGGGGCCGGCGTTGCTGTTCTCAAAAACGCCGCGACCGCCCGAGGGTGGCTCGAACCAGGCCCGAGTCCCGCTTCCGCTGGCGCGCCAGCGGAAGCGGGCGGGGCGAGCACGCTGGCTCTGAGCTACGGCGACATCGTCTCTGGAGGTGGCTCGTAGGCGGGTGTCGTGGTGCGCGGCACGGCGGCTGCGCGCGCGCGCACGCCCGCCCAAGGCAGGCGCCTCGGGGAGGGGAGGAGGAGGAGGAGGAGGAGGAGGCCTCTATCGCGGCGCTCGCTCCCCGTCCCCCTCTAGCGTCTGCAACGGAACGGTGGGATATGCTAAATTAAAAAAAAAACAAGGAAACCCTACAAGGCGGTGACAGGGGGAAAAAATTATGAAAACAGTGCAATATGAATTAAATTGTTTTTTGTTTATTGAAACCAAATGATACATGGTAAAAGAATTTAATTCGATACATTTTTCAACAGTCGTTTTTTTTGTTTATTGAAAACAAATGATACATGGTAAAAAATGAATTCAGTACATTTTATTCAATAGGTGCGTTTACAAACGGTCGCCGTTGTCACTGGTGGCTCTTTGTAAATTAACAAGTGCGATATCAATCTCTTTCTTGATTTTCTCGTACACATATCCTTTCGTGGCAACGTCTGTCTTTGCCTTGGGCGACGCCATGTTGACGATGCGGGTTTGCAACACGTTGACGTTTCCCAGTTTGCTGTGCCGGAGTGGCGGAAGTTTTTCTAGCTGCTTTTTGACGTCTCGAATGTTGCGGTCGACGTACGCTTTGTTGGCGGCATCTTTTTCTTCTTGCGGATATCCCGTATTCGAAATGCGCCAAAGATCGGCGTTATAGGGACCGTCGGTCTTCCATTTGCGCAGACAGTTGGATTGCGTCTCGGTCACGCGTTGTAATGCGGCCGTGACAGGATCGATGAGTTCCCGCATGGCCCTATCGGCATCGTCCGCCGCTAATTGACGAACGTGATCGTTTTGCCCGTGCACGTACTCTTTGGTGGCAATGTAGTCAGGTAGTTGACATACCTCTATGTTTTCGTCCTCCTCTTCATCTGAGTTCACTCGGTCGTCATACACATCATCGTCCTCCTCTGACGAGTCGACGAAGACCTCCTTCGTGTCTGCTCGGCTGGCGCTCATGATGAACTGACGGCGGCAGCGCTTCACCGCGGCGTTTTATAATCAGCGGCGGATGTGATGACGTCACATCCTATTCTTCCTCAGAGGTGTCGTCACTGGGCTCAGAAGAGATGATGTCAGCGCCGTCGTCCTCGGGGTCGATAAGAGGAATATACAAATTGAGTCGTTCGGTTAAATTGGGCACGGCGCGACGAGTTGTTGCAGCAGCATGTTGTCGAACCGTTTCCTGAAGTCGTTCCGAGCGTCGTCGATAGAGCACATATTACAGAGCTCGCAGAATCCGTAGAACCGTTGGCCTCATGGATGGGGGAAGTGTGCACATGACGTTGCAGAGATGGACGAGCGTTTGTATGATGGCTGTGTCATCCACCATCGCTGCCATGACGTCTTCCACTAGACTGGGATAAGCGCTGTGGTGTCTTTCGAGTGGAGGTTTGAGGACGTGGCGACACGTAGGACACGTGTTGGACACGTTTAACCACCTTTCTATACACGCAAGACAAAACATGTGATTGCATGGCGTGCGCGCCATTCTAGGAGGGGGAGCGTCATCGTTGTGACATATGGAGCAAAATGAAGTGATGCGTGATGCTTCGTCTTCAGTCACTTCCACGAAAGGAGGCGGAAGAGGTGATGACGTCGTTCCCATTTCACAGCGTTTTCACTTCACAGCGCTAAGCAGATAAGAGCAGCGAACACGCACGCAAAGTTCAGAAGAACAAGTCCGGCCGCGATGCTATCTAGGCAGCTCATCGTATTTTTATTTTCTTTTCACTTCACAGTTCAAGACGAGTTTACAAAACACGCAATCTTCTTTCAACAGCGGAGGGAGATCGTCGTCCTCCGAGTAGTGTTCTCGGCAAGGCTGGCGGAGAGCGATGCAAAAGCGGCAGCTTCGCTTCGGCGGCGGCGGGCCGTCGATGCGCGTGCGTCCGCGATTCCAATGCTCCTTACACGCACGAAGTTCTTGAACACAAGGTAGTTGTCGGGTGGCTTCGGGAAGTCGCTCGAAAACGCGCTCCACCTGGTGAGGCTGCACCCAATGACACAAAAATTCGATCGGCAATTGACTCAATGTCTCCGAGTCGAGAAGTGTAAGCTCGCCGTTGACTTCACGCAACTTTCGGAGGGCGCGCTCGATGTCTTCGCGCGTCTCTTGTCTGATGCGCTCCAGCGGTCCGGGCTGAGTTGTGTACGACGGAACGCTCTGCATCGTAATGACGGGCGAAGCGGCGGAGAGCGATCTTAAAAGTGCGCGAGTTTTTATCGTCCTCGAACGGAAGCGGACATCCGCCTAGATGATTCCCTCCACTTCATGTCGCAACCATTCGCAGAGGGCGATCACGTGACGCCCAGCGAGGCTGACGTCGCCGCAAGCGTAGAGGTCGCGGGCCGCGTGTAAGCACTCGTGTAGCGGAGGACACCCGAAATCCTCCAGATCGAGAACACAGCAGCCTTCTCCTTCCAAGTACTCCTCCAACCACCTTTTCTTCTCACCTCCCTTGACGTATACGGTTGTCGCACCTTTCAAAGCAGCTCTAATCACAGAGGCTCTGTCGTCATAATTGTAACTCCCACTACTCCACGGCGGTGTGGCGGGATGGTAGCTTTTGATCCACCACACATGTTTCTTGTCGTCGCTGCTCAATGTATGGAAAGGCCGCGGTGGACGAAAGATGAATGTCTGAATGAGTCGATCTGGATCGTCATTGTCTCTCGATTGGCGGTTGACGCACAGCACTTTGATGTTGAAGCGTTTGTCGAGATAATAACCTTGCAGATCCACGACAGCTGTGGGTCCGCGATGGACCTGTGGGGTCATGATGGGTTGGAGGATGTCTTCTTTTTCTTATTCTTCTTGAACGAGGATCCGTTCTAAAGAGCGGTTTTTCCTCACGCTCGACGAAGACTTCGTTCTCGTGCCACGCTGCGGTCGATGTCGACGCAGCGTCCTCGTCGCACGCCGCCGCCGCCGCCTCGGTCGGTGTCGGCGTCACCGTCCGCGCAGCAGTCTCCTCGGCGGCTTCGTCCCACGTTTTCTCCACACTCAACACATTGATGCTTTCTAGCCGTTCTTTAGATTCTTTTCTCGAGTAGTCCTGTTCAGGAGGAGGCGGTCGTTTCGTGACGAATGTTGAATGTAAAGCATTTCGCACGTAGCGCATCATGCTTCCGCACACAACGCTGTAGATGTACAGAAAAAACCGCGAGTAACCGCACATGCGGAAAGCAACTCTCTCGCACCAAGACTGTCGATCGTCGTGCTGCCGTCAGCCTTCTTATACACGCGTGATGACGACAGCGGACAGGAAGTGAAGTGCGGCTCTTATCGTTCCCCCCACCCACTTCAAGGACTCTTCGGTTTTCCGCCTTCAATGTCTCTCGCGTGCACCCACGAATTGTGGCGTGAGTCGAAACCGAGCCATTTCACGAGGCGAAGCGGGCCCTTTTTCCGTACGACGCGCTCGACTAAATAGTGATCGGGAAATCGCGTGCGTTGCAATTCTTCGGTGTAGAAGCGACCCTTGATCGTTTCGCCTTTCAGGTCTTCTAGCGAGTACGTGACGGGATTCGAGAGATGCACACGAACCATTTTAAAGAGTTCGGTGCCCCATCGCGCTTCGTAGCCTTTCCGAAACGGCGAGCTCTTGTACGTGCTCACCCGAACGATATCGCCGACACGAAATCGATTTTTCGTCCTCAGGAGACGCGGATTGAGCGTTTTCACTCGGTCGTACACCGTGCGCATGAGGCTGTCGTCTTTCACGTCTTTCGGTTTCATGCCGATGGTTCGATGTTTGGTCGAGTTGTAATCTCGGAGGAGGTCAGCGAGCATGAGGGTCCAGCGTCGCGTCCCCTCGGCGGTGAAACGCCTCCACATCCGCTCCTTGAGCGTTCGATTGAAACGTTCGACGACGGCGGCCTTCACGTTGGAAAAGGTGGAATAATGATGAATGCCGCGCTCTCGGAGCCACTTGTTGAGCGCGGTATTGGAAAACTGGGTGCCTTGATCGGTTTGCAGGAAGCGGGGCTCTCGGCCGCTCAACGTCACGATGCGATCGAAAGCCTTGACGACTTCCGCTCCGGTCTTTTTCTTTATCGCTTCCGCCCAGGCGTACTTGCTGTACACGTCGATGACGGTGAGAATGTAACGCATGCCTCGATTGCTTTTGGAGTACGGCTGCATGTCGACCAAGTCGGCTTGCCACAAATCATCGAGTCCTTTCGTTGTCGTCCGCCGTCTTGCGTAACGACGACGGGCAGGCGCGTGCAATTCCGCAGCGAGGCCTTGTCGAACGGAGGAGGTCGTCTTCTTATTCTTCTGCATGGCCAGAGGAGCTAAGCGATAATACCGGCGTCACGCAATTCATCTTCTATTTCTACTATTTCTCCGTCGAGTCCGTTGTTACCGGCGGCCGGCGAAGCGTGTAAGAGTCGCAGCCTCTCCACGAGCGTGTTCGGATCGCGCCAATATTTGTAGTCTGGCGTCGTCACAAAACGTAGCCCCCTCCCCTTCTTCTTTTGACGTAGCCCATTCCCCTTCTTTTGTTTCAACTCTTTTGCTTCGTCTTTCCCCCGCGAAAAGAGGTGAGATAACTTCACGAAATTTCCGTTTATTATCGTCTGTGTTATACGCAAAATTCGCTCTGTACCTCTTCTTGTGGGCGGAAGTGAGTTCGAGAATCTTTTTGTATTTTTTCAAATCGTTTTGCGTGACATCGTCCACATTGGGTCGTCGATCGAAGAGGAGTTCGAGAAGACCTGGCTCCGGATAGAATTTGTGACCCTGAATGTAGAATGCTTCCTCGTCCGGGCTAATTTCCATGAGGCTGTTACCGATGCGAGGTCGCCCTCCTAAATAGTACGGTCCGAAAATGGTATCGCTTAAACCGACCGCAGCGTCTGACAAACGGTTTACCAATTGATCATAATGTTGGCGACGAAGGTCACTTCGACTTACTTCTTCGTTCCCTTCTTCCAACTCTGGGAGTTTTTCGAAGGAGGGATAAAAGACATCGTCATCACTTTCTTCTTCTTCTCTTGTTTCCGATTTGATAGGAACACGCGTGGAAGGTTCAACGGAAGATGGTGGTTGAGGTGGTATGTTACTTTTTCCCTCTCTTTGACGGCGTAGCGCTTTCGAGACGGGTGTCGTGAGATACGTATCGAGTAATCGATTGCGCATCGTTTCGGATTCTTGCAGCGTCTGCATTTTTTGTCGAATGTTTTCACGAGCCTTCTCCACCTCCATTTTCAACCTCTCTTCCGGGGTGGTAGGGGATCGAAGGGGAGGAGGGCGCGCTGAGGAAGGAGGAGGACGACGCGGTGTCTTTTCGCGCAAGCTCTTTTTCGTTTGCTCAAGCAAGTGGAGCGTCTTCAAGTCTCTCCTCTTTGACCGATTGGACTGTGCGCTTTTTTCACTGCCACCTTTTCTTCGTCTTCTCACGCGTCTCGAAGTGGACGTTATGTTTTTCGCGCGCCCTCCTATTTTGGATTTCACTTTCATCACACCCGCCACACCGAGCGCGGCAGCTCTTTCACCGAGACTCGCGTCGCTGGACTTGACCCGCTCCCACGCTGCTTTGGCGAGCGCTTCGTCCGCCCTTTTGCGTTCCTCACCTCCTTTGTGGAGGTGGTAGGCGATGTCGTGCTCTCGACACGCTGCGTCCAAAGGGTTGATACCGCGGTCACCTCTCCGCAGTCTCTTCGTGAGCTTCGTACCGGGTCCGCAAAATTGATAGCCACCGGGAATGTGTATTTCGAAGGGAAGTTTGTCTATCGCCCGATTCAGCATCCGTCCCACGATGCCTCTTCCGTGTCGTCCCCCCCGCCGCGTTCGCGCGACATTGAAATGCTGTCGCACGTACACCATGACGTAGAGTGAAGTCTAGTTGCGAAAGCAAAGTGATTATATAACCTTCCCCACAACTGTACCCCCCGTTGGCTCGAGAAACCGGTCGAAGCCCGATCGGTATCGTCCCTGCTGAAGCGCACTAGGTTTGCAGATCACCACAAAAGCAAACCGGTCCGTGTTCCACACGTCGGCGCACAACACCCGAAAATCGTGGAAGGTCCTAAAATCGTTTCCGACGTGCTCTTTGTAGATGTACTCGAGGTTGTTGTCGTCTTGCCGGAAGATGACAATCATATTCGCGTTATCGCGTATCAGCTGTTTGGGAATTTTGGTGTACGTTTGACAGAGATAGAGCACGTCCGTGTGTTTGTGTCTTCCGGCCGCAAAGTAGGCTTTGATGCAGTCTTGTTTTTCGGTGGCGATGTCGTCGAAAATGAAAACGCTGTCGGGGGACGCCTCGGCCGGGGGCACGATGCTATCGTGCTGCGTAAACGAATGAAACGGTGCGATTCCGTCGCAGACTTGCTTCAAGTACGCGTACATGGGCTGCGTGTCTGTGGTGGAATATAAATACACGTTGCGGAACGCCAGCCCGAACTGGCCGGTGAGAAGCGAGACGACCGCGTTCGTCTTGCCGCAACCGGAAGGTCCCACGATAAGAGCGCGCACGCTATCGGGGAAAAGCGGCCCGTGTCGACTCTTTGCCTCGTCCTCTTGTCCGCGCCATAAGGCCGTCACGTTCACGACGGGCAGTGTGGTCGATTGTTGAACAACGTCCATCATCACAACCCGTGCGAGAGACTGTTGTCCTTCTTCGAAGGACGCTCTGTTTTAAAACAGGAGATCTAAGGAGAGAGGGGGAAGGGGAAGGATGACTACTCACGGCGCGTGTGAAGGACGACGGAAAAAAACAAATAGAATCACGTGTTTTTATTGACCCTTTCAAAATGTTTACATGTTAATGACCATTTTCTGCGCTGGAGGTCGCCATCGATGCAATCGTCATCTCGACCGCTCTCGCTAACCATGTCGCCGCGTTGCGCGCGCATTCGCTGACCGTCTCCAGAGGAAGAAGATCGCAGCAGACCGTATCCGGTGAGGAAGGAGGTCGGTCTGTCGTCTTCTTCCTGTTGTTCCGTCGACGCCGAGTCGATGGTGTTGTTTTCTTCTTTCGC
The DNA here is from genome assembly GCA_031308135.1 of Acheta domesticus. NCBI lineage: Eukaryota > Metazoa > Arthropoda > Insecta > Orthoptera > Gryllidae > Acheta > Acheta domesticus. Next base: position 67,965,204 of record JAHLJT010009355.1, read on the forward strand.
TCTTTTGGTTTTGCGACCTTTCCGCCGTTCTTTTTCTTTTTCGATGTACAATGCCGCGGACATGGATGATCGCACGCAGAAGGAAAATCGAGAGGTGGTGGAGTCGCTGATCTCACCTCCTCATCCGCCATGTTGTCTACACCGCCACTTCCAAAAACTGCTGCGAGTTGCGAATCGTAAGAAGAGGTCGAACCGCCAACTTCTTCTTCGTCTTCACCAGGCGAAGTCGATGGGTGATAATCTTCTTCTTCTTCTGCGCTCTCTTTTCCGCGACTGACGCGAATCATCCTCTCGTGAAGGAAGGACAAGAAATGAAGGCGGCGAGCGAAACACGCGACTTCTTATACCATGACGTTTTTCTTCACCACAAAGTCATCGATTGGTGCGTACAGCACTTCCGTTTTGTAGATAATGAGACAATACGCCGTGACGTTCGCTGGCATAGCTGTACCCGTTTCCCACGTGATCTTGATGTCGGTTTGCGAGGGGAGGACGGCAGACTCTCTGGAGGAGACGTCCCATACGATAATAGGAAACCAACTATTCACATACCAATATTCCATATTCGATATGGGATTGCGATTGTAGTAAGAACGTTCCGCTTTTTGCATCATTTCGTAGAGATACGGTTGCCATTTTTCAGTATCACTGGTATAAAATTTTACGTTGCATAGAAGTTCGGAATAAGGGTAAAACTCGTCGTTTAAATACAGTTTTGCTCTTGTCATATCGTTACCGTCGAATTCGCCCGAATTCTGTTTCAGGTTCACGTCTTTCCCCGTTTGCATTCCAAAGAAAATGTACAGGGGATTGTCCTCTTTGGCGGCAGTCTTTACCGTCCACTGAAACGGTCCCTTTCCGCCGCTTGGAACGTTGGGGTATTCGTGAATTTCCCATTGTCTGAATTGCATGGGGATCGGGCGCCGACTGTTCAGCACTCTCGTCACCGCGAGGGAAGCAGCATCGCTCAGCGTCAAATGAGGCATTCTCCAAATCACGTCCGTCACGGTAATCGTTGTTTCGTTCGGCGATTCCGCTGTCGTCGTGAGACATCGATTATCATGACGACCTCGAATGAGAACGAGGTCGTGTTTCACGCCGGTCATGACGCGCGTGTGATCTTCGAAAAATCCCATCCACAGTCGTAACGGCACGATACCGTAAAATTTCCCGCCCGTCTTACTGAGCATGAATTCGGTGTTGCACTTGCCTGACTCGTATAACTTGAGATCTTCGGTCCAACACGCATTGCCGAACGATCTTCTTTCTGCTGGCGAAAGGAAACACACGTTCTTCATCGTGCTCGTGATGCCTGGATTTCTAACGACGTCGACGATCACGTTGTTGATTTCGTAACGAATTTCGCTAAAAAGAAAAGCGAAAGCGTTGTTGATCAATTCGCAGTTGGTGCGATCTGCGGTGTCCTTTTTGACGGCAGATCCCGCGATGACGAGCGAACTCTCGCAAGGTAAGAGAACGGCATCCTTATTCATGATAGTAATGCGAATTTCGTCGTTTTGACCAAACGATTTAATGTACGGAAAGTGTTCGTGAACAGCTTCGTTGACGATGTGGTGTTTTATATTCTCCCTGCGGAGAATGTCGACCGCGTGTTCGTCCACGATTTCCGTCGTAGAATAAGCTTGCTTCATTCTCTTCGGCGGCATGTCGTTTTTCTTCTTTTTTTATTCGAAACAATAGTGTAGCCTAACGCTCGTAGGATGCGCCGGCTAGACGATGTGAGCGCGGTGAGCGGACAAAGCACTCTGTGCCTCGGCCGCGAAACGGGCTGCATTTTATAGCGCTGTTTCTCCTTCATAGTCTGCTGCTGCTGATTCTGGGGCGTACGAGTAAGGTGCACGACAGCGGTGTTTCCGAGTTCAACGGCACCAATTGTCCCTCCACGTTCTCGAGTCGAACCGATAACTCGTCGATCCAATTTCGCGTGACACGGTGATAGATTCTTTCGCTCGGCCTTTCTTCAATGATGGCGGCAGGAAAGTCGGTCACGTGGAACTGATACAGCACGTGCGCTTTCCGATTGTTTATATACCCGCTTTCGATCACGTTACACGTCACGAACACTTCAAAATCTTTCACGATCTTCGGTGAAGTCTCGGACGGCTGGTACTTGCCAAAAAGTGTGGGTGTCACCGTCCTTGAAAATCCGAGGAGAGGACCGATGGACTCGGCGTGCTCGAAACGTAGCGTGAAGGAAGTGTTGACGCGCACTCTGTTCGTGTGCGGGTCCGCCTCCAAATCGAAAAAGTGCTTCTTATCCGCAAAGTCAGTGGGAAACTGGTGTTGCAGGATGTTCGAGATATGACGATTGATGTCTTCCAAGGTATACGTGCCCGGAGGGACAGACAGCACATAGCTTGTGAGTGAACTCCCACCACCACCACCCTCGTCGACGTCGTAGTGGAGTTTGTTGTGGCCCTCCTTCACGTTGCGAATGTAATGCACAGTGCTAAGATGCACGAGCGCGATCTCGTAAACGTCGTCCGAGAGGTCGACCCCCGGCGCGAACTGCACCGCGATCTCAGGTCCCTGCCCGACTAACGTGTACGTGCGCATGACACGAATGCCTCAGGTCAAATGAGGCGGTTCATCTTCCTTTTTTGTTTTTGTTGTCCTCCTTCCATTCGTGAAAAAGAAATTGCAGACATAACTTGCCGCAATTGTTCGCGTTGAAGTGTTGAACTTGGCGCGTGTTGTACGTCACGTGGTTCCCGCGCGCGTAGCGAAGGAACTCGGGAGGGGGCGGAAGTCCGAAGGAATCAAAGTAACGCACCGTCCGCCCACGCTTCGCGTAAGCGACGAAATGAGTACCGGCGCCGCGGGCGTCGTCGAGATTGACGACGGCGCACTCACGCGCCGCCCTCGGTGTTTTGGGCAGCGCATCTCGCGTGAACACGTCTCGAAAATGCGGAATCTCCAGCACCTTCTTCGCAAATCGAGTCACTTCCTCGTGCGTGAGCGCTCGACGCGGTACCCTGCTCATTAGTTTTTTCGCCGAGACCCCCGCCGCCCCCTCGTCTTCCTCTTCCTCCCCGTTCGAAGCATTTTCGCGGCCTTTAGCAACACGCCCGATCCTTTTCTGGAGCCTTCCATGACCTTGTTATGACGCATCATTTCCGCTAGTTCTCGGTTTTTGCTTTTGGCGTTTGTCACGGCGTTCGCGATAGCGGAAGCGCCGCCTGCGGCAGCACCCAGCGCGCCCAGCCCGCTTAGGATGGAGGGAATGAGTGGAATGAGGGCGGGAAGGAAGCCGCCTCTCTTACTCTTCCTTTTTCCACCCACCGTTCTTCCTTTCCTCCTCCTCCGTACGCCTCTCCCCCGCAACCGAGACGACTTCCTAAAGGGTCCGCCGACGCATCGACCTCGCAAAAACATGCCGCGACCCATCGAAGGGGGGCCGCCAGGGAGAGAATCGCTGCCGCTCCTCGCCGCCCTCCTCACCGGACCGAACAGTTTCTTACACTCTCTCGTCGTAGTCGTTCTACACACGGTGTGAACCATGCCGGAACTAACACACGGACGCAAGTACCGCGAAATATATACACACACACATGGTCTCCTTTAAATAACTGTTTTTTTCCAAGTTATCCCATGCGCTACCAGACGCTCATTGAGCTTTTCCAAATTTTCTTTATCGACAGCGAATTCACGCTGCAACTTATTCATGGCGTCAACGAAGCTCGGCAGACCGCGCAGACCGTTTTCTAACTTTTTTTCGAGGTCAGCATTATCCTTTTTGAGCTTTTCCAATTTTTTTTCTATCTTTGTTTCGAGGTCAGCATTATCCTTTTTGGCTAGTTCTTTATGCATGTGAAAAAGATCATCCGTGTGTTTTTTCGCAGCCGCCAGCGTGTCATCCAATTTTTTTCTATCTTTGTTTCGAGATTAGAAGTGTCGTTTTTGACCAGTTCTTTATGCGCGTGAAACAGCTGATTCGCGTGTTTTTTCGCATCCGCCAGCGTCTTATCCAATTGCGACTTCACCACCACGTCCGAAGGCGCCGTGCCGGCGCCTACTTTGCGAAGCAGTTTGTCGTGAAAATTGAAATCACCGGACGAACCGACTACCGGTAACGTGTCCAAGAGTTTTGCAGGAATTTTCTTTTCGTGCTCGTCCATTTTATCTTTCCACTCTTTCCTCACGAAATCCCTTAATTCTTTCTCCTGAAGTACGAAACGCTTCGCGAAATTTGTTTCGAGGGCGAGGATTTGGTTTTTCCTCGCAGTTTTCGCAGACTCAACACTGGCTTTTACGCGTGTGACGTCATCATGAATAACACGTAAATCCCTATCATGTTGTTCAACACGCGCAGTGAGCTTCGTGTCGAGGTCAAGGAGAGCGGCGCCTTTTCTCGACGTTTCCGCAGTAGCATCACCTCGCATGCGCTTCACGGCAGCCTCGATTTGTTCGTCGACGTATCCCCTCGTGACGGCGCGACGCTCACGAACCGTATGTCCGAAAACATCCATCGCTTTCATGCGACTGAGCGTTTTGATTTCTGCGTCGTACGGCTATTAAAACATTTCTCATTTTTTTCACAAAAAATAAGGAAGTCGAAGAGGAGTCGAACCGGGGACAGTCCGAACACGAGAGAATTTTCGTAAAGAACTGTAGCATGTTAGAAACAGTGCACACATGCGCGCTCTCCTAACAATCACGTTAGCGCTAGAGTACCTATGTGTGCACGCATGTGCGCTCTAGTGGCGAACGCAAGAAACATGGCGCAAAAGGCATCGCGCAGCGAGGGGCCAGGCCAGGCCAGACCTTGGCAGGAGCCGCGGCGCCGCGCGCCGACACCAAGACCAGCGAACGGAAGTTGCGGCTGATAGCGCCGCGACCGGCGAACGGATGTCGGCGGGTGATAGCGCTCGCGAGCGCCGCTGCCCGCCGCGAATGCTCATTACGCGGTGTTTTCAGCCCAGATTAGGTCGCTGTGCAGTTCGCTCCGTGAAGTTTCATTTTTTGAAATTTTTTTTGATTTTTTGTTTTGGTTTTTGCGATGGAAAATCCACTAAATTACACTCTTTTCGAAAGAAGAAGATGTAACGCCAGGTATTTGCCCGTGGACGTCTTTGGCCGCAGCGTTATTCATTACGCTGCGGCGTATGATGACGTACTCGACTTGATTTTTTGTATAAATCGCGGCGATCACGTCGATCGCCGCGATTTATACGGAAAATCGGCGCTGCACTACGCCATGCGTGCACGGACAACCCTGGCGTACAATTTTTTATTGTTCGCCGGAGCGAACGTAAACGCACGCGACATTTGGGGTCTGGCTCCCGTAGACCACCTGCGAATGGTAAACGAGAGATGTAACTGCGAACCGGGGGATTGCGCGATGTGCCGGCGAGTGCCTCATCACTGTCTTGTAAATATGGACATTCGCCGGTACGTCGCTATGGTGCGCGAGAACGAGGCGCGACATCACGGTCATCCGCGCGCGGACGGCGAGAGGGCGGCACCGCCGCCGCCGCCGGCGGCGGCCTCCACGCCACCGCCGCCGCCGACCTACACGCCACCGCCGCCATACGAGTCGATCGGCATCGTCGCTGCCTCAACGTCTCGTCCGCCGAGCGTCCCCCGGTTACGACTCCGTCGCATCAGCGACAACATATGGACATCGGAGTCGGAATAGTAAGTGATGTTTTTTTTACATTACATTTTTTTTACACAATTTTTTAAGACATTCTTAGAGCAGTGTTCTAAGTCTACGTCTCCTTGTTGCAGACTTGCATCCTCAAGACATCTCTCGGTCGCGTCAGTACGCGTCAGTTCAAGAAACAGTAAGTTATTTTAATATTTCATTATTTATTTTAAGTTTTAATTTGTGGTTTATTTCTTTGTGGTGGAATAAGGGTGGGGGAAGAAAATTGAACGAAATATTTCAATAGTCATATTTCAATTGTTTATTCGCAATTTTTTAATTGCTACAAAATTCTATGTTTTATTTATTTACATATGACATTTTTTACTTGTTACAAAATTCCATATTTCATAAACATATTTTTGATATACGTCCATGTTTTGGGACGATAGAGATCGTTGCGCTTGTATATGAGTACGACGTTGGCTTGATTATTTTCGTTTACGCCTAAGTACGTGAGGGTTGGTCTCTCTTTTAAAAAATCCTCCCCCAGCGTTTTTATGAGGGGTGTAAATCTGAAACATGTAAGAATGACAAAAAAAAGCAAGTAAGTACACATTCATGTCATGTAAAAAACTTTGGATTTTATCACGCGTTCGTTTACATACCTCGCTGGTAAGAAGACCGAAAAGACATCTCCTATCGTCGCAACGTATGAATCCTTCTCGTATTTGGTGCTATTTATTAATTGTATACCGGTAATTTCAAAAAATACTCCTTTTGGAATGTTTGCGAAATTTAAACGTGTGTTTTCACTTTCCGCTTTTGCTGCCATCTCCTCCCATGGACTATAACAAAAAATAAAACGTTTTTTAGTGAGAAAACGATTTTTAGTGCTACGTTGTATGTTTATACTATAAGATAACAATTACTTACTTTAGGTCTTTGAGACGCTTGTACACGTAGACGATGCAGTCGGGTCTCCCGGAAACTAGTTTTACGACTTCGCCGTCGTCGCGGTTAAAATAGTGTGCCCTTAAACAATCCGGTTTCTGTTTTTTGAAGGGCAGAACCATTTCTAACGTTTGCGGCTGTACGTCAGGAGAAATAGCGAGAGCGAATGCATCCGCCAGCTCATCGTCATCTGAGTCGGGCACGACAAGCATGTCGTTGTGCTCTTCTTCATCGAATGGCTGCCCATGTACGATGTCTCTGTGAAAAAAAAATTTCAATTCATGCAACATTTGAAAACATCGTATTCATGTATCGTTTGAAACATTCAATTTTTTTTTCAAGATGTGCTTTCGTTGCAACTGACGACACTTACTGGATTCGGCGTTTTTTTGCTGATGTTTCTTCTGATGTCGTCTGCTTGTGACTTGCCATCTTGCTGCTGCGAGCGCGAATACGCGGATCAGTGTGTGGGCGAGACGTGCTGACTGCGAGTGAGCTTTATCAAAAGGGGGTCCTCTCTTTATATACCGAAAATCGTGCACTACTTCTAATGTGGCAATGATGTCATGAACTTTTTTTTTAGCGTGCGAAGGCAACGACGGCGGGGGAGGTGGAGGCGGGGGTGGCAGAAGCGGGGGTTTCGGAGGCGGGGATGGTGGAGACGGGGGTGGTCGAGACTTGGAAGGCTGAGGCAGGGTGGCGGGGGTGGGGGAGGCTTGGGAGGCGACTATGGCGGGAGCGACGGCGGGGGAGGCGCGGGTGGCGGAGGTGGGCGGCGGAGGCGGGGGCGGCAGAGAAGCGGGTAATTTTTAATTGAATTAACCGTTAACAACTTCGCAGGCGACATTTCCTTTCATTAACGCTGGAATTTTCGTTTTTTTTCAAAATCGCCGTCGTGCGCTTTTTATCACTTTCTTTCTTCCGGCAAATAACGACGTCCTGTTTTTCATCATTACCGCTGGAATTTCCATTTTTCAAGATCGCCGTCGTGCGCTTCTTATCACTATCTTTCTTCCGGCAAATAACGACGTCCTGTCTTTCATCATCACCGCTGGAATTTCCATTTTTTTCAAAATCCCCGTCGTGCGCTTCTTATCACTATCTTTCTTCCGGCAAATAACGACGTCCTGTTTTTTTCTTCAACATCATGTGTTGGTCTTTCTTCGGCACGCGGAGTGTTTTAAAACAACATGTCCGCTGACTTTCGTCGTTAGTCGCGTGTTGACTGTGCTCATGGACTGTTGTCGTGAGACCATTCTGCACCACTGCTTCTTCGTGGCAATCTTCTTTTTAATAGTTTACAGCGTTCTCGTGTCTTATTTATACTTACATCGGTGTACGAATTTTTTTCTTTCATTTAATACGTATAGGAATGTGTTGAAACATGTTATAACTTGTTTTCTGTGTTTTGATTGTTTATAGGTTCATCCCATTAGCGACAGCACCCCTTAGTGATTTAACATACGGCGGTGAACAATCGCGAAGAACGTTCGCGAGCAACGTGAGGCTGGTAAGTTTTTTTCTTTGACTTTCATTCAATACGTATAGAAATGCATGTTGAAACATGTTATTCATTTGTTGTATGTGTTTTGATTGTTTCGCTAGGTTCATCCCATCAGCAACAGAACCGGTATTGCATATGAAAAAGATTTGTTTAGCCCGTTACGTTCGCGAGCATCGTGAGGCTGGTAAGTTTTTTTTCTTTGACTTTCATTCAATACGTATAGAAATGCGTGTTGAAACATGTTATTCATTTGTTGTATGTGTTTTGATTGTTTCGCTAGGTTCATCCCATCAGCAACAGCGCCGTGCTTCTTGTATTGCAAATGCTCTCAGTTGGACGAACGCCGTACAGTCTTTAAACAGTCGGGTTCAGCGTGGCATTATCGCGAATTCTTTGAATGACAGCGACCCCCTTACGTTTCTTAATCGCTGTCAAGTGCCCTTTCAATTGAAATTGTTCGACCTCTTTGATTCTCCTTCCGCGCCTGCTTTCAAAATTTTCACGCAACTCGAATGTCGTTTCATGCTCGAACGTCGCAATCAGGAGACGGGTGAGATCGTGGGCGAGATACAGCCCATCTTTCTCAGCGCTCGCGCTGCCGTGGTGACTCGCAGTGATGATATCGGGGAATTTTTTTTTCAACGCATCGTTGATCCTATAAATTCCAAATTCGACGAGTTTCATGAGCGGGAGAGCGGAAAAGCGCTTCATGAAATCGTTGCCCTTCATGTTCACTATCATCTTTTTGAGCCCATTGCTCACACTGGATCATCCTACATTCCGCTACCCGATAGCATTGCTCTACGTAAGGCCGTGGTGAATGTGCATAACCAAGACGAGAAATGTTTCTTGTGGGCGCTGGCTTCGGCTGTCTTTCATCGGCGTCAGCCCCCACGCACCAAAATTTCTTCTCACGTCACTCGCACTAGTACTTATCAGGCCGTGTTCGACGAACTAGAAAATCAACTCGATTTGCGGAACATCGACTGGCCAATGTCTGTTCACGAGATTAAACGCTTCGAACACCAAAATTCTAAATATTCTTTTCACGTCTTTAATCTTGTTTCGTGTTCTGAAAAGAAAACGTGGGATGTTGTAGGTCCGGTGCACTTTGCGAAAGCCAAAAAAGAGAACCATTTCAATTTTTTAATGTATGCATCAAGGGGGATCACTCACTATGTTTGGATTAAAAATTTGGGGAAGTTGGTGGCTAGTCAACACAGTTCTAATGAACATAAGCTCTTCGCTTGCGAACGCTGTTTGAATTTGTTTCGTTCGCAAGAGAAACTCGATGCTCACATGCTCGATTGCAGTGCCGTGTCACCGGCGCGTTTGACTGTGCCATCTGCTTCCTCAGAGGCACGATTCATGCGTTTCAAGAATCACGCTCGCCAGCAGAGATGGCCGATTGCGGTGTATGTTGATTTTGAAGCGCTCACCGTTCCCGTCTCTTCGTGTGAGCCTTCGCCGAGCGACTCTTTTCTTCAGGCCTACCAACTTCACGAGCCCTTTTCGGTAGGCGTGCAAGTGGTGTGCGATTTTGATGAAGCGCGCTCTCAGATAATCGAGTTACGCGGACGCGACGTCGCCAATCAATTGATCGAGCATTTAGCGGACCTTGCGAAAAATATGATGATCTTCTGAAGCATCCGGTATCTATCCTTATGCGAGAGGAAGACGAAATTGCCTTTCGCGATTCCGACGCGTGTCACATTTGCAAGGGTCCTTTTCTTCCAAATTCCGCTCGCGTGAGAGATCACGACCATTTCACAGGTCGGTTTCGCGGAGCGGCGCATCAAGATTGCAACGTCAACTTCCGGGCTCCGAAGCACATTCCCGTCTTGATGCATAACGGAAGCGGGTACGACTGGCATTTTCTCCTGCAGGCCTGGGCCGAGAGTAGCTATCATCAACTGAGCGTGATTCCGCACAATCACGAGAGATTCGTGTCCGTTTCTCAGAGAATCGGAGGTGTGGAATTGCGGTTTTTGGACTCTTTTAAATTTTTCGGCGCATCGCTTGATGGCTTGAGTCAATCGCTTTCCGATCACGATTTGAAATTTACTCGGACGGCGTTTCCCGACGATGCGCTCTTTGCTCTGGCACGCAGGAAGGGTGTCTTCCCGTACGACTATGTCGATTGCATGGCGAAATTGGAAGAAACGTCTTTGCCACCGCGCGAGCACTTTTTCAATCGCCTCAAAAACGAACACATCTCGGACGAGGAGTACGCCCACGCGCAGACCGTGTGGGCGGCCTTCTCCTGCCGAAATTTAGGTGAGTACGCCGATTTGTATTTGAAAATCGACGTGTTGTTGCTCACCGACATTTTTGAAACCTTTAGAAATTTGTGTTTGAAGGTGTACGGTCTCGATCCCGCTTTCTATTTCACCGCTCCCGGTCTCTCGTGGGACGCCATGCTCAAAACAACCGGCGTCACGCTAGAGCTTCTCACGGACGTTGATATGGTTCTCTTTTTTGAAAAAGGCATTCGGGGAGGACTCGTCCAGGTGGTCGGGCGCCACGCCGAGGCGAATCACGCGCACGTGGGGGATTCCTTTGATGCATCTGATAAGGAATCTTATCTCTCCTATGTCGACTGTAATAACCTTTACGGTTACAGTATGAGTCATCCACTGCCCACAGGACGGTTTAGATGGTTGACGGAGAACGACATTTGCGCGTTCGACATCAAGCAGGCGGGCGCTCAGACCGATCGCGGATACGTTCTCGAAGTCGACCTCGACTATCCAGACGAGATTCACGATCGATTGAGCGATTTGCCTCCTTGTCCGGAGTCACGTGTGCCCCCCGACACGAAAAGCAGGCAAGCCAAGCTCATGGCGACGCTGTTGCCCAAGCGTCGCTACGTCATTCACATTCAAAATTTAATTCAGGCGACTGAGTTGGGCGTACAACTCACCAAAATTCATCGCATTCTATCTTTCGACCAAAGTCCTTGGCTTGCCGTCTACATGAACCTCAACAACTCGCTTCGACAGCGCGCGTCCTCCGCTTTCGAAGATAAATTTTACAAACTCATGAACAACTCTGTGTACGGCAAGTCGATGGAGGACGTGCGCAACCACCGACGCATTTATCTCGTGAACAGATGGTGGGGAAAGTGTGGCGCGAGGAATCTTATCGCGAATCCGGCTTTCGTGCGCAGTCACCACGTGAAGGGCGACCTCATGACCATCGAGTTGCTGAAAACGGAAGTGAAGCTCACGAAGCCCATTTATTTAGGATTTTGCATATTAGAAATTTCAAAATTAAGAATGTACGACTTCTTTTACCGATATTGTAAAAAGGAGCTTCGCGATCTTCACCTTCTGTACATGGACACCGATTCATTTGTTTACTCTACCTCCACGAACGTGTACGCTGAGATGAATCGGTGTTCAGAATGGTTCGACACGTCTTGCTTTCCTCCCGGTAACGCGTTCGACATCACGCCACGCAACAAAAAGTGCTGGGACTGTTTAAGGACGAATGCGGAAACGACCCCATGATACAATTCGTAGGTTTGCGACCCAAAATGTACTCCTTTCTCACGCGCTCTCAGTCGACCGTTTCTCGCGCGAAGGGAGTGCAGCGATCCGTTGTTAAAAAATATAAATTTCAAAATTATCTGGATTGTTTGTTTCAAAATTCTAGTCGCATTGACAAACAATGCTGCCTTCGGTCCAAACATCACATCAATTATTCTTTTGTCCAAAACAAGCGGTCGTTGCGTGTGGCAGACGACAAACGCTATTGGATCGATACGTTAACGAGTTTGCCATGGGGCCATTTCCGCATTCAGTGTACACGTCCGTCCATTTCTTCCTCAGCGTGCACGTTCGTGCCTGCAGGCGGGCAGCTTCATGTAGATTAGGGAGAGCATTTGCAAACTGGTTGCATTCGTCCGTCGGCCGCCGTCATGGAACGTTCTCCAAGTGATGTCGCAGTCGCGGACGGTGGATGGAAGAAGCAGTTGGCGGATAACTGGTACAGTCTCCGCGATGACGCAGAAAGACTCTTCGCCATTGTCGTCGGTGTGACCCGCAGTCAGCGACCCTACAGCGATGGCGTTCATCAGGAGTTAAGGTACGGTGCCTCTGTGTTGCTGAAAGACATCTACGATGCGCTGAAGCACGCGCTGAAAGAAGGCAACGAAAAAGCTCTTCACGATCTTGCTGTGAAATGTCATGATAGAGTGGTGTGGTTCATGTGCTTCTCGGCGCACAAACAAACACGCCGTGCTGCATGTGCCAGGCTGACAATTTATTCGTGCGCGGAAACGCCATCCGAAAAGTTTCGGGCATCATGGAGTACCTTTCTCCCTGGGACGATGACGGCGCGACTGCACCTCCCCCCTCTAATGAAGGACCACAGGACGTTCCTCCACTGGAAACGTTTATTATCACAATGCACGCACAAGTGTTAGCAGTCCTCGAAGCGCTCGGACACCTCCTTCGAGATCCGTTCGGCGAAGCTCTGCGCCAGCGCGTAACGCGCGTTCGTCAAGTCATCCAGTCTCTTCGTCCGCCGACCGAAAATCGCCCTCCGACGTACAGTGACAGAGTCAGTGCCGGATTGCAGTGACGTGTGACAGTGTGACAGTGACAGTGTGAAAGGGTCACCGTGATGGCTGCGGGTACGCGATAAAAAAATTCTGTTCATTCGTGTTGTGTGCTTTTCTAAATTGTCTTATTATTTTAATACTCTCAAAAGCGAATATAAACATATAGACGCTTTGCACATAACGTGAAAAGAGAGACGCGTTACAAGTGCTGATAGGATATGTTTATACTCGCTTTTGAGGGTTAAAAAAGTCATCCTTCACACGTGTGAATGATGGTTTTTTTGTGCGCTGGAACTCATGAAACAACACACGAGGCCTTCCCCGCTGTACGTCGTAGACGGTAGTTGGGTTTGATGTGACATGGTATGGTTTTTTTTTGTTTTTTTTTGAAAAAAGGTCCCTCGGTAACATCAATGAAAAGGGAAGCTTGACGTGCGCACGGAAACGACGACAGAGACTTGTCCAGTGGGGTCGTCTCGTTTGGTGCATTAGTCCGCGCGTCTTACGTTTTGCACATATTGCATTTTTTATTAGCGTTTTTAATTTGCGCCATGCGGTCGCTCGATTGCAGTGTTCAGTGCCATCGACACGTTTGACGTGATTTTCTTCTTGAATCGGAGGATGCGTCGTTTGTTTAAGACAGGCGCGTGAGGAACAATCAGAACAACTTCCACCAACACCTATTCACGAGATAAATGTGACGAAGATGCACTAGGGAATAGTCATTTTCAGGACAGATGATTCGTCCTTCATCCTACTTCTGCTACTACAAGGTGTCGTTTCTGGACCGATCGTGACTAAACAAGTCATTATCTTGTCGCCGGGAAATGTCACAAATTCCATTGCCTGCAATGACGGACGACAGTCACGCCATGTGGCAGCATGACGCGGATGTGACACAGCACTTGAAGAGAATTTATATTTGTTGTCATTCTTCCCTTACGGCTGTTCTTCTAACAGATGTCTTAAGTGGTAGTATTACGCGGATGTAACAAAGCGCTTGAGTCAGTTTTTTTCCGTGCCACCGGCGATCTACAACAACACGAATGCCGGCGGAGCAGTACCATAACAAACGAGCTCCTTCGAAAATGACTATAACATGGTCGCGGGAGCTCGTTTGTTAGGATATTGCTCTGGCATTTGTGTTGTTGTTGATCGCCGGTGGCTCAAGTGTTTGTTACATCCGCGTAGTGCAGCCGCAGAAGAAATCTGTTCAGACAACAGCCGTAAGGGCAAGAATGGTAACAAAGATCATAGTTCTCTTCAAGTGCATTGTTACGTCCGTGTAATGTTGCCACATGGCGTGGCTACAGTTCGTCGTTGTAAGCAATGTGAATTGTGACACTTTCCGGTGACAAGATAATGACTTGTTTAGTCACAACCGGACCAGAAAGACACCTTGTAGTAGCAGAAGTAGGATGAAGAACGGCACACCTGTCCGGCCATGTCTACCTCCAGTGCATCACCGTATTCTTATCTCGTGAACTTGTGTAGGTGGACGTTGTTCTGATTGGTCTTCACACGCCTGTCATGAACATTCGACTCATCCTCCGATTCGAGAGGAAGATCTCGTCAAACGTCAGTAGGTCGCACTGAACACTGGAATCGAGAGAACGCATGTCGCAAATTAAAATCGACAATAAAAAATGAGGTATTTGCAAAACGTAAGACGCGCGGAAAAATGAACCAAACGCGAGAGACCCCTGGACAAGCCCCTGTCGTCTTTTCTGTTCTCTCGACAGTCTTCCCTGCCATTGATGTTATCGTGGGACCTTTTTTAAAAAAAAAAACAAAAAAACCATACCTTGCCACATCAAAACCAACTACCGTCTACGGCGTACAGCGAGGAAAGCCTCGTGTGTTGCTTCATGAGTTGCCGCACAGAAAACACATCCACACGTGTTAAGAATATTTTATCTTCAGACTTTCATATAATCGTGTCCTATCAGCGCTTGTAACACGTCTCTTTAGACGTATGTGCTAACCGTCTATACGATTATATTCAGTCTGAAGATAATGTATTCGTGTAAATAAAAAATAATACAATAAACATGTAATATTATGGTTCTAATAAACACAGTTCTTGTGTACTCTAATGTTTTTTCTATTTCCTCTCTCTCCACCAGGTAGGACGAGAACATCAAGATTGACAATGTACTTGCACATTTACAAATGTCATCGCAAAATATTTTTTTTACCATGTATCATTTGGTTTCAATAAACAAAAAACAATTTAATTCTTATTGCACTGTTTTCATAATTTTTTTCCCCCTGTCACCGCCTTGTAGGGTTTCCTTGTTTTGTTTTTTTTTTAATTTATCATATCCCACCGTTCCGTTGCAGACGCTAGAGGGGGACGGGGAGCGAGCGCCGCGATAGAGGCCTCCTCCTCCTCCTCCTCCTTCTCCTCCTCCCCCCGAGGCGCCTGCCTTGGGCGGGCGTGCGCGCGCGCGCGCAGCCGCCGTGCCGCGCACCACGACACCCGCCTACGAGCCACCTCCAGAGACGATGTCGCCGTAGCTCAGAGCCAGCGTGCTCGCCCCGCCCGCTTCCGTTGGCGCGCCAGCGGAAGCGGGACTCGGGCACGGTTCGAGCCACCTTCGGGCGGGCGCGTTTTTGAGAACGGCGACGCCGACCCCCGCGCTTCCACGCTTCGACGACAGAGCGCACACGCGCTACCAACCTTCGCCGACAGAGCGCGCCGCACGCGCGATGTCAACCTTCGCCACCAGGGCGCAGCACACGCGCTTCGCCGCAGGGCGCGCCGCGCGCGCGCGCTTTCACGCTTCGCCGGTAGAGTGCATTGCGATGCAACGGCCTTGTGACGTCGCCGCGACCTTGTGACGTCGCAACGGCCTTGTGACGTCACAGGGGGTTTATCCAACACCCCCTGAATAAAGAAAGCCTCCACACTGAGCTTGTGACGTAGTGTCATGGCGCCCAGGGTAGTCCTAGTCAACAACGTGATTTCCACATGGCCAGTTTTGATAGCAACGGTGTGTTGTAATTTGAAAGATGTGAAGATTTTCTCAATCGGTGAAGATATTCAGTATTCATTTTAAGTAATGGTGGTAGCATATCAGTTATGTTTCTTCCAAAAAGCTTTATAAATACGCTGTATTAAACTGGCGTGTGCTGCGCTTACAAGGTTCTAAAGTCAATGTAGGGCCTATTTGGTGTCTCAAAAGCTACTGAAATGCGACGAAAATAACCTGCTGTACATGAAATACGACGAAAATGACCTGCTGTACATCGATCAAATCGGAAGAACATCCACTGTAAGTTAAGTATTCGTTGTATTCGTAGTCATTTCCTCGCGGAAACCCTTTTAGAATGTTTTGCATTATGTTCCAAAAACGAGTAATACTTTCTATTAGACCAAGTTTGAACTCAACTTATTACAGTGATTTTTGCTCTTAAAACATTACAAAGTTCAAATAATAAGGCTTACAGAAACGAACATTTAAATAATTTCAAATATTTTTAGGTTATACATAATAGCGGAACTTAAGTAAGATCCTAAAGCCGTTAAAATTAATTTTTAATCCGTCCTTGCTAAATTCGATGATTGTCTTATTATTGTACTTTGTTAATTATTTTCTTGATTTTTAAATGCTTTTTCTGTTAGTTATTTACTAGTATTAAACAGGTTTTAAGTTTTTGCAATATTTTACAAGTTTGCCATCGCCACTTTCATGAGAATGATATACTGTGAGAAACAGTTATGTGCGATACGACAGGTGAAATATCATTTTCTAAATTGAGTGTCACTCAATTAAAAAAATTGTGGGGGTCTTCCGTATTTCTTGACTGTCCTACCTACTTTTCTAGTAACCAAGGCGAGAAACTCCAGCAGAAACTAAAAGAAGGCTGAAGAACTCCCTATCGGTAGCTGTTGATGCTGCTGGTGTGGTTATACAGCAAGTTTATAATTAACAGTTTTCTTGTATAAAGGAAAATTTGAGGAAATTTACAGTGTTTCCAGTTTGGACAATTGTTAAACAAAGTGATTATCGTGTTTTTTTGCTACGTAAAACTATTGTGAAATTCTCCTACAGTGATTTGTCTTTCGGAAGTTGTAGATAGTGCTTTGAATTTTAGTTTATACAGAAAAGTGCTCCTGTGACGAAATTAAGAAACTAAAATTATTCAAGAAACATTAACAATATTAATGTAATTTAAGATACGTTGGATATGTTTTTCATTAGAAAAATATTTTACTGAAGATGATTTTGTGTCTGAAAATTTATCAGGAATTTAATACTCTCCATGCAGTAAAGCAGATAACTGAAAATAAAAGTTATTTCAAGTTTTTTATTGGAAAAATATAACTAATTCTTAATCATAAAAACAATTTTAGCTCCATCTTAATTATATAGTACGTTGCTGCCTTTTATTTTCAATTTCATCACATGACTAAATTTTATTTTAATTGAGAGATTTGATTGTCGGTGGTTGAAATGTCGGAGTTTGCAAATGAATGTGTGCTTTTGATGGTATTTGTCCTAGTGGACATTATTTAGAACACATAATTAATATGTTGTCAGCAATGAAAACATTTTTTAAATACTATTGCAAGAAGATCAAAGACCATATTTTTTGTAAAATTGCTGAAAGAAAGTTGAAAAATCTGACTGGATAATTTATAATTTGATAATATTGTATATGTGTTAATGTATTAATAAATGTGACTGGACTTTCTGAACATACATTATGATTTGTATATAACTTACTACCTTAATTATGTTTTCACTATATTCCTTGTAATAATGTGAAATGCTTGGTGGTGTAAAGTATCTACAAAAATATGTTCTTGAGATCACTCTTTAGAACTTGAATGTAAATGAAGTCAAACGAATTTCTTATGGATTCTTGAAACAAATATATTATAAAATTTCACTGATGTGAACATTAAATATGAACATATCTTTTGTAATACATTTCCAGAATAGTAATTGCAAACGAATAAAGGATTTCTAGTATAACTGCGATCTGCGCAGCTCTCTGGTCGGACTACCTTTGATGACGTCACTAATCAGTGTGGAGGCTTTCTGTATCCAGGGGGTGTTGGTTTATCTCGTGGCGCCGGTTGTTTGTTGTGTCGGTCCTGGGGCGGAAGGGGGTAGTGCGGGTTGCATTTACCCCGTTTCCGTCCTAGGACCGGCACTTCCTCTCTACTGATGAGTTTCGGGGTCTAACATGCGACAGTTCTCGCTCGGAGGTAATAGAGAAAAACTTGTAGGGTGGAGGGTAGCTAAATTAAAACAGCTTGAAATAAACGAAAAACAAAAATCAAAACGTGCTAGCCTACAATACTACGTGAATTATTTTTTTAAACAACAAATGACTTAAATGTTGGCGGTATCTGGAAATATGGACATCAACGCCCAGCAGCAAACTCATATTTTAAATAATACACCGTTTGATATTAAACTCAAGGTGTCGGTTCGTTAAGATATTCAATACACAAACATCGTTTGAGCATTGTACCCATGTACCGTAGTGAAGTCTAAGACTACTAAATTGTTTCTAATGGTTAACAAATGGTATTTAGTACTCAAAGGTGAAAATATTAGTTTGATTATTTTTTGTCTCGGAATTGCTGTTCTTAAGGTACGTAAGAACGCAGAAAATAATCCAATACTTTTTAGTATACAAATAATTTTTCAATTTTCGCACCCTAGCAAGCTAGTACCCTAACTCTCCAAAACCTCCTCTCTTCCTTACAACAAATCAAGGAAAGTTTAATAATATTGCAAAGAGTAGGGTTGTACTTGCCCGATCCGGTATTTTCGCACTACTTTACTTGGCTTTATCAAGAGTAAAAACCTCTTCTGTTGTTAGTGACTATCAAGGAAAGGAAAAGCTAACTCAGAAAGAAGATTGAATAATTTCTTCAAATGTTTTTAAAGAAGTATGAATAGTTCCAAGAACATTTCTCTATATTGCTGAATAAAGTTTTATTGAAAATTTGTTGCCAACATCAATTGCATCAATTACATTGTTATTTTTGTTTGATATTGTGTAAGAACTTTATCGTTCCTTTCCTTCTTAATGGCAAGAATAGACAAATGGATAGGGAGAGGGTGGGGTTTAACGTGCGAGAGTTCTCGCACGGGTACACTAGTTATTATTATTATTATTATTATTATTATTATTATTATTATTATTATTGCATTACATCACGACTAAAGATGTTATGAGTCGGCTGAATATAAAATCTACTCCAGGTTGCAACCAGCTACCTAAGGAGCAGATCCGGTGACTAGCAGTGCCTCTACAATACTTTACGCAAAATGTGGGCTGTTCCAAATAAAGCAATTTCTTGCACTTCCCAGTATTTTGAATTACCAGGGAGTTTAGACAAGTTCTTACTCAAATTTTGCGGAACAAATCCCAGAGCTCCGATGACTATCGGGACGACCTGTGCTTTTACGCCCCACATTCGGCTGATGTCGATTTCCAAACTCTTGTATTTAAGACGGTTCTCTGCCTCCTTGGTAACGACGTTTTGATCGCAAGGTACAGCAACATCGATAAGTAAACACGATTTTTTCGCCAAATCCCGGATAACTATATCCGGTTTGTTTGCCGCTATCGTGCGATCAGTTTGAATTTGTTGGTCGTACAATATCGTACACAATCCAACAGACGTCACCGGTTTTGGTGAGTGTTCGTACCACTTGGGGCATGTGTTCGGAACTTCGGGGGCGGTACAGATCTGCCAGTGGAGGTAGCTACACACCCTGTCATGTCTTTTAAGGTATTCGGTCTTTGCTAGGATTGGACAAGCTGAAACAATATGATCAATGGTTTCTACTTGCTCCATGGCAAATGCGGCATTTGTCATCTTGGGAAATTTTGAGAACCGCTTTATCATATTGTCGTGTTCTCAACGCCTGATCTTGGGCAGCTATTACAAGTGCTTCCGATTCTGGCTTCATCCTTCCCCTTTTAAGCCACATAAATGATTGATCTTTATTGATCTGCACCTTGTCCATTCGTTTCAAATATTGTCCGTGGAGTGGTTTGTCTCTCCACGATTTCTTTAACATTTTTTGTGTCTCACACTTCATGTTTAGCAGCATCAGAAGTTCAGTGTCTGTGTTATTCGACGTGTCTTGCCTAGTTTTCTTCGCAATGTTTCTTGCTACACTAACAATGCCTCTGTTTCCCATTCTTCGGTCAGATTTCATGACCTGCCTCATTAGAGGGTCGTCTTGATGGCTGACTACATACTTCCCCAACCCGACTATTGCGTTGTGCCAGGAGGCCTCAATTTGTCTGAGGCCTCTTCCTCCTTCCTTACGTGCCACATAAAGTCTATGTATATCAGCTCGAGGGTGGGAAACATGATGCATTGTTAGCAGTTTTTCTGGTTTTTCGATCCATGATGCGGATTTCTTGCTCAGTCCAGTCCACTAGTCCGGAACTGTACTCGACTACAGGCACCGCCAGACTACCAATTCCAGATATTTTATTCCTGGAGTTCAGAGCAAACTGCAGGACAAGTCTCACTCTCCTGTAATACTCCTTGCGAATTCTCTCTTTCATTGTGTCGTTCGAGATGGTCTCACATTCTTCAATGCCCAGATATTTGTAAGTTTTACCTGGCTCAAGATCTTGAATCACAGTGTACGTATCAATTCAATGTTCTCAGACGTTGTCAGTTTGCCTCTTTTTAAATTGATATTTGCACACTTGTCAAGACCAAACTTCATGCAGATGTCATTGCTGAAGTCATTCACGGCAGACAGCACTTGGGAGGGAATCGCTTCATTCTTGGCAAAGATTTTAAGATCATCCATGTAAAACAAATGTGATATTGGCCTTTCATCACCATGGAACGTGTAACCAAAGTCGGCTTGCGACAACTGTCTGGAGAGTGGGATAAAACTAATGCAAAACAGTAGAGGGGATAGTGAGCTTCCTTGAAAAATACCCTCGTTGAACCTGAATACTTCTGGTTTCTACTGCTTCCTTTCCGCTGTGTATTAATAACCTGGTACTCCACGACTTCATATTAGCCTTGCAAAGTTCAATAATTCTAGGATGAAATCGATAGATCTCCAGGGTCTTCAAAATCCAATTCTGTGGTACACTATCAAAGTCCTTTTGGCAGTCAATCCAAGCCATGCTTAAATTACGTTTGCGTTTCTTTACATCATTCAAGATGACTTTATTCAGTAGCAAGATTTCCTTACAGCCATATGAGCCTTTGTGATATCCTTTTTGTTCAGCTGGTTGTTCTCTAGATGTCTGTAGATTTTGTCAGCTATGGCTGCAGTTATAACTTTGTACAGTACTGGCAGACAAGTGATTGGCCTGTAGTTCTTCGCCAACGAGCAGTCTTCCGCTTTGGGTAACAAATACGTGACGCCGCGTGTGTGCCATTCCGGAAGTTCCTTTGGGTTTTCTAAAATTTTATTAACAGCCTTTGCTAGATGAGAATGTATTGCTGTTAATTTCTTAATCCAATAAATCTGGATCTTGTCAATCCCGCGGTATTTCCAGTTTCCCATGTTCTTAATTGCTTGGAAGAGGTTCTCTTCCGAGAATTCGTGAACTTCTTCCACTATTTCCACATGTTCATCGGCAGCACCAACTTCAGATTGAATCCAAGATGCGTCTTTGTTGTAGGATCTGCTCTCCTCCCAGATTCCTGCCCAAAATGCTTAGACGTCATCTTTTATTATTATTATTATTATTATTATTATTATTATTATTATTATTATTATTATTATTATTATATTTTATTATATTCTTACAAGATATTTAAAGAAAAATATTGGAGTTTGTTTTAATTTTGCAAATGTCCAATGGACTTCACGTAAAGTATCCTAAAAAATTAAAATATGTTTCAAATTCAAGGGACCACGAGATCAGCCAGATCGGATCGGAGAAGTATCAATTTTGGAGAAAATCGGCTGAACGGTTTAGTCGCTAGCGTTGTTCACAGATGGACGGATGGGCGGGCGGACGGACGGACGTTTTGCTTTCTATTGGTTTTTCGGTATCAAGGACCCACAAAAAAGTGATTCTTGGCTGCACCAGGTGTTAGGAGATTTTTTTCTTAATTTAGCAACTGGATTTATCCACTTTTTCGTTGCCAGGGCGTTTTCGTTACATAACTTTCCTTTACTCTACGCACTATAGTATACAGCAGCGATTGCTAACTGGATAAGTAATGACGTCGGAGCACTGCTTCTCCTCCGAGATAATGCCCTCCGACAAGCAGAGTAGCAAATGGGTGTGGGAGGAATATTAATATAATTGACATAGATAATAATAATTGGTATAGATCGCATTCATGGGATAAATAAAGGAATTTGCAGATAGAAGATTATTGGAATTATTCTGAAAATCGCAAAGATTTACATCATTCTCGAAAAAACTGTACATCAAAAATAATCAAGCCTGGGGTCCAAATTCTCTCAAGAGATCGCTACCGGCACCTATTTGTTAGCATTAATCATTATTTCAGAACGAACTATTTCTTTATATTATGTACTATTGTATACAATATTATTGTTCTAAAATGTGGAAACTGTCTTTTCCAAAAATATTATCTAATAGAAAAATGGAGGAGGAATTACAGTACTGGTTATAATAAAGAGTCGACGGTGACACTCCTAATTCTATGTAACATTTATGTTCAGTTCGCCCTTGATTGTAAATGAATTTGAAATATATATATATATATATATATATATATATATATATATATATATATATATATATATATATATATAGAAGAACTATGTTATTTTAAGAAAGAACTATAAAGAACTATAAAGAACTATGTTATTTTATGAGGACTTTTCTACCGACGATTTAAATTTGGAGGGCTCGCACCTTTAAATCGATGGCATTTATCGATGTTAACACCACTGCTGTACGAATTCATGCAACGCAAGCCGTGCCAAGCCCATAGAGGAGAGATATACTAGAGTGCGCACCGAGCTGCGCAGAAGGCCCGGCCGGGTATCAACATCTCTCGCGCCAGTGTCACGTGACTTTGGGACAGCTAGGTGGCATCCGTCTCGCATTAAATGATTTTATTTTTATACGTACGTAAGATGTTTCATTCCAGCGTTTTTTTCTCATTTATTAATCAACCCTAAAAATGTTGTTTATAACAGAAAAGTGAATTTAAGTTTTTCTGCTCTATTTGCTCAAGTACATGAAAATTCCGATTTTTGTCAAACTTGTCACTTTCAACCGCATACTCCACTAAACCTGTTTTACAAGTACAATTACATAGGTCTATAAATAAAAAATATTTGTAAAATTAACTCCATGGGATGCATTAATCCAAATTTCTGTTATTACTCAATGTTAGGCATTCTACTATTGAAGATCCACATCAGTGACATTTATAATAGCAAGTTATCAAAATGATATTTCAAGGATTTATAGAGGGAAAAAAGGCTTTTACCTTTGATTTATTTAGTCAAAAACAGTAAAAACTGTATGTGATATATGGGGAAAAGTTCCATCTGCACTCATTTTCTTTAGCTTCAAAAGCTCTTCCCAATATTTTAACTATAACATTTGACATTTTCCCTCCCAAGTTATATAAAACCTATTTGCATCGACAAACAAACTGCGTGTTTTATTTTTTTCTTTGTATTACTAACAACAGTAACATGCCACTGGCTTTACTCCTACCACTAGTAGCAAGTAAGCTCAAGAAAACACAGGCGTATTGAAGCTACATTTATATCCAAAAGCAAAACAAGGGGACATCTCAGCATTTGCTCAATGGATCAGGAAAACTGGACAAAAACCTGATCGAAATGAGGGTCTTTGACCTGGAAGGTAAAGTACATATTTTTCAAAGAATTTACTAATAAAAATCAACTACAATCATACAAATTACTAACTCTAACATACTATAAACACAACTTACACCAGTAAATACACATAGGATTAATGTCATCTAAATAAAATCATTGTTGTTAACTGATCCATACTATTTTTTTGGTAAATTTGGGTGTGCTCTCTTCCTAAATGTTTTAATCGTATGTCAATATATTTAAACAATATTGCCTTTATTAAATACATCCTGTGATTCATTATGACCTCTTGACCAATAATATGATATGTTAAATTACTAAAAACAGAACTATTCACAAATTCTCTCAGACATCTATTTACAATTGTACTACATGCTGCCTTTTTAAAAATGTCACCTCTCCCCTGAAGTATTCTTACTTCTACCTCTGCTCTTTTGCAGATTTTTATAACATCTGCAGAAGGGTATTTCAGTCCATAATCATCTTTCCTCTGAATGAAGGAATATGATCCTTCATCAGTATCAGTCCAGCAAAGAACTAAGCTTACAGTTCACATAAGCAAGAGACTTTTGCAACTTTCTAACTAAATTTTTTTCCAATATAAGTTACAATGTCCACAACATAGGGAGACAATCTAGTTTCAAGATTGTGTACTGATGGCAAGTACTTATGGTCAGTTGGTACCTCATTGCCAAGTTCAGGATCATTTACTTGTGGCACACTTGCATACTGGCATGAACTGACATGTAACACAGTTGTTTCATCCTGTGGAACACAATTTGCAAAGTTAAATTGTTATTGCACTTCTTGAAAAGAAAAAGAATTTTGGATCGTAAGCAGTGAACAAATATCCACAACGTCCCAAAATAATTACGCTGTAGCACCACAAACAGCAAACAGCACGAAAAGCTACATACAGCACCGTACAGCACGAGCTGCCGGTGTCCCGAAGTCACGTGACTTACGACCACCTCATGTTGAAACCTGCGCAGTTGGCTCACGCGCACTCTAGTTGTATCTCTCCTCTATGGCCAAGCCGAGCTATGTGTGCAGGAGAGCCTGTCAGGAGCTATGCAAAAGATTGAGTTCGGACGTTATGTTTGGAAGAAAAGTGACATAATGTTGGGTCTAAATTTATAAGGCAAATTTCGAAAGAAACAGTTGCACATATGTTGATAATAGATTTTCAAGGTACTTAGAGAAGGACTGATGCGAAATGACAAACATTTAGTGAATATGTCAATTGAAATGTATTAATAAAAGACGTGACATTTAAGAAATAGATGAACCATGAAGACTTTTGAAGACGACGAGTTAGAGGAAGAAGGTTCTCATACATTCATTAATTTTCCCCCTGAAGTTCAAAGTGCAATTGAACAGGTACGTTTGAAGGTTATATTTGACAGTTTATATTTGCCTACTCTGTAAATACGTCTTGGTTCAAGAATTTGATATTTTGTGATAGTTTTGGTTTGAACAAAAACTGAAGGATGTAATTGGGTTTATGATCTTGATGGAGTGAATTATTATATTACAGAATAATCACAACAAGGTTAAAACAACTTGTGTTTCTTCAAATCTTAATTCACAATTTGTACACAATCATAGTTACACTCCTTGTCCATTTGTAATGGCTTCATCTGCATGATTACATAAGTTGTTAAATTGTGACAGTTTGACCCAGGAGTTGTATTGGTTTCATTCAATAAATGGGTTAAATGAACTTATACAAATCTGAATAGCTTTCCACATCTTTGTTTGAATGGAAAATTATACTTATGCAATATAATCTTTTAAATACGTTATCTCTGCGTCGATTAATTTTTCTCTTTGTGTATTGTATTTTTAATATTGTTATTAAATAATTGTTTTGTAAATAATTCTGTTTCAATTTTTTGTTGTTATTAAAGTTAAGTGTAACAGTTTTTTTTGCACCTTTGTTCTTAAGAATTTTCGATTTTTAAGGTCCTGCCAAGTAATGATCCTCTTGATCAGCCAGACTTCGATGCTGTTGATTACATCAATTCTCAGTTTCCTACAGAACAGTCGCTTTCCAATATTGATGATGTGATTGCAAACATGGAATGTAAGATTCGTAGCATTGATTCTGAAATCCGTAGTGTGGTTCGTAGCCAGACCAACAAGGGCCAGGTAAGAGCGATTTTAAAAGATTACCATTACAATCTTGATTTCTCTTGGAAGGAACATTATTTAATATTTTGATTGATCTCATTGGAGATATAAAGGGAGATTTTTTATTTAAATAATATTTTTAATGACAAAAACTATTAACTGCTGCAATTGTCCATGGCAAAAAGTTATTTTCCTGTCTAAAACCAACTGTGGCCTTATCTTTACATTTAGCCTCTGTTGAGATTGTAAAAAAAATTCATATTAACATTTTATTGGTAAAGCTACAATTATTATTTTGTTTCATGCTATTGAGATCAGAGAAACTTAATTAAAATGTTCACATGTGCTTTGTATATAAATTTAATATTAATGAAATTTATTTTCATGTAATTTAAAATTATTTTACACACCGTTCTAAGTAATGTCAGACATATTTACTACAATGAACATTCCGAAGTGAGTGACTTATGTTAAGCATTTATGATCTGTTGTTTGACAATGTACTGTTAGATCTCTTGCACTTCAAGGTGGATAAAAGTGTTTTTCCGCTAATGATAAACATTTTGAGTTCTTAATCATTTATTGTATTATTTGTTGGAGTTCACTGAAGTCAGATGATTGACTATAGTACAGTATGTTGTTAATATTTTATCACCATCAATCATATCAGGGATCATTCTCAATATTTAGAATTACAAAATAAAATTAATATGGTAATGAATCCATGATTAATGGAAAAGGCTACTGAAGTAAAAGAAGATGTTGTAAGCCATAGGCTATGGATGTCATTATGATGGTAGGAATAAATAATGAAACTAAAATGGTCAGATCGTTGTCGTGAGAAGACATATAAAGAACTTTTGTTGTTTGATTGGACACAAACGAGCAAGATTATGAGTTTATTTTGAAAGTATTCTGGATTAAGTTGGACTATATCAAGATTGTCTATATTTATGGAGAAATGGTACTTAAAGACGACATTATAAAGGTATGATGACTGAAATTTAATATTATTAAAGGAAGTAGAAAGTATCAGGAAGTTGAAAGTATTGGAATTTATAAATGGAGAGACACAACACAAAATTGGCGGAAAGCGTGATATGAACAATGAGCGGGTATTGTGATAAAAGGGAGGAAGAAAGGCTTATACGAACTGTTTGAGTTTTGTTTTCGGAAATCTTGGATTGGTAGAAGAGCCTAATTATGTCTTTAGTGTGTTTCTTTTTTTTTTGTTTGTTCTGTGAATTTATTTGTTTGTTTTGTTTTGGTTACTATAATATTGAATTTTATTATTTTTTTGTATTTCATTTCAATTTATTACAAGAAGGCAAAAAGATGGTAGATATTGCTAGTAGTGTGTTTTGTTATCAATTTTAATAATTTTTTGTTAATAAATTGTCATTTTGTTGCACTGTGGATTTGTTTTTATCATCATTGCCTGTAAGATTATTATATTTTAGAATATACAGTGTGTACTGTATTATTAACAGCCCTAATTTTTTTATAACTATATATATTTTTCCAAGTATTATTTTTTTATGAACTTTAATTTTATAGATAAAAGGATAAATAGTACGTATACAGTACCTAATTTTAAAACATTATTATTCAGATAAAATATGAGTTCAGATATTTGACGTTTTGGATGATTGACGTTCAGATAATCGACATTCCACTGTACCTCTGTTAACTGCTGAAATACATGGAAGGTTGGTACCAAAGCATATCAAACCAATAATGTGGGTTCAGAGAAAAACACTCCATGATAGATTAGGTGAATTGAATTACCGTTATAATGCAGAATGCTTCGGAAAAAATTAGATCTGTTCCAGCATATAATCTGTTTGTTCCACATGCCTTTGAGGAAGTGTGCATCATGGTTTAAAACACAAACTTCTTAGAGACCTACCTCAAGAATATTTCATACTTCTACTACCTTTTAAAGCAGATTGGCAATTTTCAGTGAAATATGGTGATGAATACTTGGAACTGGACAGGATATTGAGGAAAGTGCCACAATGTAGTGAATTGGGACATGTGCTGTACCTTCTATCTATGTACTAGAGATATACCAAAGTGGGAAGGAACTCTTGTAATGGTATATGAATGATTATACAGCTGTAAATGTAAGGCAACACTATTGAAAGAACAGTACTTAGGAATCTACATCAAAATTACCATCAACCGTAATCCAAATTAATTCCTGGGCAAAAAAATGAATAAAGTTAAAGAAGACTTTATTAATGCATTTTAACTTCACCCACTAAAACTTTGCCCCATGCAAATAACAATAAATACTCAAACAATACCTTCAGTGAATTCTGTCAAATACTTAGGGAAGATACTTGATATGTTGGTTGGAATGAACATGTTAAGAAAAAAATGCAAAAACTAGTAGTGTTACAGACTGTCCGTATTATTTTTCTATTTCCTTGGGTCTGGGCTTGCTATTGGGAATTGCCACGTACTCGTGCCAGCTGGAATCTATCGCTGGCCAAATTATATTTTTTGACATTTTCTTAATTTGTCAGTTTCCTAAAGGTAGAACAGAAATATTAATTTTAGAATATTAAAGAACAGTATAAGGTCACCCTAAATGGCAATTTTCTGTGAAAAATTTCGAGCCGTTTTTAATAAAATGGTGTTTGAGCGCTACTAAAAATGCAAAATTTGAAGCTCTTTTTCGCAGAAAATTTTTGAGTTTCCAAAAAACTTCATTTCAAGTCATTTTAAACACTTTCACTCACTAATACAATGAAGTTTACAAATTGCTGGTAATGTGCATAATAAGGGTGTGAGAGATCTTTCAATGAAATTACAGTTTGTAATTTTTGCAAAAACAAAAAGATTCCCCAAATTGTATTTCACATCGTATTAAAGAATGCAATTAGTTTGAAAAGTTTGAAGAAACAATTTGGTGTTATTAATGAGAGAATGAGCATTTGAGCATTTCTGAAAATGCTGAATTTTGACAGAAAACTGTTGAGTTTTCAAGAAACTTTACTTGACATTATTGAAAGCACGTGTACTCATACACAAATTAATGTGAACAAATTGCTGCTAATGTTAATGTTAAGGATGTGAGAGACAAGTCAAAACAATTACATTTTTGTAATTTTTGAAAAAAAAAACAAAGAATAGAGCAATATTGTGTTTATGATATCTCAGAATACATTTAGCACTATCCCTGCCAAAAGTTTATAGAAACTATTTGGAACCGATTTTCATAAAATCTTGTTTTTGAATTTTTTTAACACTTATAAGGAAACATGATTTTTATAAAGCAAAAAGAAACATCAGTCCCAGAGACTGCCATTTGTTACTGGGCGTTGAATGTGGGATGTAAAGGTAAAATAAATTGTAGACCTGTTTCAATCAATTTTTCTATTTCTTTAGAGTATTCTAAAATATAGTTTATATTATAAGAACATGAAAATAATTGAAAAATATTAAAATTGTTGAAAAAAACGAAATTGTTGAAGAAGATCGAAATTTTGAAAAAACATTGAAATTGTTGAAAAACATTGATATTATTGAAAAACTTTTTAATTGTTGTAAAACATTGAAATTGCCTCTAAATCCGTACAACCTCCTCCGTTCTCCAAATCTGTACAGCGTTGATCCAACTGGTCTTTGTGGGCTAGCAAGGAATTCATCAGGAATATTTTTTTTTTCCTTTTATTCTGTCCCAAGTTAATTTTATCTTCATCAGTTTAACAATAACTTCTGCAAAATTAAATCAATTGTCTAAAGGGACATAGTAGTTAGACCCTTCAATAGGTTTGCATGCACGAAGCATAGTTTGAGTAGGGTTCTAAATTTTTCTGTTCTTGATCAGGGATCGTTCGAAGGAATTGGGCGATCATTACAATATTTTGAAAGTAAAAATATTAAATATTTGAGTAAATCGCCCGAGAATGTTTATGAAAACACCTGTCTCACAGACCACTACTATAGAGAAACAAACGGTTAAGAGAAACAAGCGGTCTCGTATACCGCTACGAAAAATACGGAAAGAGAAAAACAGACCGCCACGATATCCAAAAACACCCCTTAAATGCCGACCGCTGTAGCAGAACTAAACAAAACTCGGCCGAGTGATAGAAGAGGGTCAGGGAGGAAGCTACTATGACTGCCAACGCTCTCGCCCACTAATATCGCCCATTATTGCATAAACAAATTTCAGTTAGTGCCTGTCAGACCTATGTTTCCATATGTGTTAAAATTGCACATATTGCACGTAGTGTTGTGCGAAAACGACTAAATGTTTCAAAAAATGTACATGATCGTAAAGAAAGAACTTACTTTGAACAACAAATTATTTTTTGAAGGAAAAATCTGTATCTTCAATTTTGTAGTTGGGGGAAGATGCCCCAAAAAATTCAAAATTTTGCAATTTTCGAAAATTCAGAGTTAATCGTGAAATCGGACCTACGCCACCTTTATATATATATTTTACTCTATTCTCACAAAAAAATGTTTGAGATTCTCACCAAATTTTGAAGAAAGTTTTTCAAAATCGCGGCGCCTGGAGTGGACTCAGATCGACCGGGGAATATCCGTTTTGGAAGAAATCGTACGTAGGCGCTGCACACTGGGACAGAAAGGCTGAATCCTGGCCAACACCCCTGGAAGCCTATTTACACGAATTCGGGGACGGAAATCATTATTAAAAGGCTATCAATATATGATTGGATATATAGAACATCATATATAAGTTTTTCAACATCAATTATGTATATATGTGTGTATTATATTTTACCATAATGTGTTTTCCATCTGAATCACGGTCATCGTTAGACGAATGTGTGAGGGACTCTTGATTCTCTGTAAAAAGGAGATTAATACTCTCATCCTACAAATAATGTCTTTTTTTGCAAATTTTTCCAAACTTGACACAAGGGGATCAGAAGCAAGTGATAGGTTATTTATTATGTCCTGTATTGTCGATTTCCGGACTACACTTTCTGGAATAATGACGAGGGCATTTTTTCATGTTTTGTGCAGCGACTCCTGGGCTCTGAAAAGAAAGGTGTCCAATAGGAACGGACATTTTTCATAACTTGTGATCTACGAGTCAAAATGTTATGTACAATCAAGGTCGATCCTTTTGTATCGCGTATGTATCGAGGGCTTGAACATTGATTGCATGGTCACATGAAAGGACCTGCAGAATAACTGCATCTGGGTCAATCCACTTTAAGTGGTCCAGCACTGGTTGCTCGACCATCTCGAAAAAAAATTCATATTTTGTGCATAAATTGAATGCATAAATATATATGCATATGCATAAATATTTTGTGCATATGCTTTGGCTGTTCAAAACACCTTTAACTTGTTTTTTTTTTTAATTTCTTTTATTTGTTACCTGGTTTGCAAATGGGGGCCATTTTTGTTTCCGCCATGCGCCATTTTTCGCGTTTGCAGACATTTACTCTTTTCTAAATTGCTCAGCTCTAGATTGTTTTAGCATTCTAGAATAAAAAGCATTCAATTTAGAATATTCTGGCCAGAAAATCGAAATATTATTTACCCATGTTGTATGTTTTTATTTTTGACATATTTGCAACCAAATCTATGGAATGCGAATGAACGAAATTCGATTTTCAGAGAGTAATTTTTCAAAGAAGGAATAGAATCACAGCCTTAATATTTCTGTGCTTTTACACACAACAGTATAGTTACTTTTTGTAAAATACCATTGGTATTGAAAATTACATCCTCTTGAAAATTGGAATTTTAGATTTTTTCCATATTTTGAACTGTAATATCTCTTTTGGGGAACCAGATAAAAATCTGAAAATTGCACACATGCTACACCGCTATCATACCAAACTTCAGTAAAAATTACTACTTTGAGATTTGACTCGAAGTATTTTTTTAAAAATTGAAAACTTACGAAAGAGAGGACGTTGGTTGTTCACCTATACGTTGGGGTTATAAGGTTGTTCACATATACCGGACAGACGGTATATGTGAACAACAATAGCGCGTAAACTATGCGTACTTTTTTTTTTCAAAATTGAAGAAACCCCTGTCAATCTGGCCTGAGTCGAAGCTCTGAGATTGTGAAAAACATTAATTAATTTTTTACTTTTTATGGACATTTTATTTAGTACTTTTCATAGACATTTTCACAATTTTTCCCGGACATTTTCAAAATTTTCTCGGACGTGGCTCCAAAGATTTTTCTTTTTAATTTCTTGTAAGAATAGAGTAAAATACACTTATTACGGTAGTATAGGTCTGATTTTCACGGTTAACTCTGAATTTTCGAAAATTGCAAAAGTTTGAATTTTATTCGGCGACTTCCTCCAACTAAAAAATTGCAGATAGAGATTTTTTCTTCAAATAAAATTTCTTCTTCATAGTGAGTTCTTTCTTTAAGGCCTTGTACATTTTTTTTTGAAAATGTTAGTCGTTTTCGCGCAACATTCCGTGCAATATGTGCAATTAAAAAAAACAACAAAAAAATATGTTCTCAAAAACAGCTCCAAATTTTTACTTTAAACTTTTGGCAGGGGTTAATCCCAAATATACTCTATCAGATGACATAAACGTAATATTCGTTGGGTTTTTTTAATTACAAAAATGTAAGTTTTTTGACTTGTCTCTCACGCCGTCAAAATTTACATTATAGATGTATTTTATTGTTCAGTGCGTTTCTTTACACATAAGCTTCAAAGTATGTCTAATGGTGGTTTTTGAAATGCCCGTAAGTGGTCCATAATAAAGGAACAAAATTGGCATATTTTCTGAAATGTTCGAACCAAATTTTCTCAAAAACTATGGAAAATTTTTCGCCGAAATTCTCAACAATAGAAATGAGTTCAATTCTCTCCCACATTCCACAAGCTTGATTTCGGCCGAGATATTTGGGGGCCCAAAAATCAAAATAATGCTGAAAAATGTAGATGTTTTTTAATCACACACAGAATGAAAAGTATCAATTGCACCGAAACGAAAAGTAAACCATCGTGTCAAATGAAAATCTTCCCAAATATTTTGTTTTGTAACATTTTCTCGAATTATTGTAAATATTACCGCAAACGTCATTTTTCCATCTTTTGTATTCGCTCACAAAAAGAAATAGACAGTGGTCTGGGAATTAAATCGGTTACCACGAGAAGAATGTTGTTATTAAACGAAGTGGGGTTTTTTTATTCAGAAAAATTTAATACTGAAATTTAGAAAGAAGATTAAGTATATGTGTGTGTGACAGTTGTAATACATATTAGTGTTGTGGTTTTAGTGTCATCGTATAATTTTTGTTGTGAGTTCATGTCCATTTTTGGAATCATTTTATTACTGAAATCGTTCGCTTGCTGTTTCTGGTTGCGAAAATACCCATTACTCCTGTGTATATTATCAATTTAAATTGCCGAAAGTGAAACAGCAAAAAAGTACGTAAGTATTTGAGAAACGCACGTGAAATTTGATTTGAAACGATGAAGCTATAATTTGCGTTCATCATTTTTGAATAGTTTTTAGTTAAAATATTTTGTTTAGTCGGGGTCTTGTTTTCCCTGTGTCAAATTATTTGAAGTAATGCTTGAAGTAACGCTTGAAGTAAAGGCAAATTAAAATTTTTTGTCCGATTTTCAAGGATAATTCTGTATTTTAGATAATTGCAAAAGTTTGAATTTACAACGGCGGTTTTCTACAACTACGATATTGAAGATAGTGATTTTCTTGAAAAGAGCTTCAAATTTCGAATTTAATGGTAGCGCTTAAACGCCATTTTCTTAAAAACTGTTTCAAATTTTCCAAATAAAATTACCATTTAGGACCAGCTTTTTTTCCCTATTCTTTAATATTCTTCAAATAACATGTACTTTGGGCGGCGATAGATGGCAGCCGACAAGAGAATGTGTCAAATCTGAATAGCTAGTTGAGACCAAAGCAAAATAGAAAACGAATACGGGAAAGTCTGTGCCATTCTGTAGCACTACTAGTTCCCATCGGCTTTCATTTTTGAGATATTTTAGTCTATCTCCACTCGTGCGTATAGCCATGACCCTTATTGTATCTTCCAAAGTATTTAAAGTAATTAAATTATTAGTTTTGTAAATTGTTGATTTTTTTTTTCACTAGAGATTCACCCTACATTGTTGACGTACTGCAGATTTTTCCTTCAAAGCTCGGAGGTCCCTTTAGACATTTTCAAAAATCTACAATAGATTAATAAATAACTTATAAACAAAATTATTTAAATATTTCACTGATTTAGTTTCATTCTCCTGACAGAATGTTCCAGTTACTTTGCAAAAATTAACATTTATTTTCTAAAATTTGCCTTTCATGTTAAATATTGTATTATCAAACTTTTCTATTATTATTATTATTATTATTATTATAATTTATTTATTTTTATTACGTTTTGTGTGTGTATAAAACCAACATAAAAGCCTAACAATTTAATTGACAATGCCTTGTAGAAATTTGCTATTCGGGTAGAGAGCTACTTCAAATAAGCAATGGCCGTTGCGCGTGTGCGCAGGACGGGCGCGCGGCGCTGGAGGAGGCGCAGCGCGTCATCCAGCAGCTGTTCGTGCACGTGCGCGACATCAAGGCGAAGGCCGAGCAGTCGGAGGAGGTGGTGAAGGAGATCACGCGCGACATCAAGCAGCTGGACTGCGCCAAGCGCAACCTCACCGCCGCCATCACCACGCTCAACCACCTGCACATGCTGGCCGGCGGCGTCGACACCTTGCAGTGCGTACACGCGCCTCCCAGGCACGGATGCGACGTCGCCAACAAACAGGGTGGCCACTTTGGGGAAAACTTTGCAAACCGGGAAAAATGGGGGAATTTCGTTGCTCAGGAAAAGGAAGAGGGAACATCGGGGAATTTGCCGAAGAATCGTTAGAAGGGAAAATTTAGAGGCTAATAGAACAAAAAACTACTTCCTACATTGGTACATTACATCAATAAACATTTTTTTCTCTGTTTTTATGTGGCGAGGAAATGTTAATTTGTACCTTGTCACGACGAAATCAGAGAGCTTATCAGTTAGCATCAGAGTGCCTTTACTATTTTATTTAAGTGGTGTGAAATTACAAATTTTACCAGGAAAAAAATTACTGGAAATCCGAGAAAAAGAGGGAAATTTGTTCAAGGAAACGAGTGGCCACCCTTCAAAACATCAGTGTATACCCTGTACAAATCATCAAGTAAAGCATCGATGTTAATAAATCGTCGCCCTCAAAACATTGATGAATTTAAAACCGCATTAGTAACAAGTTCTGTTAACGCGGGGGAGAAGGGTAATTTAAGGGTGGTCGCGTTTGTTTTCTTTCACTGTGATTTAACCGACAAAACAGTAAAAAATGATCAAGACATTTAACAAAGACTTTTTATTATCTAATCGTAAAATAAAAAATTTATTGAGACTTCAATTATCGACGAAAACTCGATTATTTTTCAGTCGTGATCACTTCGATCTGAAGAATTTGTGGATATTTCATAATTATTATAGGTTTTTAAAGTGATTTTTTTTCATTCAAAAATAAAACACTTGCGACGTAAAAGCATCGATGTTAAAAAGCATCAGCTTAAAAGATCTATGATAAATCCATCGATAATTTTGTACTTTATGCATGATTTATGTCGCATTGGTGGCGCATCCCTACTCTCAATCACTCCGCCCACCCGTAGTCCTCGGTCCTCCTCCCTCCTCCAGTTGCGGTATTATTCGTTCACGTTTTCTTCAGGCCTTGTTTCGCTGCATGCGAGGAGGAGGGGATATTTAGACGGCAGGATTATCATATCAAATCAGTTGTTCACTTTCGATGCAAAATTGTGTGGTTTCTATTACGCGATAGCAAGCATTTCTGGTTTTCAGATTTTTCCATCATTCGTTGCTATCTTTTATTCTTAATTCAACGGCGTTGGTAAAATAGTGGAGGAAGAGGTTTCCGGGGCTCAAGAATATCTGGCGTATAATACACGGCGCTGTTGCGGAGATTGCTTGCTTCTGTCATGCACAATCATCATTGCCTATGGTTTAACTTTTGGGATGCCCTCGACTCCATTGCCCTTGCGACTCCCAGATTCTTTCCTTCTTTTCTTACTTCCTAACTTTGCAAATTCCTGCTATCTTTCTCTTCGCTCTTCCAACTTAATCTCTCACCGCTTCCTGTGCGCCGTGTCGTTCTTTCTATCCCAGTCTACTTACCTGTTAGCTTATCATCCTATTATCTAGTTTACTTCCCTCTCGGTTTTTCACTTCCCCTTTAATGCATTTCTATTGCTTCTGGATCATTCTATGCAAAAAAGTAGGTTTTATGACATGCTTCCTCCAAACTTGAAAATATTTTTGGGATATTGTTGTCCATGATGCCTACATCGTCGAGGTACAATATTAAAATTTTTAACTGATTGTTCGGCAACAATGCACCCTTAAAACTTATGACTTCTTGTGAACACCCATATAGTCTTCAATTTTCCCCCCCCCCTCATACATACGTTTCTACAAATTCTAAAAAATTGTATCAAATTCAACTAAAGTGCCTAAGGAAGTTTTACTCCCAATTTTTTATAATTTGTAGAAACGTATATATGAGGGGAAAAATGAAGACTATACCGGTGGTTACAAGAAGTCTTAAGTTTTAAGAGTGCATTGTTGCCGAACAATCTGGTAGAAAATTTTAATATTGTACGTCAACGATGTAGGCATCATGGACAACAATATCCCAAAAATATTTTCGAGGTTGAAGGAGTCATGTCATAAAGCCAACATTTTTCCGTGGAATGACTCTTGTTAGTTCTCAGGTAAATGCTGGGACGCTCAGAGGAAAAAAGCGGCGTGGGGCTGTAGATCCATGGGAGCTCTTATTTCCAACGAGTTCCTCGTATTTATTGCCATTAATTCTCCATATATTTTAAAGTTAATCATATTTCAAATACTGTTATTTTTTTTAAATGTATTGAAGAAAATACACGTATAAATTTCCGAGGCCTGACTGAAATGGGGACTAGAGGCAAGTTGCCCCAGCTGCCCCATTCTCTGGACGCCCCTGAGTAACCGAGTGGCACGGCGCCATGGACTTGTTGGAAAACGATTCGCCCGTCTTTTCGAGGTGTGCTTGATTCATGGCTCGCCTAACACAGCGAAAAGATGGCGAATCGGTGTATGACGCTGCGTCGCCCGGATGCCGCCCCTTTCCTCTTTCCGTTTCGAGGGAGAGGGACGAAGGGACGAGCGGGGGCAAAGGGCGTGGGCGGTGGGCGCAGGGCGCTGACGGAGAGGCGGCAGTACGGCGAGGTGGCGCTGCCGCTGCAGGCCGTGCTGGAGGTGCTGCGCCACTTCCAGGGCCACCTGCAGGTGCCGCAGGTGCGCAAGCTGGCGGACCAGGTGCAGCAGGTAAGCGCGGGCAAGCGTAAAACTTCGCGGTGTTCCAAATGGTGTCCGGGTGACGCCGTGTTGAAGACTGTGTTTGCCGACGTTTCGTCTTAACGTGGTCTTCGTGAGGGCTGAAGTGGTTCAGGCTTCAGGGAATGCTTCAGGTACTTCAGCACTGAGGAAGACCAAGATAAAATAGACGAAATGTAGGCAACACAGCCTTCCAGGCAGCATCACCTGGACCCTATCATTCCCCATCATTCGCATGTCTGGTCGCGGAAGCCTTCGGCAGAACTTCGCTGATTTAATTCTGCCCATTTCCTTTTGCTTGATGAGTTGATGAGGAACATCAGGCCTGTTATGCTTCGATTAAAACATGAAGTCCGTTGGCACTTAGTCAGATGTGACGCTCTCTAAAGGGCCATCACTGTAGAGACGTTCAAGCTCCTGATGACAGCATCACAGCTGACCTAAGCTGTCAACGGACTTAATGTTTTAATCGAAGTATAAAAAAGTTAATTGTAAAAACGTCTGCATTTTATTTCATTGAATGGGACTAATTACCAAGAAATCTCATTTAGGGGTCCACTTATGAAATGTTTTTGTATTGATCCAATGCGCACGTCTCATCCAATTGTTATCCTACAAAGTGTGGCATTCTATTTCGTTAATCTTTATCCTCCAAGCCAATTGATGTAGCGAATAGCTGTAATATCTTTAAATTGTCTCGATATTAAAAAATGACACCTAAATTCTTTACGCCGTTTAAATCGTTCTTCCTTTCCTTTTTGTGGAAAACGTACGTTAATCAGCAGGGCTCGCGTTCTAATGATATGTCATCTTTCCATTGGT
The DNA here is from genome assembly GCA_031308135.1 of Acheta domesticus. Classification (NCBI taxonomy): domain Eukaryota; kingdom Metazoa; phylum Arthropoda; class Insecta; order Orthoptera; family Gryllidae; genus Acheta; species Acheta domesticus. The sequence continues at coordinate 68,002,965 of JAHLJT010009355.1, forward strand.
GCATTCGAGTCGTACCTAACTTGTAAATGAATGTTTATTGGGATATGATAGAAATGTAGAGTCAATTTTTTTGGGCATTTTTCAATTTTAAGTCTTTTCTTTTACTTTGGGGTAATTTTTTACTTTTTGTGTCTTTTGTTAGTTTCATGAATATGCAAGGTCACACTAACACAAAGTTTTTATTCTATCGTGAGTTCATGACGAAACTCACTACTGCAGCGGAGTCGGTTTTTCGAACTCTCAAAATTAAACGAATCTTCAGTACCTTCGTCGACCTTTCTAACCTGATGATTGGATTGGAGCTAAAGGTTACGTCTCCTAAAATAAAGATTTTATATTAAATTTAATTTCATATAAATATTTTTTATTTAAAATTGTAAAATTAATTGAGAAAATGAACATTTCATACGAATTTTTTAGTATTTTATGAAAATTAGGTTATTTGCCTTTATTTTTAAGTCATTTTGTAGGCCATTTTCAAATAATTGTTAGCTCATCAGAATCCGAGCCTTGTTAATCAGTTTTGTTAAGTTGTTGAATTAATAAGTAGAGAATTATTCACGTTGCTCCTTTTCGTATTAGCAGCACAGTAATGTAGGATCCGATCTGTAATGCGGAGATGGAGGGAAGAGGGAGTTGCCTGGTCCGTCCCGGAGCGGTGGGTATGAAGGAGCACGCGGGGCGGTTGCAGGTGCAGGCCACGCTGGAGAGGCAGATCCTGGCCGACTTCCACGAAGCGTTCGGCGGCGGGGGCGGCGGCGGAGGAGGAGCCGGCGGCGGGGGCGGCGGCGCGGGCTCCGCGGGGCCCAAGCACGGCGGCGCCGCGCCTTCCAAGCAGCTGGCCGACGCGTGTCGCGTGCTCTCCGTGCTGGATCCGCGCGTCAGGTGCGTCGGCTTCTTTTCGCACCTGTTGCGCAGCGCCAAGAAATGGAGGAGGAGCAATTATAGCAGAGTTGAAGAGCTTATTTTCAAAGTGACATATCTTCATTACCGGTTTTCTTTTCTTTTTTTGTTTTGTTTTGTTTTAGGTGACCATTAAGTCCTGTCTTGAACTGTTAGGCTGAATTTTAATACTTTCACTTCCTTAAAAATTGAATTTGTTGGAGTACGTGACGTTGAAATTAAGCTCTTTAATTATTGAGATCAGTGTTGGAAAACGTGGGCTACGTACTGGTGCGGGACGCAAACTATCGGGCCAAACATTTGCTTTCTTTTTATTGTCAATGAATAATGAAGTGAAGCTCCTCTTGAATGCCTTGATTCAGTGAAAACATGCCGAAGATTGAGGAGTGTCAAGTGGTGTAGAGTATCATTCAGTTACAGGAAAAGATGTCCGCCGAAGAGAAGAATCAAGAGTTGAAAAGAGTGTCCGAACTGAGGAGTGTCTGTTTTTTTTTTTTTTTTTTTTTTTTTTTTTTTTTTTTTTTTTTTTTTTTTTTTTTTTTTTTAGCGCAGAAATTATTTTCTTAAAGGAACGAGCCCGTCCACGAAAGGACTCGAGATTCTACTGTTCTGAGCAATAGGTCATATCCAAAATGAATCAATTTCGCTTTTACATTAAGTAGCAAAATTGTTTGTAGATCGTTTGTAGATCGCACGTGCAAGCCATGCCTATCAGGTTTTCTTTGAGGGGTAATGTGAGTCACAACTGGCCTCAGATCATTTTCTTGTAAATGATTGTTTTGGTGCTCTGAGGAACTGAAGGCTAAATAAGTGACGCGACTGTTTTTGTTGTATAGTGTCGTGTCTTCTGAGGGAGTGAACGTGAGGATTTTCTCTTGATTTTCCCTTCCCCGGTGCGTAGGCGGGAGCTGTTCAAGTGGTTCGTGGGGCTGCAGCTGGCCGAGTACAAGCACTTGTTCCAAGCGTCGCAGGACACGGCCTGGCTGGACAAGGTGGACCGGCGCTACGCCTGGCTCAAGCGCCACCTGCTGACGTTCGAGGAGAAGCTGGGCCCGCTCTTCCCGCCGCACTGGGAGATGTCGGAGCGCATCGCCGTCGAGTTCTGCCACGTGACGCGCGCGGAGCTGTCGGCGCTGATGCGCCAGCGCCGCGAGGAGATCGACGTCAAGCTGCTGCTCTTCGCCATCCAGGTGCGATGACACGCCCACGCCCACCTCCCTCTTCCTTCCCTTCCCTTCCCTCCCCTCCCCTCCTTCACGTGGTTATCGCATTTTCAACCTTTTTTTCATGCCTTTCATGAAATGATTCATGAAATTTAGAGACACTGTCTCGCTGGTGTATATGATGAGTTTGTTGTCTTGAAACCATTTTACTAGTGCATGCAAGGTTTTCTGAGTTTCTTTTTGTAATGATTGTTGTGTTTTTGCTTTGAAAAAAAAACAACAAACAAACAACATACATGTGAAAGAAAGTGCCCAAAGAAAATTTCAACTGCTAATGTGCACTCAGTTTTGTTTGTTTTTGTTTTTTTAAATCTCGAAAATTATTATTTTTGCTATTCAAAATGGCTTGAATTATGGGTTTGTATAGCTTTGAATACTCTGGCCAACAAAAGAAGGGTTTCAAAAAACTTTTTAAATTTTGATAGCTGATTTTTATAGTTTTTGAGGTTCTGAATCCATGTCTGAACTCCATTTGTTTCCATCACACACAATTTAGTCACAATTTGATCTATTAAGATTTGGGAAAATATGCTATGTATGCAATTAAAATAAAAAGTAAATGACTTCTAAAATACCAATAGAACTTTATTTAAACATAGAAGACGGCTCTATATTGACGTCAAAATTTTAGAAATTGAAAACAGATACACACATAGACTTAAACTAGAAGCAATACACATTAATAATTTATTAAACAATCCCCAACACACTATTTGAATGAACAGATTCCTTCTCTCTCCCCTCTTCTGAAACTGGCTGCTTCCAAAGCACATTAACCCCTCTGCCTGCCTCTTTTCCGCCACCCGCCTGGGCCTTTCACGCAATGGCCATTTCCTAGAAAAAACCCCGCGTTCTCCCCTACCTCCATTGAACGTTTCCTTTAAATAGCATACAATGCCTTCGCCCTTCGCTGTCTTGTCTGGACTGAGGCCCACAGCCGCCTCTAAGAGGTATGTCAGTTTGCTCACCTAAATTTATTAATTCATTTATTTATTTAGTTACATATTTATTCATTTTCTATTTTCACCTCTTTTCAAAATGTACATTTGTTATTCAAAATTATGTTTCCATCTACACATTTGATATTATACTTTTCCAGTTTTATTTCACTCCAGTTTGCTTCATAATATTATTTGTAATAGATTCCATTTATTTTATTTAATTTTCATTTGTCATTTTTTTAAAAAATTTATATGTCCATTTCACATTTTACATCTCTTTAAATCCAATTCTTGACAATATTCTGTAAAAAGTTTTTAATTCTTTAAAAGTTTTAAATTTTTTGTAATTAGATATATTATTATTATTATTATTATTATTATTATTATTATCATTATTTTGTAGCACTGAAGATGGCCGCAATGCAGCCGAAAAAGCTTTATGCCAAATAAACAGTTACGATGAGGAGCCTACATCAAATATTGATTTCTTAATATTATATTCTACAAAGGCTTTCGTGTCCATATATTTTCCTTGTGTATTTTCTTTAAAGCCTGTGTTGTAGCTTTTTCTCCTGCGGCATTTGCTGACTCTAGGTGAGGTGACCAACAGTTATCTCCTATCATGTTGGTGTCCAGTGTCCCTGATAATCTTTTTGCATCACTTTTAGATCTTGAAGAAAACATGCACCTTGTTCTTCACTTACATAATCTAAATTGTCTGGAAAGCATTGTGAATGACTGTTTAAAAAGCGAACCTTGAGGCTCATTAAACATACCAATTTCTTGAAAGCATCCAGCCTATTGGCAACATTTGCTTGATAGTCTGGGTCTTTTTTGTTGCTAGGAACTTATTTACAACATGTTTAAAAGCAATCTAGGCTTTATTTTCATTTACTGTAATATGTAGTTCAAATTTGGAATCAAACATCACTTTTCTAATATCAGGCTCAACAAAGATCCCTTCTTTTAATAATTTTGCTACAGACAATTGCTTAATCTTTCCACACAAATATTTGAAAAACTGCTCCTCTTTAGGAAAGGCTTTCACAAATTGTTTCATGACGCCTAATTTTATGTGTAATGGAGGCAGCAGAATCTTTTTTTCTTCTACCAGATGTTCCCTTAGAGTTTTCTTTTCCCCTGGCTTTAAAGATTTTCTTGCAGACCAATTCTTTCCAGATCAATGCTGATCTCATACCCTACTATCCCATTCAGATAGTGAACATGGGAATTTAGTAAATCCACTTTGCGTGCTTGTTATTTTTAAGTGATCACAGATCATCCATCCTCGAGCACAGTAGTTTATTTTCTCTAAAACTACAGAGGTTTTCATAACTTTCCTCCATGTGTACAGAATAAGCAACTGGTAATGATGCGTTGGTGTTACCATTGTTTAGTAGAAGTGCTTTTGAACTAGTTTTAGAAGAGTTGATTAACAACCTCAATTCTTCTTTTTTGAATTGGATTCCGAACTCATTTACCAGACCGGCAATATTCGAGCAATATACGAAATCCTGTTCTTGTTTGAAAAAATGAGCAAATTGATGATCTCTACTCTTGTACACATAAATTGAGGTTCCAGTTGCCAACAAGTTATTTTCCTTGAGTCTGGAGACAAGCAGTTGATCTTTCTCCTTTGTTAAGCCCAATTCTCTGGCCAAATCATTTACCTCACTTTGAGAAAACAACTGAGGTTCACACTGTTTACGGGACACTGAAACTCATTGTCAGCTGGTTATCACAGGGAGATTCAACACTTGACATATTATCCAGATTAACAGTTACAATAACCACTGGTAGAGACAGATCTGAACTATGGCCTATTGGCCGAATTGCAGATGGTAGGTTAGGGTACTGAATTACTTTTTTTGATTTTTGAGTTGTAACCAGTAGCATTAATGCAACAAAAGTAGCATTATTCAAATGATTTCCTCCAAACCTTCTATATTAATGTTAATGTTAATGCAACAAAAGTAGCATTATTCAAATGATTCCCTCCATACCATTGGAATGGCAAATCTAAAGGATGCTTTCTCCCTTTTGACCATTTTCTAAGGTCCTCTACACAAAGACAACATTCTCTATGTGGCGCCCAAGATTTGTCCTGATCACCAAGTGTAATTCCAAAATATGAAAAATACACATTTCCAACAATGTAATGTTCCGTTGGTGTATTTTAATCACAAATTTGCCACAAATATAACAAAAACAGTCAGGGCTTTTCTTACTACCATGACTAGCCATGACTGAACACTGACTGCTAAAGTAGTATCTTTTCTTGATAGCAACAAAGCAAACACATGCGCCTCCAATGAAACAAACATGGTACTGCTTGTCAAAAATTTTACCAAAGAGTATATTACCCTCTTTGTCGTTCTAATACTTCTTCATTCTAACTTCTGGCATCTCAAACATTTCTAGATACTCAGAGCCCCATTTTCCTAACTATACAAAGAAAATGTAAAAATGTGAACAAATGGTGGGTGATACGGCATTTTTAATGTTATTTTTGGAATCAACACACTTAAAATGATAAGAATTATGTGAACACACACAAAAAGTTTTTTGGTCATTGGCCTATGTTATTAGTGCCATGTAAGAGCAGCAGATTGTGCTCTTGCTGGCTGTTGGTTTCTCAGAAAACTTCAGCTTCTTTGACCTTGCAGCATTAATGAGTTGAGTAGTTATTACTTCCAGAAATTCTGTTGTTGATTTTAATTTCGACTGTCCAGGAAATCGATAGCAGTATCATACATGTGTAAATTTTGTGTGTGTGCGCACGCGCGCGTTTGTGCGTGCGGCCGTCCCCGCGTGGGCGCGTGCGTGGGCGCGTGTTTTTTCTCTCCTTCTTCTCTTCTTCTCTTCTTCTTCTCTATTACAATAAGCAGCAAACTAATCAAAAATTGAAAATTTTGGAACAACTTAACTTCAACAACTACCATTCTAACGCTTTGCTTCATTTTGAACAATTTAGTGTTGGTGACTTAAAACCAGGGAGGCATTCTCTACTTAAACGGTAAATGTTTCAGGTGAGCAAGGTCAATGTGTTACTATTTCTAGGGGAGTGGAAACTTGCAGATACTGTGCCAAGAAGAAAATTGGTCATTTATAATATTTAAAAAAAATACTTTCTCTGCGTATAAGCAGCTGAAATTTTCTTTGTGTTTTTCCTTCTGGTAGAAAATATTCAGATCACAATTCAATGTGATGCTTCTTGATCATTACTTTCGATGTGTTGTGAATCCATATTAAATGACCACAGAGGCACAGGTGCACCAACAACTTTTGTTTGTGCCTTTTTCACAGCGCACGGCCAACCTGGAGGCGCTGTTGGGGCGGCGCTTCACTGGCATCACACTACGTGAGGCAGCCACTGCCCCCATCCCAGCTTCTACCACCACGTCTTCGCCAGCTCCTAACCCTGTTGCGGATGCCACAGATGCTCCCACTCCCACCACCGCTATCACCACGTCTGGGCCCCAGCCTCAGCCCCAGGCCCCAGCAGCAGATGCCCCACCCTCGACACAGCCACTACCCTCACCCTTCCAGGGGCTCATTGGGCGCTGCTTTGAGCCATATCTCTACATCTACATAGAGAGCCTTGACAGGTAGGAGATGAGCACCTTTATCCCTCTCTCTTTGCTGTGTCACCTATGCCCTTCTTTTGACTCATATTTATTGTCACTTTCATCAAATATAAATTCTTGTCAGATCCTACTTCTTAGTCAAGTGTCACAAATAATAATAATTTTTTAAATACTCTATTCAGTCATGTAACTATTTATTTTGACACTCATTCCTGCAAAATGAAATCGGGTATGTGGTCAGTGAATCACACTCAAGAGATAATTCCGTTCATTTCACAAAC